>LPNX010310459.1:22582-460242 GCA_001517045.1 Pseudotsuga menziesii | reverse complement strand
TATATATATATATATATATATGCCGGCAGAATATCTATATCTATATATATAACATAAAATATCTTAAACAAGAAATAAATTGTAGGCATAGATTTAGAAGTAAATCATAAACCCTTAAGTTTTTAAACTTAAAATAACTGTCAGAAGTAAACTAGAGAACAACATCCCTAAATAATTAGCTAGAAAATGAAGGGTAAAATCAAGAACCTCATACCTGGAAGGTGATGTTATTTTAATGGAAGAAAACCTGCACACTCAATTAACAAGCATTACAAATTCACAGAGATATCCGAACTCTATATAGATAACAGAATCACTTGGAAACTACCACGTTCCACCCAACCATGACCCTAAACCATTCTTGGTTTTCATTTGGATCCCTCCGAGATGGTTCAAACATCTAAGTAGCTTAGAGCCCCTAAGGTAAGGCTTCCCTAACTAGGATATCAAGTCTGAATCAGTTCTTCTTTTTCCTCTTAGGAAAATGTTCTCCAAGAACTATCTTGAGAATAATGAATCACAAAAAAGATGGAAGATACCCAAGCCTCTCTTTGTCTTGGGCCTTTATATGTATACTTTTCAGTCAAAGGGGTAGTTAAATCAAGAATCATTTGATTTTTTTGATTTAACCCTTTTATTTAATTTAGGCACTTTTAATTTTTAACTTAAGAAATTTTAACTAGTTCGTATTTGGACTAACTCTTGTAGTTATTATATTATTTAATTGTTTTTAAATAATAATAATAATAATGGATGGATCCTTTCTTTAATTCTTATACTATTAATATTATTACAATGCTTACTCTTGATACATGTCATGTATAAAATATATACTTATATATACTATTTGATAAGAGTTGTCTTTAGGTATCATATAATATGATCCCTAAACTTAGGACACTTTCTTTATTAAACCCGTCATGTAGGTGGTTAGGTATACTAGGCTAAGTAACTCTAAACATGTTTGTATGTTGGATTCCCTCATAAAACATGGTATTTCTTCAGTACTTGATGAGATAGATAAATTTGAAATTTCATTTAATTACTTATAAATAAGTTAGATGACATCTGTATTTTACTCAAGTCATTTTCACTCGACATAATTGATTTTTTTCAGTAAATCCTAGTGCTTATCCATAGCCCATACTCAACGCTAAAAACAGGGAGCTACAAACTTAGTGTGATTCCAAAGCTCCTCGCTCAACACTAATGCTAGGATGTACTTTTAAGATACGCCTAGGGATACAATGACCAAGGATCCAATGTTCAAGAGCTTATGCTCAACTTCAACTTGGAAGGCTCGAGGGATTATGCCCAACACTTCTAATTATATTTTCATGTGCTTCAGAGTTTCCTGATCAACACAAAGGTTTGAATAATTCATGTGTTCCATAGCTCCTTGCTCAACACAAAAAAACACTTATGTGCTCAACAGCTTCTTGCTTAACACAAACATTCAAATACTCATTTGGTCTGGAGCTCCTCGCTCAACAAGAACCATCTCATCAATCATGTGCTTCAGGGTCCATGCCAAACACATAAAATCAAACATAAAACATATTTAACTAGCTTACGCCCAATATTCAAACAAATTATCATGTTCATATGCAGTAGGGTCCTAGACCCAATATACCAAAATAAAACATCAATGTAACATCATAATCAATACGCATATGCCCATAAGTGTTATGTCAAAATTCAAGATATTACAATTAAAATCAAACTATATGAAAACTTTGGTAATGAGAAAAAATTACAATTAGTACTGACTTATTAATACCTCTTTCTGTCACTATATGTCTATGGAAATAACTAGCAAAATGTACCAAAAAAATTTAAAAATTTAGAATATGTAGATTACTTCATTGGGAAATGTTCATACCATCATTATTTTACATTAGAAATAATTAAAAAATATTTAGAAAATTATTATGTTATATTAAAAGTAATGGAAATTTCTATTAAAGAATTTATATATTACTTATATTTATTTCAATTTTTTATTTAAATAATTTATAATAATTTTATTAATTAACGAGAATTTAGAAAATAGAAAGATAAAAAAATTTAACATTAAAAAATATATATAACATTTCAAGACAACCCATTTCAAGGCCCTCATACCTATCTTTAAAAATTTTAAAATTAAAATTTAAAATTTAAAATTAAATTATATTTAAAACAAATTTAGAATTAAATATGAATTAAAATTAAAAAGTATCATTAAATAATAATTAATTTTTTTTAATAACAATATAAATATCTTTAAAAATAACAATCTTAATTTATATTTAAGATGAAAATTAAATTAAATTTTAAAAATAAAATAAAATTAATATTAAAATTAAAATGAACATTAAAATTAAAATTAACACTAATATTATAATTAACAATAAAATTATAATTTAAATATTTCAATAATAATATAAAGGTTTTTTTATAAAATAACAATCTAAATTTTAAAAAATTAAAATTAATAATATAAATATCTTAAATTTAATAAAATCAAAATTAAAGTTAAAGTTATAGTTAAAGTTAAAATTATAATTATAATTATAATTATAGTTAATTTAAGGTTAAAACTAAAATTAAAAGTTAAAAGTTAAAATTAAATTATTATTAACAACTTTATTAACTATATAAAGATTTTTGGGGCTTGGGTACACACGAGAAAGGATCCACAGTGATTCTGTAGGTCGGTGACATCTCAGAAAGGCCAATCAAGATGGCTCCTGCCCCTCCTCCAGGGGAGAGGGATCGTTGAAGGAACAAAACAGTAGAGGAGGGAACCTTTATCTTGGGAAAAGAAAATGAAAAGGGGAAAGGAACAATCAATGCATCTACCATGCCCATAGATGGGGAAGGTTCTAGTGGGATCAGAAAGGAAGAAATAAATAATTAGGGCATAAGAAGGATGAGATAATGTGTCTCGAAATCGAAGACGATGCCAAAACTGTAGATTAAATATGAAAGAGTGAGGGAGGATATTCAATACATGAAAGAGAAGGCTCTGATAGGAAAATTCGTGGGGATTTAGCCCACAGAAAAGACCCTGGTCTGGTGGATCAATACTACTTGGAAACCTCAAGGACATTACGACCTTAAACTGGGGGCCAAAGGTTTCTTTACGATAATCTTCTTTAATGAAGAGGACAGAATGGAAATATTTGAGAACGACCCGTACTTCTACAACTCAGCAGGCCTCTTCCTTAGACCATGGAAAGAGAGATTCAACCCTGACAAAGAAAACACGACGATAGCTCCAGTTTGGATAAGAATGTATTCCCTTACAATGGAATACTGGAAGGAAGAAATCTTAAAAGATATCAGGCACACACTGGGGAACTTCATCAAAGTATTAGAGCGAACCAGACAAAGAAAATACATATCGTATGCCAGAATATGTATCTACCTTGATATATCCAGAGATCTGGTAGATGGAATTGAGCTAACATGGGAAGATGAGGAATGGTTTCATGCCATAGATTATGAACATATCTCTTTCGGATACAGAATATGTCATGAGCATGGCCATCTATTCAGAGACTACCCTCGAAACAAAAAACCAGGAGGGAAGAAAGACCAAGACAACCAGGATGAGGAGGAATTCACAAAAATATAAAACAAGAAATAACAAGCGAGGGAGACCTTGGGACCATAACGAAATAAAAGAGTGCAGACCCAAAATCATTATGAGACCCTCCAAGAAGATAAGGCAATTAGTAACGTCGATCAACAACCAGATATGGTGAAGGAAAAACTCCAAGGAGAGCAACAAAGTGACCAGAACAAATAAAACCAGGGAAAGGAGACAAAGATAACCCCAAAAAAGCAACAAGAAATTGCAAAATCCAATTGGGAGCCTCTTATCTAGCGACAACAAGAGGTGGTCAAGAAAGACTCAAGGACAATGGAACTTGTCTCAGAAGACAGGGAAACACGAGATCTAGTCCTGGATGGGTTGGAAGTTTTCTGCTACGATAAAAATCCAACCCAGATACCCCCTCAGCAAGTATCCCTGCTGGAGAATTCATTATTCAAGACAAAAAATCATGCTCCTTAGGGGTAGTCGTTGAATCCCTCAAAGTCACAGATGGAAAGAAAAACTAGAAAAAAGAAAAGAGGGGAAGGCTAAGAAATGTTCAAAGAATCAAAGTAATAGGGGAACAACTGGTGGCTTCAAGGGAGTATATAACAATAGATGCTACCCTATCACCCTCAAGTTAAACTATTTCTGATGCAGATTACAACCTAGAATATCAGAGGCTGTAAGATTGCTCTTAAAATCCATCTTTTCAGAAGAAGGATTGAAAAATTTAAGTCATGGATAGTTTTTCTGGAAGAAACAAAATGGTCAGGAGAAGAACTATCAAGTATTACCTAAAAAGTATTGAAGGGTTGTGAATCAGTAGCTTTAGATGATAGAGGGGTAGCAGGAGGGTTGGGCATCCTATGGAACCCACGAGAGGTGCATCTCTCCAGCTTCCTAGCCACTGCTTTTACTCTATCATCAAATTTCCACATCAGGTCACCATAATAAGAGGATTTATCTCTAATGTATATGGACCCCTAAGGGCTGAACAGAAGACAACATTCCTAGATTCATTTTCAGACATCAAATCCATAGTCGAGGAGAAAGCCTGGATCTTGGGGGGAGAATTCAAACTAATGAGGAACCTCGATGAAGAAAAAGGTGGTATATGAAATCTAAAATATGCTAGCAACCACTTAATGACCTCAACTTGATATATGTCAGAATATCCAATGGCATATTCACTTGGAACAACAAACAAACGAGAGATAGAGGGATAGCCTATAGAATCAACCGGTTTTTACTCTCAAAATTGGTCATGATGGCAGGGAGAGACCAAAGAGCAGTGGTTCTACCAGCGGTAGGTTCAGATCACTGGCCAATTAGCCTGGAATGGGAAAATGTTGGGGTAAATCCTTGCAGGCCCTTCAAATTTGAAAAATTCTAGCTCCTCCATCCCAACTTCCATGAGAAACTCAAGGAGTGGTGTGACAGTTCCCCACCAATCAGAGGCACTCGAATGTATTGATTCCAACAAAAAATTAAAATCCTTAAAGGTCATATCAAGAAATGGAACAAGGATTCCTTTGGCAATATATTTCAAGAAAAATAGGCCTTAGAGATAAAGATCAAGCTAAACCAATTTCAAGGGATGAATATCAGATTCTCAGAAGAATTATGGATTCAGGAAAATTTACTGCTACAGGAATTCAGTCAAAGAGAATAACAAGAGGAAGTCTACTAGAACCAGAAGGCAAGAGTCAAGTGGCTCCAAGAAGGAGAATGAAATCCTAGATTTTTCCACAAAGCGACCATTCAACATAGACAAGGGAATCGAATGGATAGACTAAAGAGGGAGGATGGGAGTATTGTTGAAACTCAAGAAGAACTAGAAAATACCTTGAACTCTTATTTTGCCAAGATCTTGCAGGAACCAAACAAAGACAGGGAGGAAGCCCAGAGAGAAGTATTAATCCATATCCCCAAGCTTGTCAGGGATGAACACAATCAAATTCTGGGAAAATCCATTGAGATGGCTGAAGTGGAAACTGTTGTAAAACAGATGGAAAAAGATAAAGCTTCTGGTCCAGATGAGTTCACTACAAATTTATTCCATGCTTGTTGGGATTGGATAAAGGAATAAATATGGGCTTTGGTGGAGGACTCTAGGAAATTAGGGAGTATTCTCAGCGCTCTTAACTCTACATTTCTAACTCTCATACCCAAAGAAAGTGTAAAAAAGGATCCCAGAAAACTAAGACCTATTTCTCTGTGTAATGTCATTTACAAAAAAAATTCTAAGGTTATTACAAATCGTCTAAGACCCCTCCTTCCTCTCATCATCTCACCGAAACAAGCTGGGTTCATGGAAGGCAGGAAAATTCTGGTTGGCATTATTCTGGTCCATGAAACTATCCATTCACTTAAATCTTCGAAGACTCCAGGTATGCTCCTAAAATTGGATCTTTCCAAAGCTTATGATAAATTGAATTGGTAGTACTTGGCAGGCATTCTTAAATATTTTGGCCTCTCAGAGGAGTGGACAAACTGGGTTATGAATCTAGTTTCCTCAGCCTTCTTCTCAATTTTGGTCAATGGCTCCCCCTCGAACCCCTTCAATACTTCAAGAGGCATTAGACAAAGGGACCCCCTATCTCCCTTTCTTTTCATCATTGCGTCGAAAGGATTAGGAAGGATGCTCAAGAGTAGGAGAGCAGCGAAAAAAATTCAGGGCTTATATCTAACAGCAGGGATGGATCTCCAGACCCACCAACAGTTTGTGGATGATAATATGCTTATGGTCCCCTCATCGGTTCACGAGGCTAATGGATTCAAGGAAGAGTCTGAATACCTTTTTGGAAGCTAGCAGCCTAGAAATTAACAAGGAAAAATACCATACTTACTTCTTCAATACCCCCCAAATTACCAAAAGAAACATCCTCAGAATCCTTGAGTTCCCGGAAGGAAGTCTCCCCTTTGAATATTTGGGAGCACCACTAGCAGAATTGACTATCAAGCAGATATATTGGAAGGAACTGTTAGATAATATCAACAAAAATCTCAATTTATGCACTTATAGAGCCCTCAATTTATTGAGTAGACTCATCCTAGTAAAATCGGTTCTTCAGGCAATGCCCGTTTACCTCTTTTTGGTGCTGGAAGCGCCAAAATCAATCATAAAACAAATTAGGAATATTTAGAGGAAATTACTTTGAGGAGGATCAAAAGGTAATAGAAAGTGGCCTCTTGTGGATTGGCAAACCATATGTACTCCAAAGGCTGTAGGGGGTCTAGGGCTCTGAGACCCTCTTAACAATAATATAGTTTTGAGCACCAAAATTTGGTGGCGATGGGTTGATTATGAAGAGGAGCCATGGGCCAAATTGTGGCACTTGAAATATGCCCCCCAATGGCCCACTCAATCCTAGTTTTCTTTGGAAAAAACCTCCCAGGATCAAGTATTTGGAAGGCGGCTTAGGAAAACAGAGGATTGGTTCAAAAGCACAATTTCTGGGAGGTGAGAAATGGACAAACGGCTCGATTCGCAAGTGAAGCATGGAACCAGGAACCTGTGCTATCATGCGGGCACAATTCCCCTTTACTTCATGCTTTTCTCCAATCAGTCCTAAGGTAAGGTGGAACAATTCTAGGATACTCGTAATGAGGACCAACTTTTCAGGTCATGGAAATATTGGATTTGGTGGAAAGCCCAAGCACCTAGGGAAGACATTGAATATTTTATACCAGATCTCCACACTAAAATAATATCCAAGAACGGGGGTCCAGATAAGCTCATATGGGGGTATATCAATTATGGCAACTTCAATCCCAAAGAATCCCTAGGCCTGCTAAGTGGGACTCAGAACATGGAGCCCAAAGCCAAATGGGGGAAAATATGGACAAGAGGATGGTGGCCAAAGGTCTCAATTTTCTACTGGTGCATGATTAAACGACTTATCCTAACATGGGATAATCTACAAATCAGAGGAATCTAGGAATTGTCTAGATGTCGCATGTGTGAGGAGAACAATGAAACCATTAACCATCTACTAGATGAGTGCAAAGTGGCACACTCAATTTGGGAAAAAGAAGTTCCTTTTTTAGAAGAAACCATCGTCACAAACGACAACCGGACTTCACAATTGTAGAATGGCCTATGAAATGCTTCAAAAATAAAATTGTCAACCGTCTATGGGAGCTTCTACCTGGATTCACATTATGGGAAGTATGGAAAACCGGCAACTTCTAGACCTTGGAAAACAAAACAAGAAAACAAGGGGAAAAATGGAATTCCATAGAAGCTCATCTTAAAGAAATAATTACTCTACATCAATGGACGCAGGAAGAATTTATAGCTGAAGCAAATGAAAGAATTATTCTATGCGAATTAGGGATTGGGGAATTACCTTCCAACAATTCAATTTCTTATTCAGTTCCAGCATCCGTCTCTAGCCTGAATTCCTAGATAGGACCACGAGCAAGGTCCTTCAAACTCAATGTCGATGGAGTAGCAAAAGGAAATCCAGGTCTTGCTAGATTTGGGGGCACAATAAGGAATTCGAAGGGAGATATTCTAAGTTTATTCTAGGAATCAATTGGTAGGAGTACTTGTAGCAGGGATTTATCCTTACTACAGGGGCAGGAATGGCTCTCGTCTGTCTATAGGACAGAAGGGTAGGTTCCTTTGTGTAGAAAAGAAGTAAAGAAATTGAAATGGATAGAAGAAAAGAATAGTAAATAAAAATGGTCGTGAGCCGCTCTGCAAACACTGTTAGGGATTCACCTTGGAAACCTGCAAACAACTATTAAACAAAAACAAACTTGCAAAACATGTCAATAAACAAACCTGTAAACAAACAAGGGTTAGAAATAAAAAAACTATTAAATAAAAATGCATAAACTAAACAAGATTATACCTCCTTTGGTGAAATGAGACACCATGCCCTTGGTAGAAGGAAGAAGCTCCCTATCTCACTGAGCAATAAACGAGGAGCTATGGCTCAATGGGGAGAAGGCGAGTGGAAGGGAGAGGGATGTGGGTGGCTTGAGAGGCAAAGGTGTCTTAAGGCATCCATGGGTAGCATAATAGTATACAAGAGAGGTGTGTGTTTGAGAGTGACTCCCCACCCTCCTTTTATAGCTTTTTCTTGGGGTTTTAGGGTTTTAAGACCTTGGTCCGGGCTTTAGCCCCTTTTTTGGGCTTTTAGCCCCTTCTTCCGTAACTTTAGCTCATTTTAGGGTTTTAACCCCTTTTTCAGGGCTTTAGCTCCTAGGAGAGTATTTTAGGCTCCTTTTTGGGGTTTTTAAGCCCTTTTCTTCATTATTAATCCATTTTGAGGGTGTGGGGGTCTAATGGAGTGATATGAGGGTCATGAGATGGTTTCCTTGGGTGGTGTAGGCCATGTAGATCTGAGTGAGGGATTTTTTGGGTTAACAAATTGCCCCCTGATGTGTGAGGGCAGGAGCTCATCGTATGGCTGACGGACATCATAGGATTTGCTGCAGAGAGGTGGTGCTTCCGAGGCTGGGGCATGGTGGCTTTTGGTTTTTGTATTAATATTGTTCCCATCAATGGGTGAGATACAAATAATGTGTGACATGTATACGAATGAGGTGGGAATTCCCATTCTCGTGAAAATGTCAAAAGAATAATGCAATCTATGCTCTAAAATACCAGATTCGATCATATACAACTGATGATACATAGTGGTTTTCTCAATGTGAGGCTGAATACAATACTGATCTGAAGAACTGGTACACTGGACCCATGGAATTCTCATGGAATGCTATATCTTCATGGCTGATAGGCTGCTAGATTTGGAATGGTACATAGTTGTATGGACTCACTGATGGAGAGTCAGAGTCTATGTGGTACAAGTATGCTGCATCAATCATGAATCTATATAGAAGCATTGTTGGGGCTTATGAACACTGTCTCCAATGCAACCCATAAAACTGAAGTGACATGAACCTATTTAGGTCCCTTGAGTGGACTCATTAATGTGCTAGAGTCAGGTGACATTCGAGGTCTTTGACCAAGTAATTTGTAGACCAAACCTTGTATGAATCTCAACGGTGCGATGATGTAGTCAAAGTTGAGCATGTGAGAAACAACCATCCTGAGAGGCACTAAGGACTCCACTCAAGTAGTCCAAGGAACTCATCAATGAGGCTAATGAAACTAGGATACAAGGACCTCTAGGTCTATCCTCTTGAATATGTGTGTTGGCATCGACAGAGGGAGACCTGCCCCTAGTCAAGGCAATGATGTTTCCTTAACTAGGGGCATGAGGGAGATAACTGAAAGGTGTGAGACAATCTGCGGACTGGCCCACTAAATGGCGGGGGGAAGGACAAGGGAAAAAAATTGAACAGGGGCAGGGGGAGTGTGGGAGACTCAAACTTTCTTTGTTTAGAGTATAATGGTAGGGAAGACCAAGAAGCAAATGAAACTTGACTCATGCGAATGGGATCATAGCTGTAATACTCGGAATGTCACTGCAGATGGGAAATATTTGGAGGAGGTACATACTTTTGATATTGATGCGGTCCAAGGAAGACACATTGCAGAGTACTATAAACAAAGGTGACCAAATGTGGGAATGCTTCCAAACTATTCTCTATGGGGTGGTGTCTAAAGACACCATTATGGTACGATCTCATGGATTTTTGGTGAGCTCAAGAAAGTAAATGCTCGATGGTGCTTTAAATTTTAGAGAATCTGAAAGCACGAAGAAGACTCCAGTGGGGGCTCTTTTTCATTGGTAGTATTATGTGCCTGAAAAAGGATAAAAGTATACATAGGAGAGCTCGCCAATCCTTTGGGGGACGAGAGACTTCTTTACCATTGGTAGTCCAATTATGCCAGAAAAGGTTAAACCTATACTGACTAGATGGTCATTCAGATACTTTTTCAAGCATGAACGAAACCAAGTTTGCTCGATAATCTTTTCTTGATGATAAGGATGGAAAAGAGATTAACAACAACCCATGGTGAGCTTCTTCATAAACTGAGGCCCCTCTGCCCGAGAAAGCATAAAAGTATGCAGAGTGTAACGGTCTTGGCTTGAGTGTGCCAAGGAGGTCCTTTTCAATTGATGGTCTACATAGTCCGCAAAAGGAGATAAATGAGACGATGTACATGGCCTTTCCTATACTTTAGCGAGAAGGAAAGGAATCAACTACGCTCAGCAATATTTTCATTGTTTTAAGAAGTCAGAAAAGAGCTTAAACAAAACTCCAGTATGGTCAACTGATTTTGGTGGCATAGGTGGTGCCCCATGTCGGGACGGTGGACAGAGGTCCAAAGGTCATTTGTGCAATATGGATAGAGCAGAAGGCTCTCAAACATACCAATACATGCATGGGATAAATCGTGGCTGAGACCTACGAGTCGATGCGACAGAGGCACGAAAATTGAGGTGGGTCTCAGACAAAGGTCAGGAGAGTGTTTGTGAATTGTTGTGGACGAACTTGACTACATATGATGTGAGTGCAAGTTCGGGGGCACTTATATGCCAAATATGTGCAAGAAAAATAAATCGTTTTGTGGACAATGGTCCAGAGGTCCGTGTAAGGTGCAGTAAATGGAGAATACAATTATGTGCTAAAATACAAAACAAAAGTAAAAATTACATTCCTTAACAGGCAGTGGCCTAAAAACTTGCATGAGTAGCGGTCGGGAAGTGTGATACAAGTACTGGTCTGTAGACACTCACATCATCATGTCATGGCTCGTAAATCAAGGTGACTTGTGGGAAATGGTCCCGAAATTGACTTATTAAACATGAGATGATGGTCTCATAAAGAAATGAAAATTTGAGCCCAGAAGTGTGAGAGGTGTGTCGAACCGATTTTGGGTGGCTTTGGATTAGCAGCTGATGGTGCTTCCCCTAGTGCGTTGGTGCACTTAGGAGTTTTTGTGTTGCTATGTATAACCTATTGAGAAAGCATATGTGGCTTCTCATTTTGTATTGGACATGCGACTTATATATTTATCTATATATATTTTTGACGCACGTGGATGTGCTTTTGTTATGTGAGTCTTTTTATGATGATGTGGAATGCAAATGTGTATGTGATGTATTATTACACTTGTGTGTGTATTTTTAGACATAGTTATGGATAATGTTATGGTTGTATGTTTCCTATATGTGGTTGTGGATGTGCCAATTTAGAATATCATTAGCCATTTGATCTGCGACACTATTGAGGTTTCTAGGAACATGTGTGAATGTGATGGATTCAAATGCTCTAACCATATGTTTATTGTGCAAGTACTTTCTAAAGAGGCAGGGATCTCGTACCCGATAGTAGTTATTCAACTAAGAGACAAGCAGTTGGGAGTCTAAGAATATGTCCAGGTGGTGAATGCCTAACTAGAGAACGGCGACCATGAGGCCACTGACACCATCATATTCAGCCTGGTTGTTGGTCGCGATGACCATGCATATTTCGTCGATGTGCATCAACTCATGAGATGGGGAGTAGGTGACCCATCTAGTCGAGGAAAGGTTTGGAGACCATCTGCTTGCTCCATAAGCGAATCCCATATATCAGTTTGAGGTGTGCTCCATCTGAAGCAATAAGAGGAAATGATACATAAGACTCAATTTTGAAAAAAATGTGTAAAACAGAAAATGGAAAGACTATAATACAAGCTGAATTGCCATCATTCAAAGGGGTGACGTTAGAGGAAAATTCATTTGGACTTTCATGGGGTCAGTAGTCATTCCTTTATGTGACACGATGAACCTTAGGAGACGGCCCGTTAAGACATAGAAGACACACTTGAAAGGGTTCCAGTGGATTTCGTACTTGCGACATCGTATCAAGACTTGTTGCAAGTCGTATATCTGTTGTGTTTGCTTCTGCGACCATGCAATGAGGTTGTCGAAACAAACCAACATGATGTGAATGAGGTCACAGAAGGAGTGTGTCATGGTAGGTTGGAAGGTGCATCCAGCGTTTTTCAGTGCAAAGGGCATGACTCGATACATGAATGTGCCCCATGGGATTTTGAATGCTGTCTTGTAATGGTATTCTTTCTGGATTTGGATTTGGTTTTATCTGGAGATTACATCCATGAAGGAAAAGGATTTATGTATGGTGCATGCATTGATAATCTCATTGATGAATGGTGTGGGGAAGCTATCTTTGGGGCATGCCCCATTGTGGTAGTGAAATTTGATGTAGACGTGGATGGTTCCATGTTTTTTATTCATGGGAAAAAGATTAGAATCCCAAGTGGTGTACGCAATGGGATAAATGAAGCCGGCTGTCCGCAGCTTCTCTATCTCGGCTTTAACCGCGACCACTTTGGACGGATGGATGGGCCGTTTCTTTTGGCATATGCGAGCCACATCAGGCCATGTGTTGATGTGGTGTTCCATGATGGATGGAGCTAGGCCAGACATTCTAGTGTAAGACCAGGCGAAGATGTCGCAGAATTCTTGGAAGAGAGATTTATAGGCATCGACCTTTTCCAGGGAGCAAGATACCCCCAGCATGATTTCGTTAACGATCTCAGAGTTGGTTGAGATGTCGATTTTGATGGTTGGTGAAATGTTCACCATGTTCCCTTCTTCGAAGGCATCTCATGTGAGAATTGGGTTCTTGAACTAGTCAACCTTCCCATGAATGAAATATTTGGTCTCCATGGAAAACTAGTCGGACTGCGACACAAGTTCTTTGGGGAGGAAGAATGAGCAATGGTACATCTCATCCCATGGGCATTCCAGGGAAATTAGAGCTTCAAGTATCTTCTCATCATTATGGAAGCAACAAAGAGACAGGTCTATTGGATCATCAATAGAGGAGGAGATGAGCGGGTCAGTGGAACTGGACATCATGCAAATGGACATGGTGTCTGAAGAAGGAGGTGGTGGGTGAACTTCTTCGATCAAGGTGATCTTAGACTCAAGGGAATGCTGACGAAGGTCAGTGAAATCCATTCAAAATTTGGGAAATTCTTAGCAATGGTGAGAGTAATGTCCATACAAACCGTAGAGGGTGAAAGCATGGTTTGTTCTCAATTCCTTATTTCTTACTACTGGTGCGCTTTGAAGCTCAATGACGAGGAGGTTTTTGTTTGTATCCATGGTGTCCAAGCACGCACATATCATTGGGATCTTAGGGAAATTCTGAGTTGCATGGCCTTGTTTCTTGCAGATAGCACAAGGAGGATTTAGCTGAGGTTCTACAGTGGCTTTGGCATTCTTTCCCTATCCCTTTTTAGGTGGGGTGGTGTGGGTGTGGGTGCGGCGGTTGGATTTTGTGGGCCGGGTGGAGGATGTGACTCAACTGCAATGTGTTGCACCGGGGTTAAAAAAACCTAGGGAATTGGTGGCTGAGCTGGTGGATCAAGATACCATACCATAATTCCCGACGTAAAGTTGGGTAGGATTAAGGTGGCCATTATCAGTTTGTTAATGACACCAGGTGGGGGGAAGAGGAAGGGAATCGTATGGACTTGAAATGAGCTCAGATAACTCCCTGATGGTTGCATGTGGGGGTGAAGTTGCAGTTGCTGATGTGCATAGTGCTATGGCTATGGATGATGTTGCGACTACTATTGGTGTTGCGGCTACGGATGATGTTGTGGTTGTGGTTGGGGATGCGGTTGCAGTTGTTGTTTGGTTGTAGTGGTGCTTGATGAGACCATGCACAAGTCCATAGTTTCATTTTGTGTTGGTGGTGGTGACACTAATGGGAGAGGAGCCATCATGGTGGTATCAGTAAACAACCCAGGGCCCACATTCAACAATGAGGAGGCTGGTGTGTTTTCAACCATGGTGTTGATTGCAGTGATGACATTGGCGTTTGTGGTTGTCCCTTGTGGCTCAATGGTGGTGATGGTAGGGATAATGTTGGTGAGTGTCGTTAACCCTTGCGGCTCATGATAAGTGAGTTTATCAACCATCATGATCTTCCCTTCGTGGGGGAAGAGCATGAGACAGAAGATAGTTGATGCGACCGCTCTCATGGCGTAAATATAACTTCTCCCGAGGAGAAGGTTATAGTCCAGTTGAGCATTGACAACCTCTATGTCAATTAGGACTGTCTTCCTAGCTAATGTGATGGGGACATGGGGGAGGATTCCTTGGGATTTGGTAGGATGGCCATCATAAGCCCGTAGAGTCATGGGGGATGGTTGCAGAATTAGGGATCCCAGTTTTTTCCAAACTAGGGTGGACATAACGCACGTAGACGCCCTCTCATCTATTATGCACCGGTACACAACCAAGTTTCAGATGGACACCGTGATTTGAAAGGTGATGCTTGATGGCATGCGTGGTTCTCCATTCTCCATGTCCAATGTGATAAAATTGGAGTCGAAGGGGTCTACTGCCCCTAGGGCGGCTAGTAAGGATTTTCACTATGTTGGGCACATTTTAAGTACCTCAAGAGTGGACATGGAAGTTGGTGTTTGTGCCAAATCATCCACAATGTTGTATCTAACAACAGCTTTAGCCATGGCATTATTGGAAACTCTGTGTGTGGAGGGGGTTGGAAACGGGGGTAATTGAAGAGGTAGGTTGACTATCTTAGACGTGGATGCTGCTGATGAGTCAAAAAGTTTGGTGTAGGCTCCGTACTGATTTTGTCTAGTTTGTAAGTTGACCTCTTCAGTTGTCATGGCTAGCAAGTGGTGAACACCTATTTCGGCCGTGAGAGGTGCCCCCGGAGCGTTCGGATTGGGTTAGGGAGGGGGTGCGGTTTCCACAAATACTTGGAATGGAAGTGGGTTTTGAAGCACCATAGGAGAAGGTACTTGTGGTGTTGGGTTAGGTTACGCTTGGTTTGGAGTGTTGGTGGCATGTTGGACCTTGTTCTGAATGGCTTGCTTAGTGCAACCGATGAGGGGACACTCGAATGTGTAGTGACCATAGACTTGACAAAGTGTGCATAGTTGGTTTGTGCGCAATGGGGCGTTTTCCCTTGGTGCATTTGACCGTGGAGGGTTTTGGGTTGGTCGGTTTGCTACAGCATTGTTGGGAGGGTTTGGTTGTTGAATGCCTCACTGTGGTTGGTTATTTCCTTGGTTGTGGGGCTAGTTATTTCTAGCTTACCATTGTTTGTTTTTGGGGGCAGGCTGGTTGGGACAGTTTTGTTGTGCGAACACTTGTCCCAATGGAGTGGGTGGAGCAGGGGCGAGGGCTTGAACTGCTTGCACTGGTGCTGCATAGTATATCTGAGTGAGAGGTGGTGCCACAAATGTGGGAATTTGCCCCGCATACTGATGTGTAGGCCAAGCCATGGCCTGAGCCTGTTGCGGTGGCACAACTTGTGCATAGGAAGTTGGTGCTCCAGACTGGGACATCATTCTACCGTAGTTTAGAGCTTGGTTTTGGTAAGCAACATTAACAGTGTTGCTTGGTTGTGATGGAACTGCAGGTGGTGTCCACTAGTAGAAAATGAGAGATTAGTGACCAAAAAAATGACCAAAATCCGCATATCAATGACCACTTTTGGTTTGGCGATCGCTGGTGGCTAATTTACGGTCTTTTATTATGCGACCAAAATTGGTCATTTTTATTTTGGTCATTTATAACTTGTCAGTTGGTCATTAATTTGGTCATATATTTTGTAATTAGTTTGGTCATATTTGAATCGATGAACAAATATATGACCAAATTAATGACCACATGGAAAACTAGAATATGACCAAATTTGGTCGCGTATTAAAAGACCGCAAATTAGCCACCAAAACTGCTTTTTGGTCATTGATATGTGAATTTTGGTCATTTTTTTGGTCATTTATATCTCATTGTTTGGTCACATGTCTCTCAATTTTTTGTTATTTTATGTATGAATTTTGGTCATTAATATCATTTATTGGTGACTAATTTAGTCATTTTTAGTGGTTTTATGTGTGGTTATTATATTTTAGTAGTTTTAATGGTGTCCATTATTAATCAATATAAATTTTTAATATGGTATTATGTTTAAATTAAAAAGAGAATCATACATTATTTATCATCATCTAATACATATTTGAATTATCCAAATATAAAGTGCAACCATATAAGTTTTAAACAACACAAATGATAGTATATGAAATGTCAAGTATTACAATAAATGAGTTTTCTCAAAAACTATCTCCATATAACTTTACATGAAAATCATCTAGTACACCAATGACTTTTCAAAATATTACATTGGCTAAACCATCCCACTTGTACTTTGTTGCTAAGCCATACTTGGATCCCATGACAGCTTCAAAACCATACTTAGCAGCTTGAAACCCTCAGCAACAGGCTCTTCATACTCAATGGAAAAGCATCCGCAACAAAATCTTCATACTCAATGGCCCACTTTTTGAGCTTTCTATCTGCATACGTGCTTCTGAGCTTTCTGAGCTTTATATCTGTGCACGTGCTTCTGTATTCACATTGCAATATCCTCCCTCTTCATTTTTTTACAAAGATTACGAGTAATGTTACCTACAAACAACACATGTTAAGCAATAAATTGTGTTGCTCAGTATAAAAAGCAAATAACTGAAAAATGTACATAGTAATTTCACAAGATTTAACATGGCAAAAAGAAACAATTCCAACAAACAGTTATATATGTGCTTATTATAAAATACAAAAACACTTCTAATAGCTCTGCTTCTGAGCTTGCTGAGCTTTATATCTGCGCATGTGCTTCTATATCCACATTGCAGCATCATCCCTCTTCATGTTTTTACAAAGCTTGCGAGTAAGATTACCTGCAAACAACACATGTTAAGTAATAAATTGTGTTGCTCAGTAAAAATAAAAAATAAATAAATGAAAAATGTACATAGTAATTTCACAATTCCAACAAACAGTTATATATGCGCTTATTATAACAAATACAAAAGCACTTCTAATACCTCTGAAGGAAGTCCAACTCCATTGTATTACCTAGTAGCTCTTTCATGGATATGATGGCTTCCGTAAAAGCTCAATACTTAACAACATGTTGGGTTTTTACAAATATTCTAAAACATTCCTAGTAGTTTTCATCTTCCTAAAATTTACTAGGAACCTTTATTTTAGTAAAAATGCGTCTAGTTACATACAATGGGATGCAGAATTATTTATCTCAAGAAAATGTTTTCAAAGCTGTAATCATCTCTTGGCTGCTGAATTCTTCTTTATCATCACTTACAGTAACTGTCACTATATTTGGACTTTGTGAAGGGAAAACGTCTTCTCTTCCATAGCTGGAAGGACTCCTCCACATCTTTTCACTTCCATCATAGACGGTCCCTCTCAATATCAGTGTCTTATACATTCCTCCAATCATCTCTTCATAGATTGTATCTCCTTTTTCCCTAGAAACACATACATATTGGCTATATCCAAGCCCCACTGAACATACAGATACCTGCAAATCACCAAATCTAACTTTTAGTAATACATATCTTGCTCAATAAGAATTTATTGCATGGGATCCGTTTGAGCCAGAAGTTCTTAACATGCACTTGCCAAAGACCAAATCTATCGAATTAAATTTAGAGGCAAAGAACTATCTAGAATTTTATCACCTTAAAGCTTGAGAGCTTGAAGCATGAAGAGGCAGCACACATAGTCGAGAACAATTTTGAGAGTAAAGAACATGGCATCTTAAACTTTTCATTCTCAATTGTTGTCTCAACTCATGTGCTTTGGGTTCCTGGCAAAATAGTACCCAAGTAAAATCTTTAAAATATGGCCAGAAGTGCTTAACATGCACTCGCCAAAGACCAAATCCATCCAATTAAATTCAGAGGAAAAGAACTATCTAGAATTTTATCACCTTAAAGCTTGAGATCTTGAAGCATGAAGAGGCAACACACACAGCTGGGAACAATTTTGAGAGTAAAGCACATGGCATCTTAAACCTCTCATTCTCAATTGTTGTCTCAATTCATGTGCTTTGGGTTCCTGGCAAAACAGTACCCAAGTAAAATATTAAAAAGATGATAGGACTAATCAATATTCAATGATAGTCCTGAATCCTGATTCTATTATACTAATAGAGAATTGTCATGGCTCCCTAGTATTTGGAATAAATAAAGTTATCTCTTGTACTCCTTTCTAAAAAAATGTTAGCAATGCCATTTTAATGTCATGCAATTGGAGCTAGTAAACAGGTGCCTTAATCAACAAACAATATTTTTCTAGATTTTCAGGAGGCTGAATACCACTCCTGTAGTGACATAGAACATATACCAGTTACTAAAAATGACATCTAGAATTGAAGCTTATCGTGGATATATTATTGACTGTATTGGCTAAGAAATGAGGGTTAGATGCTTCGGCATCCTCCATTAGGAATAGAGAATTCTATGGAACTCTCAGTTTTCTCATGCTTTTTTCTCAGCCCCTCTGTACCCAACGATAATTGATATGAGAATCATAATCTGGATCTAGTTATATGGGTGAATCTAGACTATCGCTAGCTATATATAGAAGTTGGCTCCCACTGCTACAAATTAGAGCATCAAATGCAGAGAATTTTACTCCAATAGACTGAAGCACATAAATAGTTTCTGAAACTGTCAATGCAGTTGATAAGATGAATCCAGGAGATGGGAAGTTGCTAGTAGAGCGAACTGCATTCATAATATCTTGGATAATGATAGCTAGTTTACGAACAAAGGGTTCTCCACTAGCATCATAGTAATCCATTGCAATATCAAATAGACGCTTTCTTCTCCTTAGAGGTAGTTTCCCCATAGAATTAAAGCTATTATTTCGATCAATATTTGTTTTTTCCTGTATCATTTGCTTCTTATAGTTTAGATTAACTGTTCTTAGTCTTCTCTATGATCATCCTAATGTGATCAGAAATACCCTCCCGATTATCTTCATTTTGAACAAGCTTATCAAGTTCAATAGTGTTAGTAAGTGAATTTGAGCAAGAAGGTTTATATGCATATAATGACAGTCTATGGGATGTATCTGGGTCATCCTTGAATGAACCACTGTCTGATTCAGAATCCATATTTTCATTGAATTCATTTTCACTCTGCTATTGTGGCTGTCTAATTCTGCATTGGGAAATCCTTGACAAATAGATTTTACAATGTTGTGGCCAAGAATAGAGATGAATGTTCTTCAGACCATTTTTCCTACATTCAGCCTAGAGGTTCTTATCAGCTACTATTCTGTACAAAGAAGCTGCAATTTCCTTGTCATTATGCGGATCTACCAGCAAACCATTCTTCAACATCTGCATAAGAATGAACCAATTTGTAAGAAAAAATCAGAGAGCAATTGATGACATTAGATCCAATCAGACTTTTAGTTTTGAAGGTAGAATTTTCAATATACCTGTTTAATGTCTACTTGTCCTCCATTCCATGGCAACCATAGGCAATCCATGTGCAGCTGCCTGCATTTAAACAAAGTGGGAGAATGACATACTTTATTCTTTTTACACAACCAAAAATGCTTTTAGATCAAATTGTTAGGTCAGAGACCTTGATATAAAAATCTTAAAATCTTAAAATTTCATCTTAAAGATCAAATTTTCTGTCAATAAGAAGAGAAGTAATGGATAATTTCTTTTATAATTTGACAAGAATTTTTATAAACCTTGGTTTTTGTAGAAATCCTATATATATTAGCAACTTTTGATTGCTTGTGATGTTTGGGATATGCCACTTCTCCAAAAAGATCATCTCCAAGAGCATCTCCTCCAAAGATAGTTGTGAGGCTTTGTAGTAAGCTCTCTCTTAGCTCCCTCATTACAAGTGAGGTTGAAGGCACCTGCAAAAATATTAATAAATTAGTAACATTTTGAATCTTGTCAAATCGCATGACCACTCAACACAAGTGACCAGAATGGGCAGAAAGGTAAATTACAGTACCAAACACTCACAAGGAAAGCAAAATTATTGGATATAAGGGAATAAATAAATTTAGGCTAAAAATTTGGAATGTACAAGTATTACTATTTATGGTCATCCCAATGAAGGACCCAAAAAGTAATTATGTCTAATCCAAACATACATGAATTCTCTCAGGTGCAATACAAAAAATTATTTATAGAGAATTATTAATTTTTATAACACCAACTAAACTAAGGAAACCAGCAGTATCAAAGATACAACAAATATATATTACCAGTGTATACTTCAACTTGCACAAAATTGTACTAGTAGAAGGATCATTTATGCAAAAATTGCAAGTTTTTCTCCATACAACAATGAACACCAGGCCAATTAAGTGTACATGTGAGTTCTGGAAACAAAAATCACAAACATTTCAACAATTTAGCCATGTTGGAAAATTTACAGAATGAAAATATATTTCCAGATGCCAAAATACAAGATTCCAAAATAAATTTCCCGGAGCGTGAATCGAGAGCATTTTAAATATTCCCAGTCACCAACATGACATTTCAGAGAGGAAGAAATATCATTGCAGAATGAAAAATGCAGGACAATGGCTATTATAGTTCAGTTCAATAAGGTCCTTAGGATGCTACACAATATTTGTATTAATTTGGATGCTACACACTAATTGCATTAAAAAAAATTCTACACACATTCAATTTAATATAAATTACTTTCAAGCTTCCTCGTAGTAATCAACAAGTTGATCACTATTGAAATATTTTGGTTTACATCAATCAGCCTAATATTTGATTCCACCAATTCAATGGGCTCCAAGAAATGTCCTTGAAACTCTTGCATCAAATGCAATTGGTGGGCATGACCCCCGATGTAGCTACACTCACAAGCATTCTTTCATCTTTTTCTCACAGATGAGCTCTGCAACAAGGAAAAGGTATACATGCTTATATATTCAGAAGAGGATTTGAAATAAATGTGATTGTAGACAGTGCCCTTTTAGACATGTATGCCAAGTGTGTGGATATACACAGTGCAAGATGGGTGTTTTACAAAATGTCCCAAAATGATTTGGTGTCGTGGAATTCAATGATTGCAGGGTATGCTCATATACATGCTTGGTAATTAGGCTATACAACTTCTTGTCCAAATGTAAGAAGCAAACATGAAGCCTGGCTTGTCCACTATTGTGAGTGTCCTTCTTGCATGTGCACACTTTGTAGCGCTGCAAATGGGAAAGGAGATCCATAATTACACAATAAGAAATGGATTTGACCTGAATGAATTCATAGAAAATGCACTGATTGACATGTATTCCAAATGTGGGAGTTTAGATAATGCACGTAGAGTATTTGACAGCATGTCTGCCAAAGATATAGTATCATGGAACACAATGATTGCAGGATATGGAATGCATGGAAATGGTGAAATTTATTTTACAATTTTTCATGATATGCAACACGCTTATATAAAACCAAATCATATCACCTTCATTGTTGTTCTGTGTGCATGCAACCATGCAGGTCTAGTTGGTGAAGGATTACAGTGTTTTGAATCAATGAGTCAAGATAATGCTATCACACCCACAATAGAGCATTATGCTTGCATGGTTAATCTTCTTGGACGTGTAGGACACTTGGATGAATCTTATGAGTTTGTCAACTTGATGCCATTCAAACCTACTCCTGGCATGTGGGGTACTTTTCTTAGTTCATGCAAAGCTCATTCCAATTTGCAGCTAGCAGAACATGTGGCTGATATCCTTTTTGAGTTGGAGCCTGAAAATGATGCATATTATGTACTATTGTCAAACATATATGCTGAAGCTAGGAGGTGGGAGAATGTAGGAAGCGTGAGAGCCAAGATGAAAGAATATGGTGTAATGAATAAACCATGTTAAATCACATGCATTGGGAGTTTAATTTGGAGGCTGACTCTCTTTCTAAGAGAGTACTTTGCGTTGCGGAATTTTGTCTTCATTTCCAGTAATTCCTAGATGGTGACCTATCCTGTGAAGGAAATGTTGCTTTCTTCTAACTCAGCCTTATTTACTGTGACTGATATTATCTTTTTTATCATTTTGCTATGCTTTTGAGCCTATCTGTTTGAACATATTTGTTGTGTTTGGATGTTTTTTATGAACTGGATATTACTTTTTACTTTTATACTCACAATTAAGGACTGATAACTGTGACCATCTCTATCTCAGAGATGTATTGGTACTGTTTTGTAATGATATTTGATTCAATATGAATAGCAAGAGAGAAAGTCTTTTTCAGGTGAAAAAAAAAGAACATATTAAGTTACAACATATGTTTGTACTAAGGTTCATTCATGGTCTCTCACCTCCAAACAAAAATACTTATTCCAATCCCCCAAAAATGAAGCCATTAACCAATAAAGTTACACACTTTACAATCATTTCTGTCAAGTATTTAATCCTTCATACCTCTTGATCAGCTTATGGATGAACATAAATTGGAATATATTCTTTAGGAGGTAGCTTTTACAAACATTTAGTGTTCATTGGTAATGGAAAGCTAGTCTGCTCAAGGAAGCTTAGAAAATGCAAGCTCGACTAGGGTGCCATTGTGATGCTGAGGATCAAGGCCTGTTGTGACCTTCCTTCCAAAAGTTGTTGTCACTCCCTAATCTTCCCTTGTCAAACTTGAAGCTTAAAGAAAAGCATTGAGCTTCTACATTCTTGGGAGGAGTTCCTGCACATTTTTCCTTTGCCCATCAGTAACAAGAAAAAAAATTTAAAAATAATATTTAAAATAATGAACTATTTACATCACTAACACTGGAAACTCAGTCATGAGTGAACATAAATATAATATATTTACATGACCAAAAAACACTAGATAGAAGACTAAAAAAAAGATATATGATGTTAACAGATTGCTAACATGTTTCAATTTATAAGCCACTGTCATATAACCTATTAAACACATAGTGGGATTAACCAGCTATCCAACATTCCTCTGGATCTCCTATATAATTCACATTTCAACCCTATTCATCCACAAAATATCTTCAAATTACTGAGGTAAGGGTTCATGGATTACTTTTCCAACAACTGGCTATTTTATTCATAAGTTAACTCTTTCTAAGCGACCAACCCAACTAGAATCTCCTTTCTAAGATGGATTCCCCAGAATCTAAAACAATTTCAGGCACCGAAATAGCCTGAACATGTTATGTGGTGAGCAAATTCCCACTTTGTAGCATGTTTCTCGAAACAAATTCTGAGAAAAAATTGTATCAGTAATTCCCAACAATAATTTGAGTCCTAGGATATCTATTGATAATTTGTAAACCAATAGCTAGCTTTTTGTTTCGACTGTAAAGGATCTGTTCCTTTGAATGTTCCTATAAACCATGCAACACAAAGCTTGTGTCAGAAACATATCCTTCCTCCTTTATCTACCGAGTTAAGCTATCCAATAAAGCATTAGCCTCAACAATAGTCTCCATGATAATCCAAGCAGAGGTCTCAGGATAGCCACTGACAATGTGAAAAGCAATAGCTAGATTCTAGTTTCAACTGCATGGGATCTATTCCTTTAAATGTGCTTATACATCATGCAACAAAAAGTCTACATACTCTACCTTATTTATGTCCATGATGAAGCTATCTAACATGCCATTGATTTCCTTTGATTGTAGGTGAGATCCATCTCCTATAACAAATGAATAAAATTTGTTTCTAACCTCAATCCAACTACATCCTTGTTTCTTCATCACCCCATAATCTTTCGTCTTGGCTCTCATGCTTACTAAATTGTCCCACCTCCTAGATTCAACATATATGATTGATAGTAGTACATAATATGAATCATTTTTAGGCTCCAAATAAAAAAGGATATCAACCACACATTCTTCTAGCTGCAAATTGGAATGAAATTTGCATGAACTAAGCTAAGTACCCCACATGCCAGGAGTACGCTTGAATGGCATCAAGTTGAAAAAATCATAAGCTTCATCCAAGTGTCCTGCACATCCAATAATATCGACCATGCAAGCATAATTCTCTATTGTGGGTGTGATAGCATGATCATGAATCATTGATTCAAAACACTGTAATCCTTCACCAACCAAACTTGCATGGCTGCATGCAGACAGAACAATAATGAAGATGGTATGATTTGGTTTTATATAATATTTCTACAAATCATGAAAAATTGTAAGAGAAATTTCACCATTTCCATGCATTCCATATCCTGCAATCATTGTGTTCCATGATACTACATCTTTGGCAAGAATGCTGTCAAATACTCTGCATGCATTATCTAAACTCCCACATTTGGCATACATGTCAACCAATGCATTTTCTATGAATTTTTTCAAATCAAATCCATTTATTATAGTGTAATTATGGATCTCCTTGCCCTTTTGTAGAGTTGCAAAGTGTGCACACACAGGAAGGACACTCACAATAGTGGAAAATTCAGGCTTCATGTTTTCTTGTTGCATTTGGACAAAAAGTTGTATAGCCTCATTACCAAGCATGTATATGAGCATACCCTACAATCATTGAATTCCACGACACAAAACCATATTGGGACATTTTTTCAAACACCCATCTTGCATTGTGTATATCCCCAGACTTGGTATACATGTCTAAAAGGGAACTCTCTACAATCACATCTATTTCAAATCCTCTTCTGAATAAATAAGCATGTATACCTTTTCCTTGCTACAGAGATCCTCTGTGAGCACAAGCTGAAAGAATGCTCGTGAGTGTAGCTACATTGGGGGTCATGCCCACCAATTGCATTTGATGCAAGATTTTCAAGGACATTTAATGGATCCCATTTTGAGAAAATCATGCAATCATCAAATTCCATGTTTTCAAGTTGGGTTTTACTCCAACTAATTGCATCTAACTAAAACATTTCCATTCCTCATCACAATAGCCTTTGTGGGCACAACCTGAGATCATTGCATTCCATGAAATCACATCTCTTACAAACATTGTCTAAAAAACATGCAGGGCATCCTCTAGACTCTGGAATTTGGCATATGTGTCTAATAGAGCATTTTTGACAAACAAATTTGCATCAATTCCACTCTGAATTAGATAATAATGGATTTCTCTTCCCCATTCCAGAGCTAACAATTGGGCACAAGCTAGAAGCACACAAGAAATAGTAATAGAATGTGGCATCACACCTTCAGACTTCAGCATAGAAAAAACTTCTAGAATAATGGAATACTTCACTCCAGAGTCCAAAATAACAAAGGATACATTGTAATAAAGCAGATGGTACTAGAATAGTTTGTCCCAAACCTAAATTGTTCGTCTTTGAAATCACAACTAGGTCTACACAAACTATTTTCATGAGAGTGTCTATCTTCAAAATCTATATACATATTTAATTAATCAACGAAAGATGATCATACATGTGACCCATATTTGGAGCTGGTTGGAGAGGATTTTCTTTCATCCAGAAATTTTAAAAAACTCCTGAGATAGTTAAACATTTTAAGATATAAATATTTGAGATACACATAATATGGTAACCGATTTATCTCATCTCCTAGATTTAGTTTTATGTAGCAGAGCAAATAAACCAAAAATTATAAGTCCACCATCAATTAAAACTGTGTTCTACCATGTGCCCCTATTTTCTACCATAAATAGCATATGGTTGCAATCAAATCCAACACCCACCATGACCCTCTCAGAAAGAAACAATACCTGAAAAAAAAATGCAAAACTCAGAACTTTGGTTGGTTATGCCTACTTTACTGATATATATGTGCAACCAAAAAAATAGCATTAACCTTTCTAAAATTTAAAATTCATAAAGCTTCTAAACTGTAATTTTGTGAATGATTGTTCAAACACAATCCTTTACTTGGTCATACGTAGTTAACCATACCTCTTAGGTGCTCAAAGGAAAATCTTCTCAGGATATAATTAATGTAACTTGACAGTATGAAACCTTAACTATGGTGTGATTACTAATCTACAAATGTCCACAATACTCATCTTTAATATGTTAGACTACGATGATAGTAATTTTATTTTTATAGGCCAACATATTATTATCTTTTTTCAACATTCACCTCTAGCTTACCCAAATTCTATGTGTAATTTCTAATACAACAAAAGGAAAGAATATGAAATGCATAAAATCACTTTTCTATTTTCTTTATAGAGACCCAGAAGTTCACTTGCGACTAATAAGGAGAGGGAAAACTTCACTTTTAGAGTGAATGCATCTTCCTAACCCATCCAAACTTACTTCTCTCACTTCCCTGCCTAAGTATAGATATCTTCGCTCTCTCTCTCTGGCCTATACAAACAGTGCCAATTACGATGTCAATCAGACCCTCAGAAAGTTAAATGGCTCCACCTCAGACTCCTACTTCTTCAGGTGTGGTTTCAATGGTGTTTCATTAATATGGATGGGGCTGGTTTTCCCCAGCCACTTTTTCTATTCTAGTTAATGGCTCAGGTTCACACTTTTTTATTTCCTCCAGAAGCATCGGGAAAGGTTGTCCCCTTTCTCCACTATTGTTCCTTCTAATCACTGAAGTGATTTGTAAACTGATACATGCAAAGGCCTCTGATGGGCTACAAGTGAGTTATTTGGAGCACTGAGCTCTGTTTTTTTAATCAAGTTTTTGTAAGCAGATTTTAGAGGTAGATCAATAATGTTCTGGAAATGAGCAATCGATTTGAGGGTTTTGTTATTTGTTTTGATGCATGTTCCAGAGCACTATTACAAAGTTTTGTATCCTGTTTGTCACTAATTATCCTCACCAGATAGTCTATTTGTCACTAATTATCCTCACTGGAAAGGCAGTGGGTTTAACATGAAAATACCCTATAAATGTCAGTCTTTATGCATGATTGAAGATGCCAATTCTAAAAACTAGAGAGCAGATATAAGAAGATTCTTACAATTCAGTGAGACTTTGTAGGTCTCTGATCTTGGACAGAACTGTACCATTTAAAGAGTTTCTGTCAAGCCTCCTGTATCCATACATAGCAAATAAAGTAAGACAAAATTTGTTTTACATTTAAATAATTTTACTTGGTCTTTAAAGCTATGCATAATCTAAAAAATAATGCATCGGTACAAGGTGTGATGGAAAATTTGATACTCACAAGGCCTGCAAGGTTTGTACAAGTCCAAGAGTAGAGGGGATCTCTCCAGTAAAGCTATTGCTATGAAGCAATCTGGCATATAAAAAAATATGAACAGTCATTGATCTCTCTAACCCATATTCACCATTCCAAACTTAGAAAGATACAGATATGTTTCACTTACACATGAAGTAGTATCATACTCAAGTTGAAAAGATTGGGTGGAATGGAACCTGTAATCTTGTTTTGGTTGAAATGGCTTGAATAACGGAAATGGCTTGAATAACGGGAAACAATAAGAAATCCATCGATAATTTCTCCATTAATTAGAACTAAATAAACCAAAAACATTCCAGCTTTCTTACAAGTGTTGTGCAACAACGAGTCTGTCTAATCCAGGTTGGCTTGCATTGGAGACTGGGAGAGTTCCAGTAAGTTGGTTTTCCGCAAGATCCAGCCAGTTGACCTTAACTAAATTACCCAATGAGGCAGGAATTGGACCGCTGAGGTTATTGGAATTCAAAGCCCTGATAGAGAAAAATATAACATGATATTTATTAATGGTACACTGATAATCTTACAAAAACTCAAGATTAACCAGGTTTCCCAATTCATATGGGATGTTTCCACTGAAATTACACCCGATCAGAACCCTGAGCAGTCCACAAAATTACTACTAGATTGCAGTCCGAACATGATATATATCAATATTACACAGAATTTCAATCTAAATTTGTTCCACTGCTTTAAAACGTATGATGAGTTAGGGTTAGTATATACTCGCAATTTTTTCAGTTTAGTCAAGTTTCCCAAGGTCTGTGGAAGGCTTCCAATCAACTGCAAGTTGTATGAAAAATCCCTTTGATACCCAAGGAATATATTCATGGATTAACGTATGATCAATACCTTAGTCTACAATATTAATTGTCAATACTCATTCATATATATAATCTATATACCTACATTGTTTGAAGTTCAGTAAGATGATCGATATCGACTGGAATTTGTCCCTTAAGTCCCTTGGAAGGTAGTTGTCTGACCAATGATTATTGATTTTAAAACAAAGAGTCAAAACCAACATAAAATTTTAATCAAAACTACAAACTTATTTGAGTTCTTATTCAAAATCACATACTTGTTGAATTATTCAGTAAGGTACTCAACGCATTAATACAAAATTGCCCAAGAAGTTTATGGATATTTGTAGCCAAGCACACATACAATGATATAGAAACTCAAATCAAACTAACTCTAATATGGATCTTTATTCAAAATTACAGACAGGGTTATCAACCAAGATAACTACTTTTTTCTTATAAATTCAACCCCTAAAATATAAAATTAATGTAAAACAAAATACCAAACATAAAGATATCTTGAAATTACAGTGACAAGATATCTTGAAATTGCAGTAATAACATAAAATCCAAGGAGGGGATACTGATAGTGAATTTATCTGGCCAGATCTTGTATAGGTGACTCCATCCCAATGAGAGTTGCAAGGATCAGAACCTTTCCAATTTCTTGGCATCGTGTTTCCCTGTTCTGTTTTCAGTGCATTGAGGATACTAACTACAGCAGGAAACCGAAATAAACATAAGGCAGTTTCGAGCTTTGATTAAGGTGTGTGATATCACAACCAAAATTTTAATTGTACAGAAAATAAAAATAATGAAAACTAGATATGAGAAAGAATCCATGGATTTCTAAGTAGGACCAGCTCGCGAGCTTACTCTCGTTGACGTTCGTGAAGCTTGAAAATCCAAGGCATATGGAAAGAAGAAATACAGTAACACACTAAAAACGTAGAGACATAATATAATGGCATATTTTCTACATTATATGAAACACACTAAAAAGAGAGTAACAAACTTTAAATAAGCATAGGTTGGCTAGTTTGACTTTTACCTCATTGTTCAACACAGTCATTTATGGTGTGGGTAGTATCTTCTTTCATAAGTACAATCATACAAAAATCTACCAATGCATCATAACCATGTAAAAACTCTCCAAAATTTGCAAACCAACGAACTGTTGCACCTATGTATGTAGCTATGTTTGAAGAGTGTTTGTCAGAGGAATTTTGTTTAAAACTTTGCTTGACATAGTCACCCCTTTTAAAAATCATCTTTCCAGCTGATGGACACTATTTACCATAGAAATTTTGATTTCTAGGTCTGTTGCTACCCAGAATGTAACAAGATCTGATGATTAGGCTGGTAATGATTAGGTTGGTCACTTACCAATACAAGTCCAATTGGAAAAACAAATAGAATAGACATTTCTTTACATTCAGATGTAATCCAAAATGCATATAGTTGAAAGCTTTTTAAATGAAATGTTCCAAAAAAAATTAAAAATATTTTTACATGAAAAATTGCAGGAAAATAGGGCACAAATCCAACTAGAAAAACAAGGATAATAAACATGAACTTAGATTCAGACGCAACTAAAAATTAGAAATATTTTTACGTGGAATGTTGCAATAGAATGATCCAAAAATCCAAATGGAATAACAATGGGCATGGACAATACTCTAGATTCAAATACAATTTAATTTTACCTTGTAAACTAAAATGTAATTCCAGGTCATTGGGCTTGCTGGTAGTGGATTTGTATACTATTTTTCATGCCTTGGACACTTGTATGGTTTATCTTTTCCCCAAGGTTCTAAATGATTCTTGTTCATGGGAATTTTTGTTCTTAATCCACCGATTTTTTGGCATTATTGTAGTGGCTTCTTAAGCAACCAATTTTTTATTGTAGAATGTCACGTACATTTTTATGCTATCGGTAGCTAAAGGAAAAATTTTATTAAAACAAAAACAAAATCCATTCTAAAATATTTTCAAGGTTACCAAGAAGCATGTAAACAAGCTACTTACATTCCAAGCAAGAACTCACTAAAGTGTGTAATCTATAGTTAGTTAGGAGAAAATATGCAACGCCTAAAAGCTTTAGAATGAACCTACATGTACAAGCCTCTTAAAAATAAATTCATAAAAATTATTTCCGGATGATACATACAATGCATCAATGTTAACCTAAATTTGTACCAATTTTTGTCAAAAGATGGATTGTATCAACATGTATTAGAAAATGTTTGGACTGCGTCAATGTGCATGGGCTACTCCATCAAGCTACAATGAGAATCTAATCCAAACAAGGCAAACTATTCCAACCTCAAGAAGGGAGATATCAAAACTTCCATGTGATGTCCATGTACTTTGGAATTGGAAACAAGGCATAAAGATCCTGAATCAATCAAGATAAGACATACCAACCTCTAAAAGTGAGATATGGGGAATGTGCAATACCATTGAAGGTCCATTGCAATTTCTTCTAATAAAATTGTATGTGGCATAAATGCAAAGAGTTTTGAAAAAATACAAATATTTTTTTTCTTTAACATAAATTTTTAGAGTGTAGAGTAAACAGAAACAGAAAACCAAAACAAAAACCAAAAACAGAAAGTTCGTTTAATTTTTTCCTTAATGGCTCCAAACATCACAAGAAACATAATTCTTCAACATCAGTATTGAACATAGAGAATAAAAATTTGTTTCTTAGAAAGTGCAACCATTTCAGATGCTTAGTCATTTAAAGAATTAAAATATGACTTTACCTGCCCAACACATGTTCCAAAACCATCCCTTTGCATGTTCTTTCCAAATGTGAAGAATGGACAAGTGCAATTACAAAGGAGTTATTAGGATAGTGTTTTCAACTGGAAAATTGTTCAAGTCTCAAATGGTGTGTTGAATTATGCATTTTCTAAAGGTTGGTGTGTTCAATTATGCATTTTCTAAAGGTAAGCTAGTCACAAATTCTGAGCATCTTGAACCTTCCAACTTATTTCCTTCCCAGCCCCTCATTTAAATGACAAGTTTTCCAAAACATAAATGGATTCCTCAGATACAAGAACAACTCATACCCTGGGGAAAATTATAAGATATATGAAAATAAGCAAACGTATGTAAAATGATTTCAGTTTGACATGACATTTGATCTCCCTGGAATTTATTTTAGGAATCAAAGTGAAATTTACTTGTAATTCCCACCCCTTTTGTTGTGTCATTGAATTTCAAATTTCAATATCCTTGCAAATAGGATATAGAACATTACCTCGAAACTAGACATCTTCAAGGATTGAAAAGTGAGAACTATTTAAAAATATTATCAAATTTATAAATTGAATGTTTGACTTGAAGATTTTTAAAACAAACTGGTAGTTCTTTCCAAGACATAAGAAGAGTACCTTAAAAGGACAACAAAATTTATCCTTTGATTAACCAATTTAAAAAAAATCTAGGTTGTTGTCTTTCAATTCCCAAGGCCCAAATAAACTACTTCCATTTAAACAATATTAACAACAATATAAGAAATTTCATATGCCTTTCAATATAAATTTCCAAGGCTTTAAAAATGGTATGGTGTAACTACTCTGTCTTAAATAACTCAAATCTGTAGTCTAATATTTATGTTACATGCCTTGTTAGCACATTGGATCTCTCAATTGGTAAGAGCCGATGCTTTCTGTTAGATCTGATGGACTCCTAATTTGCAATGATGGCGGGAAAAAGATTTAGAATGCCACGACATAACAATAAATAAATTCTTCTATAATTGGGGAAGAGATGCCTCTTAGAAATGTAAGATAACATGGGTATTGATGTCAATGTGGGGGTAGTAAGAGGTATAGGCAGCAAGTGGCACGATATAATGATCCAATCATTTAGAAGACACTACATGGCATAGTTAATCATGGTATTTCCATCTATTAGATTTCAATCATGGTGATAACAGTTGAATTAATTTCCACTAGGAACATAATTGGACAAGTTAAGCAGAAAAAATTATCGGCTGGCTTGCACATTAATGTGGCAGGATATCAATGATCCAATCATTGATAAGGCATTGCACAACACAGTTAATCATGGTATATTGTCCATCTATCATATTTTGATAAAGGTGATGGAAGTTGAATCAATTTCCACCACAAACATAATTGGACAAGTTAAGCAGAACAAATTATCAGCTGACATGCACATTAATGAAAGGGATGGGATGCCAAGATTTTTTGAGCTAATCATTATCTCACTTGCTCCCATTCATTATAGAGAAACAATGAAACCCATCTACTCTCAAGGAAAAGGCAGAACAGGGAAACTGGTATGGGATTTCAAAATTATGCCAAAGGGAGACTCAAAGCAAGCTGCCATGAGGATGGAATCAACTCCACTGAGAAGGACCGTAGAAAAGGAGGGAGAGATTTTATCCATCCTGAGTCAAAGAACAAAAACCAAGACATGTGATCATCTATACTGAAATCTGAGACGGTAATGTGCAAGATTTCATGTTGTGCCATCCTTCACCACAATGGGAGAAACTGGACGAGTGTAAACATCAGGTAAAGACTTGAGAAAGGAAGAAAATTTCTAGGAGGAAGGAGGCCATTGGTGGTTCTCCCCAGAAGAGCTAAACCAGATGCAGGAATATTTTTTAGGACCTAGAATGGTAGTCTGCAAATAAAGATATTTTGGTGGGTCTTGGGAGCGACTTATTGGAGAGGAGATTTGTGCAATCTCCAAGTTGGGAAAGGAAAAGGCATCATAGGCATTGTACCACCAGATACGTCTGAGGAAACTGTGGAAGAAATACTACAATCATTGGAAAACCACATGGCAATCCAGCCATTATTTATAAAGTATCTTCTTCGCAAGCTTGAGGTTAGGAAGATGAAAGGTTTTAGTAGCGAGGAAATTGAAGTCTGGAAAAAAATGCAACAGAAGATCTCTACCTTCTTCAATTTGATATCATGTTCATGGAGGTAAACAATATGGTTTATGTCCCTTTTTCTAAAGATATTTTATAGTCAAGACATAATTCTGCGATCTCCAAAGCTACTTTTTGTAAGACACAATACTGGAGTCGCTAGATGTGTTGCAGGTAATCAATTTTGCATGATTTTAAGACATCATATCAGGCCAACGACTGGTATATAGGCCCCAGGTATGAGAACATTGAGACATTATATGTCTAACAGTAGTAGTGCTATAAGAATGCATACAAGCCACCCTATGTGAGTAATGAGCTAATCCCTTTTGTGAAGCCAAATAAGTGAAATAAGGGGATAATTCTTACCAAACTTTGTCCTACTATCTATAAACTAAAAACTAATTTTTACCTAAACAAATGACCCAAAGGATTGAGAGCCTATGCCATGACCCAAATACGAACCGAGCCAAAAATCAAGAAAACATATTCTTCGCAAATACAAGTTCCAACATTAAAGACTGAAAAGAAAAAGAGCCAGAAAACATACAATGTTGTTCGGGGAAAAATGTTGTGGTCATCGCAGCAATCCATCAGGTCACCCTCCCATGTTCTATGCACTCCCCCGCCAGATTCCCGGCCTGGAAACCTCCTAAACTTAAACAACAAGTGTTTTCTTTGCATAGCCAGGGTTGCACAAAGGACATCAAAATCAAGCACTAGAAATCCCTCTTTGGGGGAATCCAAGGCACAATCCTGATAACCAAGACTAGGTCTTCCATCCTTACAATTTGCAGATCCCCCTTCCTGTAAAACATTAACTACTGCAAATTCACCTTTGATTTCCTCATCTTGCGATCCTTTATAGGCTTTCTGGACCTCCATGACTTTAAAAAATTAACAAATAAAAAAAATAGTGCATAAATATTTCACCGGCCTTTACAACTCACACTTGGACAAAGTTATATTCAAAGGATTCAATGCAAAGCTTTACATAAATTGATATTTCACCAGCGTTTACAACTCAAGGTCATGAAAACAATCCATTCAAAGATTTTCTGAGAAGTACTTTAATTGTAAGGATATTTCACCGCTCTTTACAACTCATAGCTTCCCAAATTTCCATTCAATGGTTTTCTTTCCAAAGCTTATAAATGCTTTCTCATAGTACCTTTATTTGCATACTTAGACGGGAAAAATACTACAAATATTGCCCCAAAAATTCCCATCCAAAGATTTTCCAAACAGAGCTTCTATATATTTGTTCTTCTCATCTCTACTCACAAACCTGTTAAGCAAAAACTACAAATCTTTGAAGAAAACATTGCATCTTGTTTGCATATCAGAACTCAGCAATGAGCCTTGAAGAAAAGTTTGAACAGTCCTATGAGATGTTTCCAATGAGAAAATTGTGATTATCCCACGACACCCCTAGTTTATACGGAATCAAGATTGCTCTACATTGACGTGGTTCAGATAATATATGTCTTCAGCGGCTTCAAACCACTTCAGACCTTCAGAAATGAAGGACAAATACAATCAGCTCTTATGGGTTCATAACGAGACCCAGTGACATTTCAAGTGCTGTAGAATGGATGGAGTAAGGTGTTCTTCATTGGTTCATGTCCCAATGTCAGCCAGTCAAATGGCATATATCAATAAGTGAAGCAGTCAGTGGACCCAATGATGTTTTCAGGATTGAAGAACACTTTGACAGCAAGAGGTTTTTATTTATTTACAGTCTATGGGATTTTCCCACAGTGGTGGCTTATATCCTCATTTCTGGGATGTTGTAATATCATTTCAAATATGTCTAGCACTTAAAACAACATCCTGAAATGAGTTATCACTGTATTGAAGCAAAAGATGAAAGATTTAAGCAATGGAATTTTATGGATGTTAAAGGAGCAGTGGTATTATGGCAGTAGCATCATGTATAGATCAGATAGTCTCATTCCTACAGGAACCTGTGGAAAATGAAAGAAATTTATGGAAGGTCGTGACACCAAACCAGATGCATATGGCGTTGAAACAATGCGAGCAAGTGACCTGAAACAGTCAAACAATGAAATTTATGTTGACCTTGTAGAGGAATTATCGGCAGAGATGGATTTCTTGTGAAGTGTGAAATATATGGATTGATGCAGCAAACTAGAACAGGAAAGACTCTAGCATTTTTTATCAATTTCTATATGTTAGAAAGTAATCAATTACAGTTATGCATTGCAGCTTCCAGCAAATTGAGGTGGTTGTAAAAAGTAAAAAATGCCTCCTATGACCCAAGATCAAAGGAGATCTCCCATTATTGCGCTGGTTGTTTGTCCAACCTGTGAACTTGCCAGACAAACTACTGCATAGACTAATAGATTTTTGAGATACCATTCTAATATTGGCTTCAGGTAGTCATCGGGAGCACGAAATTACATGTGTAGCGAAAATGGCTTGAAAGTGCTCGTTCTGGATGAAGCTAACCACTTGTTGGATCTGGCATTTTTTAAATGCGGATAATTCAAGTTGAAATCAAGCTAACAAAGACCAATGAAAAACTTGATGCAGACAAAAAAAAGAAGACACACCCCTATTGACATAAATCAAAAGATGAAAGATTTAAGCAATGGAAATTTATGGATGTTAAAGGAGCAGTGGTATTATGGCAGTAGCATCATGTCTAGATCAGATGGGCTCATTCCTATAGGAACCTGTGGAAAATGGAAGAAATTTATGGAAGGTTGTGACACTAAACCAGATGCATATGGCGTTGAAACAATGCAAGCAAGTGAATTGAAACAATCAAACAATGAAATTTATGTTGACCTTGTAGAGGAATTATCGGTAGGGATGGATTTCTTGTGAAGTGTGAAATCTATGGCTGGATGCAGTAAACTGGAACAGGAAAGACTCTAGCATTTTTTATCAATTTCTATATGTTAGAAAGTAGTCAATTACAGTTATGCGTTGCAGCTTCCAACAAATTGAGGTGGTTGTAAAAAGTAAAAAATGCCTCCTCTGACCCAAGATCAAAGGAGATCTCCCATTATTGTGCTGGTTGTGTGTCCAACCTGTGAACTTGCCAGCCAAACTGCTATAGAGACTAATACATTGTTGAGATACCATTTTAATATTGGCTTCAGGTAGTCATCGGGAGCACCAGATTACATGTGTAGCGAAATTGCCTTGAAAGTGCTCATTCTGGATGAAGCTGACCACTTGTTGGATTTGGCATTTTTTAAATGCGGATAATTCAAGTTGAAATCAAGATAACAAAGACCAACGAAAAACTTGATGCAGACAAAAAAAAGAAGACATACCCCTATTAACATAAAGCAAGAGATGAAATATTTAAGCAATGGAATTTTATGGATGTTAAAGGAAAGTGGTATTATGGCAGTAGCATCATGTCTAGATCAGACGGGCTCATTCCTACAGGAACCTGTGGAAAATGGAAGAAATTTATGGAAGGTCATGAAACCAAACCAGATGCATATGGTGTTGAAACAATGCGAGCAAGTGACCTGAAACAGTCAAACAATGAAATTTATGTTGACCTTGTAGAGGAATTATCGGCAAGGATGGATTTCTTGTGAAGTGTGAAATATATGGCTTGATGCAACAAACTGGAACATGAAAGACTCTAGCATTTTTTTATCTCAACTCAACATCACAAGTAGGTTATCTCTCGTTTCTACACAAATCCATCATAATAAATGAGTACCCTATAAATTGAAGTAGGGGTGACCTCGACAGTTCATTGAAATACATAGTCTAAGAAAAAACACAAGATACTAGACTACCAATGAATTGGGGTTCGGATTCTATTTGGAATTCTTTAGGACTCCATAACAATTGAACTGATAGAACAAAAATAAGGAACACAGAGGATAGGGACTCCGAGAACAACAACTGAGAGACAAATTCAACCTATCCATCCAGCAAATGGTCAGGGAGTCTCAATCCCATAAAAAATCAACCCCACGCCACCACTTGAAGAAAAAATTATGCATTTGTTGGATCCAATAGTTGTTAAAAATATGTAGAGAACTCTAATTAGGACTATTATGAAGTAATCCATGACCGACCGAGTTAAGTTAAAAGAGAGTTGACTTACGTGGTAGAGAGGTAGTGTATGAAGATGCGGGCACTTTCAGAGCAAGATAAGAGAGATTCCTTGTGAACGGCGATGTCCCTGGAAGAGGAAGAGGAAGAAGGATTGTCCTTCATTAGTTGGCTGAGCTTCCCCTTCACCACTCTGCTAATGTTGGCCCGTGGAAGGTCCTCTACCTCGCCTTTGCTCCTCTTTGCAGCAAACCCATTCAAACCCCATCCCGCTTTGCTAATAGCCCGAGCAAGTTGTTTGAACTGATTTTCAGCTTCACCGCTATTACATTTTGTTGTATTTTAATTTCTGGAATTTGAGCGCGGGGATAAAAATGGAGTCGACCTTCTTCCCACTTGGTCAACCAATTTGAAATCTGAAGATTCCCAACATCTATTGGCGCCCCATTTTGATTTAAATACTTGTTGAGGGATTCAAATGTGAACTTTATTCCATAATCAAACTTCAATTTATCCACTGGAAATTGTATTTCACATAAAATTAATTTTAAGGAATTTATATTGAAGTTTTAGTTATGGATTTGAATTCTTGGAGAGCATATTTGCAAATTGGATTAGAAGAGTCTACATTAATTGCATTGTAGGTACCATCTTTGCACTCCCACATTACACACTTCTTTGAGGGAATCGACATTGTATGACTTTTCTTTAGAGTCTTTGAGAAATATTGGGGTAAGAAAGTAATAGTCCTTCTATTTAAAGGAGATAAACTTGGTAGCCTTTATATTTAATCAACTTCTTTAATATATCCATTGCGAAGATGTAGCCTTCATCATAATGTAATATAGGTCACCTCTTGTGTATGTAAGAATCAATAGGACACTAAACATAATGACTAGTCTTAAACATGCATAATCTCAATTGCCCAACAGTAGTGTAAGGGATACTTGAATCATGAATTGCAATGAATATTTCAGCAAATAAAATAGCTTGAAGCTTTATTTATAATGACAAAGTTATGATCTCATTAAGGAACTATTCCTTCATACTAATAATTAAACTTTGCATGTCCATTTTGTGCATAATTCTTCGTAATTAATTCTTATCTTCATTATCCACAACATCAAGAGAAACCTCATTCTTTATGTAAACTAGGCCCTAATTCCGCCAACCAACAACACTTGTAACTAGTACTGTAGCATTGGGTACAAGTTTATCTAGATGTTTTAATGAGAAAGGAATCTAAACCCCTTCTTGTGTAATGTACAATTTCTAAATCTCACCGGAAATACTTTGTGGGTAGCCAAACTTCATCTAACCAACACGATAGGGCAATCATTACCAATCTATAATCTAAGATAAGTGCAATAGAAAGTGCATTTCATATTTGTTTTATCCTAGGATCTTCTCTTCTTGAAAGAGAACTTACTATATCTTGATCTCCATATTTTTTACAAGTCAAATCCCCATCACGACCAACAAAATTTAATCAAGTGTATCAAGGACAGTCATTCTTAAGTAGTGGCCACTACTTTGAGGAAAGTTGTAGACAAATGTTACATGAGTTTAAATTCCTAAATGAATTAATAACTCCATTTCATGTTATCTTCATTCACACATCGGATTAATATATATTACATATACCTTTTTATTCATTTATTTCCTTTGCGTCGAGATCCAAAAAATATTCATCTTGAGACTCTTTGAGGAATGGATGAGAAAGACATGAATCCCATCCATAGATGCAAAGGAACAAGTGATATGGAGAGAATGCCATTGCCATTAAAACCCCAACAATTGTTTAATGAAATCATTGCAACCTTCTTGCACATGTGACTGACTATATGGTAAAGGAGTTGAGGCCAAGGAAATAATTTGTGGAACTCCATTCCATGCGTTGCTCCTACCTCTAATTTGAGGATAATTCAAGTTTCTAAAAAGAGGAAATGTAGAGGCATGCAGAGACGTGTCCAAGGAATTTATTCTTGGACTATTACAAAATCTTAATATAAAACCCTAACATACATTAACAATAGGAGAAGTATATACAAAATGGGGAAAATACGAAATGGGAAAAATCCATGGCGATTGCATAGTGCATTAAAACCTAGAATGAAAAACCCTATCACTTGTAGAGTGACCCAAGAAAAAAATTGATAATGATACATGCCTACAATTCTATAGTAGTTGTTGAAGGGAATTTCAACTCCAAATTATTTGCAAGAGTACTAACTCTAGAGTCCTTGTTTTCCTTTACAATTCTTCACCTTCGCTCCATGGAAACTTGAGTTACCAAAATATTAATCCCCTCCCTCAAATTCCCAATAATTTCCCTCAAACCCCTCTCAAAACCCAATTCTCAAACCCCTTCTCCCAATTTCCAAATATGGTGTCCCCTTCTGGCCAAAGCCAAAGATAATTTGGCACCCAATACACCTCCTTCCTGCAGGTTTCAGTGGGATTCATAGTTTTTATGGCTTTATGTCTCCTCCCTAATTGCCTCTTGAAACCCCACAAAAGGTCCCCTTCCCACCAAAGCCACAGATTTGGCGCAAAATACACCTCCTTTCACGTTTCATCATAGCTTCATGGTCACTCTAGTCATGGGTTCATGGTTGTGTGTGTATTCAACTGTCGGTTTTGTGTATATGGGACGCCTGTCGTGTCTTTGTTTTGTAATTATAATTATTTTTTGTTTTATATTATTTATATATAATATATACTTATATTTAATATAAAATATACATCATATATCGTATTTATATGGTGTTGGGATAATAGGGCACACCTGGGTTTCACCTTTTAACCTCGCACCAACAAAAGACCCACAGTGTTGGCCCTTTCGGCAACAGCCTATGAACAGGCTACAATCTCACCTGAAATAGCTATGGGGTGCCGCAGAATCAGGTTTCTGCAAGTAGAAGAGAGAATCTTACTGTACCTTTAATCTTTAACTATTAACAATCACTTAACACAATGCTTGTAATATCATTTATGAAGCTTCATGATTAGATAAATAAACAGTTACTTGCACAACCCTTATCTGGGAATTCACAGCGAAGCTAGTTATTAACAACAGTCTTACTTTATCAGTTATTTACTTAACAGTGCATAAAATATAATAACAAATCACACAAATGAGCCACAACACCAGATGTCACATGGTTCACCCCCAGTGTAGGGGTTACGTCCACAGAACTGCACTTTATTTAACTCTTTACAACTAAAATGACAGTTATGATCTACGCACTCAGCTGCAGATCTCTTCAGTCCTCAAAGCTGCACACACAGTAGCAGGCCTCTGAGCACACAGCTGCAGAGGTCGTCCACAAACACAGCTGGGACATAACCTGTTTACAAAAACCCTTATACAATCTCTTATCTTTGCATTACAATATCTTCATAAGATAATCATTCAAGACCTAACCCTGCTTCTTTACATAAGTGCCTATTTATATAGCGCACTATTACAAAACCATGGATTTACACCATGGGCGTCGAAAACCCTAACCCTGGATTTAACCCAAGAGTTAGTTACAAAAATAGGGGTTTAGCCCCACCCGCGACACCCCTAAGAATTTTTTAGGTTGTAACTCCGCTTACACTTCCTCAAAAACTGCGGAGTTACCAAAACTAAGGACCTTTAGGGTCGGAGCCCCAACAGGCCCCTAAGACTTTCTTATGGCCCGTACCAGGGCAATCTGCTATTGTTCTAGTGGTTGGTGAAACCTTGTGTGCTGCTTACTGATGCCCTCCCTACTGCTGTCGGCTGCTCGCTTCCATCCTTCATACTTTTTATGCTGAAGAAGGTCTTCCGGATCCATCTGCAACCCCACTTGTTACTCTGTCTGCCGAACACTTGACCATCCACAACTAAGGATCCCGAACATTGTGTGTGAAGCTGCATAAGACAAACAACCGCTCTGGCTCTGTCAAACTAGGAAAAGGGATGGCGGGATCCTCTAGAGTCTTATTATGAGGCCTTATGCCTTTCGCCGCTCCTCGTTAGAGCGAACTTCTGCCTGCCTTCGTCCGAATTAGAGCAAACTTTTGCCTTTGTTTGTACCTTAGTCGGATAGGACTGTACTGGTGAATTACTCCGAAGGTTCTGCAACCCTCTCTCTTTGAACTCTCGTACGAACTCCTGGACTTCACAATTGTTTGACATGGTTCCAACTGAGCAACTCAAAGAAGTGCTTAATGCGGGAGTCGTAGGCTGATGCAGTGTTTTATAGAATCCTGTAATAGAATCTGTCATCATGGTGCATTAATGACACCAAATCTGATGGGATGCCGAAAATCTTGTACACACGGTGCCAAGCTTTCCCCTGAAATCTCATTATTACAGGTATGGAGAGTGGCGCTCGTGCCGGCGCCACCGAATTTATTTTGTCCCATCCATTGCATTTTAAGCTGCGACGCACCTTGGACCTTTGACATAACAACTACCCACGACTGTGGCACAATATTAACCCTTTCTCCTTACTATCCCATGTGGTACCCATATTTCAACTGTTCATGGGGTTCAGACTGTCCTTCTTAGAGCTACTGTTGATTAGGGGGTCCCGGCCTGTCCCTATACTTCTTCAGACGACTGCCATTTACCATCGAGGGTAAAATTTCTCCATTCAACTTAGCTAGCTGTACTGCGCCACCATCAATAACTTTTTGTACTATGTATGGTCCTTTCCATTGTGTCTTGAACTTACCTGGGAATTTCATGAATTTGCTGTCGTATAAGAGCACAGGGTCACCTATCTAGAATTGCTTCTTTTTAATATGTCTGTCATGCCATGCTTTTTCTCTAACCTTCTGTACTTGCTGCTAGAACCCTGCAATGAATCTATCTTCTTCTAGTTCTGTTATCTAGGCTAGCCTTTTACTCAACATACCTGGGTCATCCATTTCTGTGAAAGCAGTTATTCTAAGACTAGGAACAATATACTCCATTGGCATAACTACTTCTTGCCCGTAAACCAGCAGAAAAGGTGTGTGACCTGTTAGCTTCTTGCAAGTGGTTCTATAAGCCCATAACACTTCCGGGATTCTGAGATCCCAATCATTTCTATTAATATTACAAACCTTGGTTAGAGCCTGCTCAAGAATCTTATTGAAGGCTTCCACAGTTCCATTTGCTTGAGGATGGTATGCAGTACTATTATGGTGATATACCTGAAATTCTTCGGTCAATGATTCAATAGTTTTATTCAAAAAGTGTGACCCTTGGTCACTCATAAGAATTCTAGGACATCCAAACCTTGTTAAGATATTGTCAAAGATGAACTTCGTAGCTGTAGCAGCGCTACAATATTTGACTGGTTGAGCTTCAGCCCAACAAGTAAGGTATTCAGTTGATGTAATAATATACCTTGCTCCCAATTTCTTTGCAGGGGGATTTATTTGTCTGACAAAATCAATATCCCACTTGTCAAAGGCCTGTAGGGTTACCTATGGAACGAGAGGCATCTCATCCCTCCCGGATGGTTTGCCTGTCCTCTGACAGATGTCGCAGCTGTGGCAGTATTCCCTGGCATCCTTATAAGGTGTAGGCCACCATAACCCTGCTGCCAGAATCTTCTGTGCTGTAGTTTTCCCTGCATAATGTCCTCTCGCTGCGCCAGAATCTGCCTCAGCCAAAATCAAGGGTTTTTCATGCTCCAAGACACATCTACGCAGAATTTCATCTGGTCCCATCTTGTACAGTTGTCCTACTATCAGTGTAAAATCAGCAGCCCGAACCACCAACTGCTTCTTCTGCTGTGTTGTCATCTCCAAGGGTGCAAAAACTGTAGCCAAATACTGAACAATGTCCTGAAAGTAGTCATCAACCATCTGGATAGCGAATAACTGAGCATCGGGAAGACCTTCTTCTAAGCTAGTAGGCTCTTCCCCTGATTCGAGCCTCGATATATGGTCAGGTCCCAAGTTAAGTCTTCCTGGCTTAACTATAATCTCAAAGTCATATTCCTGGAACAATATTATCCATCGACATATTCTTCCTCCCAACACAGGCTTGTTAACCAAGTATTTCAAAGCAGATTGGTAAGTGAACATTTTAAAGTGAGAACCTAACACATAATGTCGAAACTTTTGCAAAGCATATACCATAGCTAAACCTTCCCTTTCTGTTGTAGTATAGTTTCTTTCTGCTGTGGATAATTTGCGACTTGCAAAGGCAATAGGGTGGTCAATATTACCTTCGCCTGTCTGAGCTAGTACTATCCCCAAAGCAATCGAGGAAGCATCGACGTGCACATGAAACTCGTTATTCCAATCAGGAAACACTAGGATAGGGGCAGTTACCATCTTTTCTTTTAGGATGTCCAAGCTTTCTTGACACTCAGGTGTCCATTCAAACTTATTTTCTTTCTTCAACTGTTTCACCATCAGGGTTGTGATCTGGGCGTAACCTTTAATAAACTTCCTGTAGTACCCAGTGTGACCAGGTGTAGTGCGCAGTTGCTTGACTGACTTCAGAGGTGGCAAGTTCACTATAATTGCTATCTTCGCCAGATCCACCATCAATCCTTTCTTACAAAAAATATGACCTAACAGGATTCCAAAGGGTGCACAGAAGATGCACTTTTTTAAGTTCAAGGAAATATGATGCTGTCTACACTTGTCCAGCATAAGTCTTAAACTAGTTATGTGCTCTTTTAGTAACCCAAAAATAGTCCAGTCATCAAAATACACTTCTAAGAATTTATGTATAAAGTCTTTAAATGCACAAATTACGACTCGGGAAAACATGGCAGGTGCATTCTTTAATCCAAAAGGCATAACTGTGTACTTAAAGGATCCCATTTCTGTAGCAAATGTTGTCTTATGTCGACCCTCTGGGGCAATTCTGATCTGATGGTAACCTGAAAATACATCAGTAAAAGAGTATACTTCTTGACCTCCAACATTATCAAGAACTTCATCTGTGAAAGGAGTAGGAAAGGGATCATGTAGGAAAGCATCGTTCAACTTCCTTAAATCAACACAGATTCAGATTTCACCCTTAGTCTTCTTTTCTTGGACTACCATCGGACTAACCCATTCAAACTCTTCAACAGGCTCAATAATTCCTGCGGCAAGCATCTTATCTAACTCCAGTCTAACTTTTTCCTTATACTTGGGATTCAGCCTATATGGGCGCTGTTTCACAGACTTCGCATCAGGTTTCAATGGGATCTTTATGACTCCTATATCGCCAAGGATACCCTTCATCCCAGAAAACTTCGGTGGAAATAGGTCTTGATACTCGTGGAGAAGTTGGGTCACTTTGCTGACCATTTCATCATCCCAATAATCTCCAATTGTAGCATACTTGGGGTTTTCTTCTGACCCAATGTTTACGGTCTGCGTCTTCAGAGGCTAAGTCACTTCAGGTGTTTCAACTACTGGTCCGCGTACTTCACAGTTTCCTTCTGACTCCGGAATATTAATGTTACGCGGATCATCATCCTCGTCAATTGCGAGGTTGTAACATTCAACTGCATTAGCTTCTTGTGCTGCCCAATCGGTTTGGTATTCCCCTATTTCTTGGTCATCAAATATCATAGTATGGATCAATCTAACAGCTGCATCTAAAGCAGGACAAACTTCATTAATAGAAAATGTAAGTATAAAACTATCAACAAGATCATCCTAACTTACAGTACCGTGTTGAAGCGCGACCTCCGTGTACCAGTTTTTTGCTATAGGTTCCAAGGTGTGCACAAACTTATGCACCCATTCCTCGCGGGGTACATGTTCCCATGCTGCATAACATTGCTTCAAATGTTCCTGGGGACTGTTCTTCCCATTGAACTTGCTTCGCACCTCTTGAGATTGGTCTATGAATCTGAGGCGTAGAAATTTATGGCAAGCTTCCCAACTGTGAATATACTTCCTTTGGCCTTTCCACCATCTCGCTGCTGTAGCTTTTAATGTTGCTTTCAGAGTCTGCATTCTCTGTGATTCTGGTACTTGTTCTGAGAACTGCGCAATGAATTTTCTTGGATCTGTCAACCCATCATATGTAGGCAAGTCTCTGGCCTATGCACTAAGGCATCTAAGAGATTTGGTATTTCGTGCGCACCGATGGCCATGTAGCTCGTATAATCGATTCTACCAACTCTCTAGACCATCATCTGAGTCAGACATGCAGGAGCTATCACATTTCCAATCCATTACACCTTCAGCATTAGGCTCAACATAATCTTATTCTTTTGCTGTGATATTATAGATGTGGTCCAAAATATCCTGATCTTCCTCTCTGACTGGCTCCGTATATCTTTCTCCTTGAGAAGGATCCAATGGTAGCATATCTCTCAATCCCTTCCCTTCAAAAGTCATTTGTCTCTTTTTAAGATTGATAACTGCATCACTATCTATTGCCCACTCAATTCCTAGCAAAGCTGGATAGGGGTTACTGTCATCAATGATCTCAATAACTTCAAAATATGCTACAGTACTGACTCCATCTATATCCACTGGTACCCGAGGAAATATTCCTAAGGGTAGGATCCTCTGCTGGTTGGCTAGTCTCAACTGTATAGGTGACCAATCAAGGGTAGGTTTTCCCATTTGTTCCCATGTTTGCTTAGTTAAAATATTGACTTCAGAACCCAGATCTAAAATAATATCCTTCATGTCATACTCTCCTACCTGAGCATGTAGTCTCATCTCTCTTCCAGTTCTTCTAATTCTACTAACAAATCTTTTACTATCAGGACTTTGGTGAGGTTCACAAGACTGAATAACTTTTTGTAATTCATTTAAGGAATTTTGATTTCTTAACAATTTGATGCAACTCTGTAAAAATGATGACAGAGTACTTACTTGGCCTTGTGAGTCTTCTTGGGATTGCAGCTGCTGTTGCTGCTTGTTTGGTGCTGGTAAATCTGAATCAACAAAGTCTTGTCTGGCCTCCAAAAAAGTTTCTTTTTCTCGTCGAACATCAAATGCTGGATTCTTCTCTACGGCCTTGCGAACCCAAGCTTCGTCAGGCTGCTTTTCCTAACACTGTGCCTCTGTCGTAGCTCCACTTCTTGTAACAACATTAATAGCTGGGATCGGTCGTGGCTCGACAGCAATCAACTGGACACTCGGACTAGGTTTGCTGATTCTTTCTTGGATTTTAGCTAGTAACTGTGGGCACTGTTCGATGACATGATCAACTTCTCTGCAGTATCGTCATGTCGTGGTTGGGTTTTGACAGTCTCGAGCTAGATGTCCTGCCTGATTGTAGTTATAGCAAATAACTTGACCTCGACCTCCACCAGGAATACCACGACCACGGCCTCTAAAACTGCCTCGACCACCTCAGTAACCATATCCATCATTGCCTTGTGCATCCGGGTAGATTGTATAAGTGTCATAGGTCCGCTCCCTCATAAGGTCGAAACTGCGACATCCATCTTCATTGTGGCCAACGGACTTACAGAATTTATAGTAAGGGTTCTTCGGGACTTGAACATACCTCTGTAACAGATAGCAGTCTTCCAGTCGATGCTGGCCAGTAGTTCGACAGATCTCGCAGTACAAAACACTAGGATTCAGCAGGTTTGGTGCACCAGTATTCAAATAGTTTCTTAGTGCCAGGCACTGGTCCTTGTCGTGGCCTTCTGTTCGACAATGTATACACCATACCTCTTCACGGGTGGCTTTCCCTTTTTTCATGTCACGAAGTTCTAAAGCCATCTCCACGAGCTGCGCTTGAATTTGAGCTATGCCAGAATTATCTTCGATAGGTGTAGTTTCAAGCTTTATGGCAATCTCTAGGGCCTCTTGCTGATCAACAACCTTCTGTTGCATGAGTGGAGCTCTGATGTGAGGTAATAATGCTACAATAAACCACTCCTTATGCTGTGCTGGTCCAATCATGAAGCTAACTTGGTCAAGCAGAACTTTGAATCTCTGATCAAAGTCCCATACAGATTCACCTCACTGCTGCTGAATCTCTTTTAACTCAGTGATGCACTACCACTCTGACCTAGGGTTCTTAAATTCTCGGATCAGTGCTGCTTTGATGTCAGCCAAGACAGGATTCTGCGTGCTAGAAAACTTCATAAACCAAGTTAGGGCTCGGTCTTTGAAAGAAGTGATTAGCTGCGCTCGTCGAAAATCTATGTCTGTAATATTCTTCGCGGTCCACACAGCTTTGCACAGAAACCAGAACTGTTCTGGATCTTCTGACCTAGTTCCTTTAAAAATCGGTAGTTTGATGTCATCATGAACAGGGGCCATCTGGGATCTACGAGGGGAAGAAGGGTTTGAACTAGATGGGGACGACTGACCTATGACAGGGATATTCGGGCTAGGGTTACTTTCAGACTGCGACAGGTTCTCTAGGATAATAGGTCTTTGCTGCAGGGTTATCGGAGGGTTTCTAACAGAGGGGACCTCGGTAGACTCAGAGGCTTCAGAGCTTAAAGGGGTATACTCAGTGGAGGAGCCGAGATCTCTATTATATCTTTTGTCGTTTCGCAGGACACCACTTTGCTCGTCGCAGTTCTAGTCACTTCCAATCATAAGTTAGCAATACTAGATCTAACAATCTGATTCGATAAGCAAGATTCCTTTTTCAGCGAATAGTATTTTAATATTCAAACTAAATAGATTCAAGTACTTACCCCTTGGTCCTTTGAAAATTTGTCTTTCAGCTTCGCTAAAGAAGGTACTTGTGTCGATGGCGAACTCCGTCACAAATGCTTCGAGAGTTTGCACAGTCCAAAAATCCACGGCTTGCGAGATCGCGTTGTTCACTCTTTTGAAGATAGCGATTCTTGCAACGGTCCAGGGAGGAAACTGGTTTTCTTGGAAGTTCGTCCTTCTTTCTGTTAACCTGGATAACCATTGGTGCAACTCTATGTGTATAGAACCAAAGAAAATTTCATGAACATCAGAAAAAATGTACCTTTGCAAAAATTGTTCCGCGCTACGACGGGGATCTTTCTTTTCCTATTCTGCAAACTTCAAATAGGTCGCTTCGACCCAATCACAAATTTCTTTTACAGAGGGTGGCCAAAACATAGCACTCGGGGTACGACCTAGATCTCTCTTCAACAGATACTGAGTTCAACCAGCAACGGAACCAATTTGTTGGGATAATAGGGCAGACCCGGGTTTCACCTTTTAACCTCGCACCAACAAAAGACCCACAGTGTTGGCCCTTTCGGCAGCAGCCTGCGAATAGGCTACAGTCTCACCCAAAATAGATATGGGGTGCCGCAGAATCAGGTTTCTGCAAGCAGAAGAGAGAATCTTACTGTACCTTTAGTCTTTAACTATTAACAATCACTTAACACAATGCTTGTAATATCATTTATGCAGCTTCACGATTAGATAAATAAATAGTTACTTGCACAACCCTTATCTGGGAATTCACAGCGAAGCTAGTTATTAACAGCAGTCTTACTTTATTAGTTATTTACTTAACAGTGCATAAAATATAATAACAAATCACACAAATGAGCCACAACACCAGATGTCACGTGGTTCACCCCCAGTGTAGGGGTTACGTCCACAGAACTGCGCTTTATTTAACTCTTTACAACTAAAACGACAGTTCTGATCTGCGCACTCAGCTGCAGATCTCTTCAGTCCTCAAAACTGTGCACACAGCAGCAGGCCTCTGCGCACACAGCTGCAGAGGTCGTCCATGCACACAACTAGGACTTAACCTTCTTACAAAAACCCTTATACAATCTCTTATCTTCACATTACAATAGCTTCATAAGATAATCATTCAATACCTAACCCTACTTCTTTACATAAGTGCCTATTTATATAGCGCACTGTTACAAAACCATGGATTTACACCATGGGCGCCCAAAACCCTAACCCTGGATTTAACCCAAGAGTTAGTTACAAAAAGAGGGGTTTCGCCCCACCCGCAACACCCCTAAGACTATTTTAGGTTGTAACTCCGCTTACACTTCCTCAAAAACTGCGGAGTTACCAAAACTAAGGACCTTTAGGGTCGGAGCCCCAACATATGGTATATAATAATATATAACTTATGTTACATAGATTTTTTATATAATATTATTCACAAATGTTGAATTATCAAGATATACATGTTCATATGTTTAATTGATTATGTGGATTGATCTTTAAATAATGTTGACAAGGGGATTGTTATGAAGACCATAGTTTAGAAAGAAGTTCAACTAACTTGAACACCTTGGTTGAGGAAACCATATATAAAAAGCATCAAATAATATAAGACAAAGATTATGAAGCTTATTAGGAGCCTCCTCTACAACCACATGATTACAAGCTCTTATAACATGCCATGATGTAGATTCTATACCTACTCTTGGACAATGTGCTTAAAAACTTAATATTGCAATAAGATTTAGTGAATTTATTTGAATTTGGATCAAAATTAATATATAAACATTAATTGAGAAACACTATTATATATTATATGTTTCCATCCATGACTGAGATTAAGCTAGTTGGTAAAAAGTGGTTTAGGATCAAGTATGAATTCATGATATAAAATAATTATATTTTACATGTGATTGCGTGTGGCGTTCCAAATCATATATAACCAATACAATGTCCATGGATACTGCAAAAATTAATTCAACATGAAAAATCCTAATCATGATCAAGATGATAAAGCACATTAAAATGACTGCACTACCAAAACTCAGTTACATATAAGTAAGAACTACCACTAATTTATATTAGCATAGTCATTATTTAGTTGTATTAATAGTTTAGATTGATCATTTATAGCCACATCACTTAAAATTGCTCAAATTTGGTAGTTTTAATTAGCTTAAAATTACATGACTAACATTTTTGGCCGTGTAGTCACAAATTTGTCATTTTGCACTAGTGAACAGAGACTACGCTATCGAAAAGGGATGTAGAGAGAGAATCCAATGGAGGAAGAAGAAGATGATGAAGGAAGGAGATTATGTCATATGTCAGTTTAGTGTGACGATATTCTTGAATGTGTCACTGGTTTCAATTGACGTGGAATATCCTACCAATTTAATAATTATCCAAGGTGCCAAGGTCGTGTCCAAATTAGCCTATAAAAACTATAATTATATGCCAAGGTCATGCAAATTAGCCTTATAATTAACATTATATGCCAAGGTCATGCAAATTAGCCTTATAATTAACATTATATGCCAAGGTTTAGTGGCTTTAGTGGGTTTTTTTATATGTGAAGGTCATCTCCAAATTAATATATAACTCGGTTGCATTAATTCATTTTTGTTAATATAGGGACGTATAAATATATATTATATATATGTTATAATTTACTAAATTCTAACACTGTAGATGAATTCAAAGGCCCCCGGTCTCTGAATCCATCTACAATGTTAGAATTTGGTAAAATGTACAAATTCATTGTCCATTTTGCAATTTTTTTCATTGTCGGAGTGCCAACTAAAAATGACCAATTGGTATGTGGTCATTTTTAGTCTAGATATCCCGTGACCAAATTTGGTCATTTATCTTGGTCATTTTTAGTTGGCTTTTATCCCATGACCAAAAGTGGTCATTTATCTTGGTCTTTTTTAGTTAGCTCACTCAAATTTATCAATTTTGGTCATTTATCCCTTGAAAAAAACTGTGGTGACCAAATAATTTGGCCTCCTGGTCACTAATATCTAATTTTCCACTAGTGGTTGGTCGGTCCTGTGGTTGTTGGGAGACCGATCCTATGATGCCATGTGCAGCATGGGATGCCCCTGTTGCGTTGCGGTAAGAGGTGCCTACGCGGGGAGCGTCTGGGATGATGGTATATAGGTATCTGGACTGAGCGTAGATGAGGTCAAATTGTTGAGCTTTCAGTATGGCCTCTTCTTTGGATTGGGGACATTTGGATGCGACGTCCTTTGCTATCGGTGGGAGCAAGGTCTTGAGGAACCAATCCAAGAAGATCTTATCGTCAAGTTATATTTTACATAAGCTACAACGTCGCCACCACTCATGGATGTGGTCAGTTATATGAGTGGCGGTGTTTTGATGCCAGTATAGCAGGATCTCTACCCCCTCATCATATCTGATAGGGAGTTGGAAATAATGTAGGAACATGAAAGCTAAGGAATTGAAATGAGGGTACTTGGCTTGTGGTAGCTCAATGTTCCATTTGGCTGCAACACCTATAAGGGAGCATTGGAAAAGCCTTAGTCTGATGGAATCATCAATGATGTTGTTTGGTTAGCACCATAGATGAAATGTCATTATGTGGTTTTGGGGACATTCCCTTGCTTTTCCTTCAAACTTGGGAATGCCTGATGGTAGCTTGGTTGGCATGTGAGGCCAAAAAGATTGGTGGTGGATTGGGTAACTTATTAACCGAGCTAAATTAGGAAGGTTAAGATGAGCCATGAATGGTAGATTTGACCCTAGGTTGATGTGAGATGGAGCTGTGATGGTGGTGGGGTTTACAGGTGCGTAATGCATCTGCATAGCTGGGGGTACTTGCGGTGGCACCATTGTGGATGGGCCGATGCCCCCAAGTGTTGTGGGGGGGATAGTATGGGTGGCAGGGATACTGCCCCCATGTATGATAGTAGGGGAAACATAAGTGGAAGGTCCGTTGCCCCCCTGTGTGGCAGGAGGGGCAGTGTATGTTGAGGGGCCACTGCCTCCATGTGTTGTAGATGGGCTAGTTTGGCTAGTCACTATGGGTTGTGGAAACTCACTGATGACAGTTTGCGTAACTATGATTGGGCCACCCGTAGGGTTGTTGGTGATAGGTTGTGGTGTGGAAATGGGTCTACTTGCTATGGTTATGCTGGAAAATGGATCCGGATTTACACCAGCCATGGGGCTTGATGGTGCTCTGTGGAGGTTTGGTTCAAACTGATATGGGTTTGAATCTGAATCAGAGGCTGTGTGGCCTTTTGAAGGTGTGTGAGGTCATCAAGAATAGGCTCGACGATGTCAGTTCAATGTTCAGAATGGTGGTGGTTCGCCTTTTAGGTGCGAGGAAGAGCGTGGGGGATCAATTGTGTTAGATGTTTATCAAAATAGTGGGAATGATGTTTGGAACCCAATTTCAATGGATTCCTATTGGTTGTAGGTGGCCACTCGGCCACCAAGGCTGCCAAAAGACAGTGCTTGGCTTTTTCCTCATGGGTGTTTCTACTCAATCGATGGGGGTCATTTCTCATTTTGCTTCGCAATTCCTCTCAGCGGGAAGCTACTTTGGGGTTCCTGTGGTACTCCTCACAATGAGTTTCTAGGAAGAGCCCAATTACTTCCCACTATTGAAGCAGTCAGGGACTTATGTCCTCAAAGACTGCAGATTATTTGAACTTAGTGTAAATTGATAAATTTTAAGGCTCTCTCAGCGTCATGAACTGAGTTGGGTTGATTACTTGGTATGGTATATTTTTTTTTCGGTCTTTCTGGTATTTGGTAGCTACAAATAGTTTATGAATTCATAATATTGTTTTATATTTCATATCATTATATGTGCAAGCAGTGAATAATAAAAAATTTGTAAATAGATAAAATTTTAACCCTGAATGTTGATGGCCTAACTAGATGACTACCTTACACTGATATTCCTCTTCAAATAAGAGAAGGCATTGGGATCTTAACACAATGGGACTAAGCCCATCCGTAGATCCATAGGTCACCTCCCGGATGCAAGGTTGGTCAACAAGGAGGACGCTTAGCATCATGAGAAACCCTCCTTCTCTACCCCCTCTACCTTCCAGGTCATCTGGTTGTAATGGTTTTAGAACAATATTTGATGAAGGGCCTAGGACTATACGATCTTTTCCTTTGCCGTATCCCAGAATACCCCAGAGGGTGATTACTGGGTAGAGGAGGAAGGGTAAGCAATACTGATGATTTTATTGTCAATTTTAGTTAAACTACATTCATTAAGCCATTACAATCTGTTTGGAATTTACACATTGTTTGTACAAGAAATTGCAGTAAATTGAAACAAAAACTAAAATTATACTACTGTGCTAGACAGAGGTGGCTAAGCCACACTGACAGTTCCTATTAAACTAAAATTTAACCTCTGATTGACAGACTCCACATATCTGGGAAAATTTAGCGAGGGGGTTGCAAATTTTTTCTAGAAACAGGTGAGGGGGTTGCATAGATTTCACAATAAAAGAGGTCTGTGTTTCTGAGTGAAGTCACACTTTTTAGGGGTTTAAGGGAAACCTGGTCGTGACTGTTAGTCCAAAAAGAGTGACCTCATCTCCTGTTCAGGCCCAATAAGTGCAACCTGCCCCGGATTTGGGGTTTTTTCTGATCCTGAGCCAGATCCGACCGACAGTAACCTATACTATAGCCAAAATCACTCGAACTTTCCTTACAGAGGCTTAGGCAACAATAAAAATAGGAAATAAACTAGATCTAAGCTAAATTTGACAAGAAATTTCTAAAACTAGGGCATAAATTGAGAAAAATTGCAATTTTAAAAATATGGGCCAGGGATCTTGTGGGATCGACCTAGTATGGTTTCCAGTTTTGTAGTAGGGATTTCTCCTTGCTACAGGGGCAGGAATAGATCCATTCTATCTATAGGACATAAGGGTAGGTTCCTGCATGTGGAAAAGCAGTAAAGAAAGCGGAATGGATAGAAGCAAAGAACAGTAAATAAAAATGGCCATGAGCCCCTCTGCAAACACTATTTGGGCAACTTGCAAACACTTATTAAACAAAAACAAACTTGCAAAACATGTCAATAAACAAACCTGCAAACAAAGAAGGGTTATAAATAAAAAACTATTAAAGAAATATGCAAAAATTAAACAAGATTATACCTCCTTTGGTGAAATGGGCCACCATTCCTTGGATGGAAGGAAGCAACTCCCTATCTCACTCAGCAATGGAAGAGGAGCTATGGCTCAATGGGGAGAAGGTGAGTGGAAGGGAGAGGGATGTGGGTGGCTTGAGAGGCAAAGGTGTCTCAAGACATCCACGAGCAGCATAACAGTATGCAAGAGAGGTGTGTGTTTGAGAGTGACTCCCCACCCTCCTTTTATAGCTTTTTCTTGGGGTTTTAGGGTTTTAAGCCCTTGGTCTGAGCTTTAGCCCCTTTTTCCATAACTTTAGCTCATTTTAGGGTTTAGGCCCTTTTGGGGGGATTTAGCTCCTAGGAGAGTATTTTAGGCTCGTTTTTGGGGTTTTTAAGCCCTTTTCTTCATTCGTAAACCATTTTGAGGGTGTGGGGGTCTAATGGAGTGATATGAGGGTTGTGAGATGGTGTCCTTGGGTGGTGTAGGTCATGTAGAGCTGAGTAAGGGATTTTTTGGGTTGACAGTACTAACAATCTGGTCGAGCTTGAAGGTCTTATAAATGGATTAAATTGGGTGGTATATATAGGGAAAACTCGATTGGTGGCAAAGGGGGACTTTCAAATTATTATCAATATCGCCTATCAGCTTCAATCAGGTGCATCAACCTTCCAAGTCTCAAAGAAATGGAGATGGGAGGGTCATTTATGCGCTCTTAGGAAAACCCTAGCAAAACCATTCTACTCTCGAATCTCAAATGGGTGGGAAACAAGGTGGCAAATTCTCTCACGAATGCAGCAGTGGAAAGTATTTGATCTTTCCATGTAGAGGAAATCGACGATAGAGGAAATACACAGATAATTTAGCAACGTTGCTTGAATTTGGAGGAGGACGATAAGGAAGGTAGCTATATTCTGTACAACTACCTAGCTCAAACCATTCCGCATCATGCGAATCATAGGTGGCAACAAAATTTAATCGGAAGGTATATGGAAGGTGTGTTGACATTAGGAAGCAAGCCCACGATTATCATGGTGGAAGACATGGAAAGGAGAGAAATGTCCTGATCATCAGGTGGGGCTGGTTCTGTGCATGCCTAAACATGCAACCATGGTATGGAGCACGTGGGGGCAGTGGAGTGTTAGATCGACGGTAGGGGAACTCAGTAACCGACATTTCTTTATATCCTTGGGTAGAAGCTCATTGCAGACCGATCCGTGGGAAGGGAGGAAGATAGGATGAACCTGTAAGTATATGGGTACATAGATTATGTTAGATATCATAAGAATGGGAAATATGGTAGATATCTATATTAGCTGGTACTCAGTGAAGCAAAAGGTGGCAAATCACTTGCACAATATGAGAGATCTAATGAAGTGGGGGGAAGGGTAGAAAATTATAGTGATTAATGCTAGAAGCATGAGAAAAGTTAAGGAGCATTTCCGTAGATGAGAGGATCGACGATCTATAAATTTGGGTTCTCAGAAATGTAAGGATCCAAGCAAGGTGATGATCGTGTTCCTCTCGTATCTAAGAAATTCTCTGTGTAGTAACCATGATGTGTTACTGGAGAGCCCACAACCGGTCGAGAGGAAATAGTAGAGGGGAAATCCATAGTGAGGATTCCCCTAGTTCTAGGCATGATTTCATGCCATCCATGGGCAAAGATCCTATGCTAGAACCCTTCAATTCGGGAGACCAGTATATGGCGAAAACACCAACTACAATCGAGGCCTTCATAGCCATTTTGGAAATTGATCTCGTGTGGGAGTATGAGGCCCTGATGGGGTGACCTTTGCTATCCAACCCATTCTGGATTGCTTGTATTCTTCTGTCTTGGGACATTCAAGCTAAAATTCAGATTGCTCAAGGGATTCGGGATGCTCTGTACATTATTCGCCATGGGCAGTAGGAATGTTCTATTGGTTTAAGACTTCTAGAGTGGATTGCAAAGGACATGATGGAAAGCTCGTGGAACATGTCCACCACGGCGATGAACACCCCATCCAATTCTCCTGTAAATGCTCGGGTCAACAACGCTCCTACTTAGCACGCGGATCACCACCCAAGCCCTAACCGGGAGGCAAGAAGCTAAAAGGGGACTTCCTATCCTCGGTCCTATAAATTTTTTTTATTTAGCTCTGTGTCGAACTATGTTTTAAGGTTTTTCCTATTTTTGATCAGTGTGGGTTTTGAGCCATGTCCTTCTAGGCTCAATCTCCTTACCATTTGTCGACAAATCTGGTTTCCTCATCTAGGCTCCTTGGATGGCATTGGATTTATGGTACTCTTTGTCTTGAGACCTTCTTGGTCCCTAGCCATGATGGACTCCAACCACTGAATGTCTTAGTATAAGGGGAGTTTTGGAAATGCCCCCTGATTATCTGAGTATTAGGGGAATGATGGGATTTTGTAGGAGCCAGGCCTATAGGCTCTCACATTGTAATAGCTCTGTATAAAGCTTCTACCTTTACTTCCTGGTATAGTTAAGATTAGTGGGGCAGACCTTATTAGCCGTGTCTTGCTCCAGATTGGTGTCGTTAACCATGACCATTTGTAATCCTATCTTTTTGTACTATCTTTATGTACTATAATATAATTTTCCTACTTACTCATAAAAAAAAACTATATAAATATTTTTATAAAAAAACATTAAAAAATTTTAAAACTTTTTTATTAAAATTCTTAATCTAACCTTTGACTTTTTCTCATTTATCTAGCAACCTGATTTTCTTCCGCAATTAAACCCTAGTTTCCCCACACAAGCACACCATGTCTTATTTTTATCTCCATGTATCTAATATTAATGCCTTATTTTTCACTCTCCACGTTTGATATTGCGTCCTGATAACGAGTCCAATCCAAAACTAACCCCCACATAAATTTGGCAACATAAACTCATGTTTCATTTTAATATTAATAAATACAAAATTTAATATTTATTTCTATATCTCAAAAATATAAAATATTGTTTGAATTCCCAATATTAAAATTAATAAGGGAGAAAGCTTGAAAATATGCCAATACCAACTATTTCCTAGCTTATGGCCACATTACATAATCTCTAGCAAAGTTGCTAGCTTTTAATTGGAACAAGGATGATATCAATTGGTTGTATGGAAAGCTTTGGAGTATTATTTAGAAGAAATTAAATGTTTTTGGTGATTGTCTTTGAAAAGAAACCTTTTAACCTCTCAAAATATTATTGTAAATAAAGGGTAGGAGGTTCCATCTTTTGTATTTTATATAAACAAGATATTGATTGGTTGTCCATATTTTTGTAGAGGTTCTTTTGATCATTAAGGTTTTAGGTTTGGACTTTTGTGAAGGAATTGTTAATTGTTGTGTTTCACCTTTTCTTGGGGATGCCTCTTTGGATGAAACTTTTAGACCATAGCTCCAAGTATTAGTTTCTTACAAACTTTTTCCAATTTTTATCTTTTGGTCAATTTCGAACATCAAGAATAAGGTAATTTTTGGAAACATTTCTCCAAAAGTCATGTTTTGTATTTTAAAAAGTATAAGACTACATAAGATGAAAGAAAACTAAGAAGTCAAAGGTTTTGTATAACTGAAGCAAACTAAAAAGTCAAAGGTTTTATATGCTCGAGATTTATATTCCTTATCACTTGTTTTCTTTTTCACAGTGCCTTTTCCAATAACTTATGTGGATGTGGTAGGGTTCTTATTCTAAATAAGGATTATTACTTTAATCTAATGATGGGTGGGAATACTGTAAGTACTTTTAAGTCTTATGTGGATATGGTAGGGTTCTTATTCTAAATAAGGATCATTACTTTAATTTGATGATGGGTAGGAAGACTCAAGTACTTTTAAGTCTTATGTGGATATGGTAAGGTTCTTATTCTAAATAAGGATCATTACTTTAATTTGATGATGTGTGGGAAGACTCTAAGTACTTTTAAGTCTTTAGAGTTTATTGTAGTTGGTTGCTGTTATTGTGGGTATTTCTGATATATGTATAAAGTGATCATTGAATAAATCAATTGCAATTTCAGTCTAGAGAGTGAAATCATTGATAACAAAAAAAACTAAATCTTATGAAGTTTGGAGCCATTTAGCAGATATCAGTATCTATGCTTAATTGCAATAAAATAGCTGAAGCAATTATAGCAGCAACAAAACACGCTTGGTTACTACCTTTTGAACAGGTTTAAGTTAGATCCATTTTTTTCATAGCATTCTGTTAGTGTTTCTTGCGCACAAGCCTAAGTTATAACAAATATCATGAAATAATAAATAGCATTCGTGTCTTGCATTTCTTGTTTCTCAATCTGCCATGGCGATATCTCTTTCCCGACAACATTAGATATAAGGCTCCTCGGGCCTTTGTATTAAGATCGTTGCCTCGATTTCTGGATTAAGATCAGAAAGTAGGTTAAATATAATTACAATTACCTCCAAATGATATTTTTAAGTAATACGAGTGTTTGAAAGTTACTTCGAAATTGTCAAACACAATGAGACTTGCAACTTCTTAAACTTGCTTTTACATGATTTCATGAATTGATGCAAAATCAACTACATTACACAACAACTTTTGTTACATGACAAATGCAACATGTCGGCCGATATCCCAATGGTTGCATCCGCTTGGCGTCCTCTCAAAAGCTAAAGGATGTCCACAGGAAGAACTCAGGGCTCACGCATCAAGAAATTTCATGAAGAAAAGCAATTCCTATTCTACATATTAAGATTCCACTAATTTCAAGAAAGGAAAAATCAAACGGTGCAACAGTTTCCACGCAGACATAATGAAGAGGCAACAATTTGCATTGAGATTCATCACACTGACGCATACAATGTATTTCTGTAGAAGATTGCTAAGCATAGCTTCCATTACTTGCCAGGATGGCGAGGGATGAAATGGAAAAAATTATGAAAATGCACCCCACCTGACCTTGGATCATTTTCTTCATCAATATATTCATCAGATCTCGAATCATTTGTCCACTCCATGACTGACTGCGGATTTGCACGAGCCATAACAATGGGATGCAATGGAAATAACTCCAGTGTCGGAGGTTCACATAAATTGTCAGCATTTGTTGTCTCATTTGTTGTACTAGTAACATGTATCTAAGCCAGTGAGAACCCACCTAATGTTAGGGATCTTTAAATAGTTCATTTGTAGCAACACTGATTGATATTCAATAATGTATTGATAGATAGTTAGAAATTCAAAGCTGGAAAAATAAATGCTCTTATTAACTCATTACCTTTGGCACGATAACTCCCGATTTCTGATCTGTAGAGAAAATTTCTGGCAACAAAGCTCTGAAGTATTAGAGACAGCAAACACAAATGCATTGCAATAATAAACTAATCAGGAAATAGCAAACTACTAGCTTTAGTTATAGTGAAATGAAATGTTCGTGATTTTATTTCGAAGATTGAAGCAGATATCGTAGAGCTTCTTACTATTTTTGCGTGATTTCCTTGCCAAGGAAGGTTCTTCAAGAAAGTGACTGATGGATGCCATTCTCTCTTGTTTCTGTCTCTGCTTCTCGCGAGCTTTACGGTTTCGAAACCAGTAAAACACATTCTTCGTTTCAATGTTGCCATACATTCGCAGCCGACTAGCGATTTGATCTATTTGATCGCGGCTGGGATTGTGGATCCCTTGACTGTATGTCGCTTCCAATAAAGCTATTTGTTCATTCGTCGGATTCCATCTACTGCTTGAGGTACTGGATTGGCCTTCTGCCATTTCTCTCCTTTCTTGATCTTTTTCTTGAACTTTCTTGAGAAGAAAGCGATGTGTAGATTTTGATTGAGAGAGTTGCATGCCCTAGTGGTGGTATTAAACAGGAGAGCTGAAGGGATCGGATTGCAGAAAATTACCTCAACTTCCAAGAATGAGAAAAACAACTGAGAAGTAACATGCAGATTTTAGCTGTAAATGGAGATCACCATGCAGTGAGTTGTCGAAATTACCTCAACTTCCAAGAACGAGAAAAACATCTGAGAAGTAACATGCAGATTTTAGCTGTAAATGGAGATCACCATGCAGTGAGTTGTCGAGTTGTCGTTGACTTAGAATGGGGAAAAGAAAACCAGGCCCAAAAGAAGGCAGAGGATCGTGTCTCGTGACATGCAATTACCAACCTGTCTTCTAATAATCTTCCACCGACTTCCTTCCTCATATACCAAGAATATAGGTTTTTATACGTTGTAACACTAAATATTTTGCCGGGTTTGTTTGTATGATTCTACGATATCTTCCTCTTTATCAGTGTAACATTCTCTGTCTGGCGTTTCGAATGAACATGGAAACATTGTCGTTAATAAACGTTGGGTTACGAGCCCTAAGATTTGACTGCTTAGAGCCATTGTCCAAATTAATTTGAAATATCGATTTGATTATTGGCTCTAACCCTAATCTCCCGCAGTTTATCGATTTGATTCGTCGTTCGAACCCTAATCTTCCGCAGTTTATTGATTTGATTAGTCGCTCCAACCCTAATCTTCCGCAATTTGAAGGCAAAATAAAATTTGTTTGGTAACTTATTTCGATACCGAATATCAGGCAAAAGCTGAAGGATTCTTAAAACCCTAGATTTGTCCCATCTTGGAAAGATGCGTGTTATAAAAATTGTGGGATTCTAAATTACTAGATACGTCTCCTTTGAAATTTGTGAAATTATGGATATCAGTAAATAATTTATTAGGGAAATCTTCAAATGAGAGTTGTAACTTGTATTTGGGAAATCTTAAAATCAGAGTTGTATTTTGGTTAAATTTTCTTTAATGTCAATAAAAGATGGTTTTAAATGATACAGTGTCCATTAATGTTTAATAAAATATTTGGTTAAATTTCACTGATTGTGTAATAAAATATGGTTTTAAATAATAAATGTTTAAGAAAATATTTTTTTGAAAAAGTCTTGAGAGATGTAAATTGACTGGCAAGTGCCAAGTAAATGAATGAATATTGTAAAGGAGGTGGCCCCATGCTTGCACGCTGTGTGGACCCATATAAGTTGACTCACAAGTGCCGTGTAAATGAAGGAATGTGGCCCCATGCTTGCCCGCTGTGTGGACCCATATAAGTTGACTCACAAGTGCCGTGTAAATGAAGGAATGTGGCCCCATGCTTGTCCGCTGTGTGGACCCACCAAAACATAGTGTTGTAAACGAGGTGGCCCCATGCTTGTCGACTGTGTGGACCCACCAGAACAGCGAGTTAGCGATTCACCAGTAAAAAACAATATTTTTTTCAATGATAAAAACTTTATTTGTTAGGAGGGTTGTTTATAAGCTTGATATTTTTATAAACACTAATGTAATTTTGATTTTATCTTTGGTTCGGTTTTGGTTTCAAGGGACTAAAAAGACAATTTTTTTTATGTGAAAAAAACATGAACTTTTTTCTATTATGGTGGCTATTTAAATAAAGATATTAATTTTCATTTTAGTATTTATTTTAATAAATGCTATTGATTCTTACTATATTTATATAAATTTTATAACTCTGTAATATTTTAAAATGACAACTTTTTGGGGAAAAATATTAATAAAAGTTTATCATTGAAATACTTATGTATTAAATTACTTTAAAGTTTTTACAATATTAGAAATAGTTTTTCAATTCCAATCTTGTGGTCACACACCTCCAAAATCCACACACACACACACATCATTAAACTCTTTAAGTATGGGTTGTGGATTGAGCTTTGCCTTTCAACTTTTTGAAATAGCCTTCCATGGTTACCCTTCAGTAATTACGGATTGTGGATTTCGTGATGTCTTTCAACTTTTTCGAATTAACATTCTGCATTTATTCTTCGGTAATTGCGGATTGCGTATTGTGGGTTTCCTTTTAACTTTTTTGAAATAACCTTTGGAAAACCATCTTTCCTTAGAGGTTTGTTGGTTAAGACCTTGTAGTTTGTTTATAAATGATTATGGATGTCATCGAATGGCCTTACAACCACATTGTTATGAATTGTATTTCTAATAATTGATATGGTTTAATGTTGTGATTCATGCTACGAACCATAGGGTATTTATATCTTGGAGAAGAAATATTTAGTCATTTGTTCATCAATTGAAATCGTAGTTATAAAGTAAGTGTAAGCGTTTCGGGTGAAAATAATTTTTAGATCTGAATGTTTATGTTTAGAGACACTTGATTGCCATCTCGGAAGGACTTATTTCCATGCATTGGTTTTGGAAAAATTCATTGTTTAAGAGGATATTTGGGTGTTTTAGTTAGAAAATTGTAGCATTGATTATAATTTTTCCTTGACTTTAATACCCATATGTTTAGGTTGGCAAAACACAATCTTTGAATCAGATATGAGTAGATTTAGTGACAAGTAAATTTGAATTTGGTTGTAGTTTTCTTAAGGGTATGTGTATCATGTAAATTTGATTTGTTTTCTAAAAAACTAATGTCCCCAAAAATTGAAAAAAATAATAATCATATGCTAGTAAAAACTACCCAAAGGGGATCATTATTACTCATGTAGAATTACATGCGCTACTTAGCTTTCGATCTCTTCAGAAACTTCTCACACTCTCTTGTCCATTCAGTGATTATTAGTTCGTTTAATTCTTATGTCTTAATTATGTTATTTAAACTATTTGTACATCTTAGTTATTATTGTCGGTGAGTTAGTGAATTGTATAGTTCATTGATTTAATTCTACGCATGTGTTCTCTATTTATTAAGTATAAACTAACTTAACTTTGTTGATGGGAATAAACTGGTGGAGTGGAAGGACTAGTTCTCCCATGATGATCTGAGAGGTAAGGTATTTCTTGGTTACACAGGCTTACTTAGTTCAATTGAACTAAGGCACCTTTCTCTTTTGTTTACGCAGTTCATTACTTGTGATGGAATTAGATGTATAGTGTGTTCAAAGCCTTGTTCGTCGATAACATGCTACTAGTTATTATGTTTCCTATTGCTCTGGTTTTCTTTATAAACTTGGTAAGCGTCGTTATCGTCAATTTAGCCATTACGGCTAAATTTCCTGTACATTGATTATTCTTCATTATGGTCTTAAATTCATCATTTTTAGATGTCATTAATATCTTTTTGGGCTATGTATATTTTTACTATATATTCTATTTTAACATTTCTTATGTTATTTTATTGGAAGGTTATTAGTGGTTTGAACGTCGAGCTTTGGATTGATAATTCCAGAGATTTACATGGCATACTTTGTATGCCATGGTGCTTAAGCTTAAACACCTTAACACTATGGTATTAGACCCTAAGTTATAAACCTATGGACTAAACTTTATCTACATTCCTAAGCAAAGGTCTTAAACTTGAACTAGTGCAAAGTATGACTAAGTATTATTGTAATGCTATCATAGTGCAAGATTTGTAATGTGAAAACATTAATGTTTAATGTTTGGGGTGACACGGTATATGGTATAAACCATATGTTCCAGGGTTTAAGCGATGGTATGAAGGGTGGTGATAATCGCTACTTTGTAACAAGTCGTGACTATGTGAGTGGGCTTGTGGAAATGTTAATGGACTCTAGCCTGATGCATTTATTGCTTGTGGGAAAACATGACAGCCTTCTTCTTAGGCTTGGCTCACGATGGACGTGTATTACATTTGACATTTGGGGTTTCGTTGTTTAGCTTTGCGCAGAGGTATGACCATGGATGTGACTTCCAGCTTGTGAAGGTAAGCTTGCGTGAAATCCTAAGCCTATACATTAGTTTGGTTTACAGTTTACGAAATGGCATACTCCTCATCCCCATTTCATTGTTGCTTGCAGGTGCCGAAAGGGATGGAGGGAAGTGTGGCTACAACATAATTGGCTCCTAGCGTTGCATTGGTGGCCATGGTAAGCCTACTCATCGAGTTAATTCTTGTCACCCTTCAATCTTGTGGCAGAGCTACATTTTGCCTGGTCGTTTTAGTTGGGGTTTGATGCTATAGCGAAATCGATTTTGCCTTCGGGCTTTGAATACAAACTTGGTTATTTTTAATGTTGAGGTGTTATGCCGTGACTTGTTTCTTAGGCCATTCGGCTCTGTGTAATGTTCATTTTTGGTTATATAAAACATTAATGTTATGCTTTTGGGATTTTAAAGCCATGGGCTTAGGGATGATTTTAAGGAACCGTACTTATTTAGAAGTGTATAAATGTTGCCGAATATTACCAATTCTTAAAATGCCAACTATAAAATGATTCGTGATATTTTTCAAAAAATATTTTAATTTCTAGGGATTTTATATCGTTTATATAATAATTTGGCAATTTTTAGGGTGAAAAAATTTTACCCCATCAAAATTGGGCGAAACGGGGCTTCAAAACATGCAAAATGGTGAATCTTTTTTGGAAGAAAAACATGGAAAAATAGCCCACTGGGCTAAAATTCACCGCTAAAATTATCCCTGGATGGACTGCACCATTTCCATAGCACATTGGCACGCCTGTGTAAAACCTTGCTCTCGGCCTTTAATGGCGACTGGGTATAGACTTTTGGGAAAATCAATGTAAATAGATGTAAGCATTGGTTTTTTTATTAGTTGTAAAGGTTTATGGTGTATGTGATTCCCTCCTGAATTTTTATTTAACTCTGTATTTTAAATGGGGTTTTTAATGGATAGATGCATAGGCCTTACCAGATGTTGTGTGTGTAATTGTTGTTGATTAGTTTGATAGCGTGGGTAAAAGTCATGCCGTCAATGGCATGAGCCTTCCCATAGTGCTATGATAGTTTGTAATTTCATTGCTTACGGCATCTGGTTCTTATGTGATATTTGGATTGTGTTTTAAATCATTGTTTGACCTTGGCCATGACTTATGTGAGTACTGTGTATTAAAAATTTAGTGTGTTTCATGAAGGCCAGGGTGTGCAGACCCTTGATGGCAGTTGTTGTTTTTAAATAACTTGGAATCTTTATTAAAATGTTTAGTGGTCGAGGTTGTGATGTAGCTAGAATCTTACGACCTCTCTGCTAACATACGCATTTTAATTATATGGAAATGGTCATCAGAGGAAATTTGAGGTCTAAAATGGGCCTCCTAAGGAAAATGATAAAATAATAGTTAAAATAATAAAAGAATAGTTATTAATTTTGGAGGAAGAATGAAAAAAAATACTTTTTTTTGTTTGTATTTTCGACATATCTCCCTGTGTTTTTACTCAAATTCCTAGCGGGAAATCTTGTTGGATGCGTAATTTTATTCCACATCCAATGAGTACCCACATTGCATACATTTGACAGACCCCACTACCCCAAAAACAAGGAATGCCTGAAAAAATGTGATGATGACATCATCATCATGCTTTTTTTCAGGTATTTCTTATTTTTGGAGTAGTGGTCTTCATCAAAAGTATGTAGTGTGGGTACTGATTGGATGCGAAATTAAATTCCACATCCAACAAGATCTCCCACCTAAACTTTGAGTAAAAACATAGGGAGATATGTCGAAAATACAAACAAAACAAGTAGTTTTCTTTTATGACAAATATGTCAATTCAACCATTATGGTTGACTCATTTTATTGAAATTCTATTGGTTCTTGAATTCCAACTCACAAAATTTATTGTTGGCACGTTTTCTTATAAGGCCCATTTTAGACCCCAAATTTCCTCTAATGGTGAGTTGTGGCCTGTGTGATTAAACATACGACCTTCATCGTTTTGGGCCAAGGTGATTTCAAACTGGGAAATGTTTTATAAGAAATAATATAAATGGTAATAGGAATTTACTTTATGGATTTGGTTATGTGTTTGATTATGGTGATGATTTATGTTACGGTTCTTATTGTGGATTTTAATTTTGTTTAAGAAATGAAGTTGTAACCTGTGAGGGTCGATACCACGACCGTTGTTTATTTAAATACGACCTCTGTTTATTAATGCACAGTTGTATGAATGTTACTTGATGAAACTTTTAGATGCATATTTAAAATGGATCTTACATGGGACTATTTAAAAAATATAATGTATGTGAATTATGGTGTTTTAATATGGATGTTAATACTGTAGGTTTTATAGCAGAGTCTTGATGAGGACCACATGGATGGTCACAATATCCCTCTGATTATTATTAATGATGTTTTATTTATGTGGGATATTTTTAATGTAATTTGTAATATGATTACAGACCTTGAAAGGTATTGGATGGGTTATTTTTTTTTTTAGAAATAAATGCATAGATAGTTTTTATAGAGATTTATACCAGATAGCCTTACTTATATGTATATATAATTATTTTATAAAATAGTTCCGGTGATCAGTAATACCCTAGGGTATCTATATAGTATATTTACTTCTTTAAATTTACTTCTATGGTTAAATCTATTATAATCTGAAACACAGATCTCTACTGACAAATGTAATATCTAAGTAGAGATATAAGTATTAGGTGAACATTTAAATAGCAGGTCTAGATTTACCTAGTCTACAATATTAATTTATGAGTATGACAATGAATGTATACCACAAATTTTAAAGATGGGAACCTATCTATATACATCCTATGATAGTACTTCCCATCATAGGAATATTGAAGAGAAATAAAGACCCTAGCAAAAATATAGGAAGAACATAAATTACCTAGGTTAGTAAAATATACAGAAGCTTTTACATAAATCATCCAACATTATACCCTAGAAATGAACTTTGACATACTAAGAATTTGTACCTATGATTTCTCTTCCCGAAGCTCCTTTAATGGTTGAACCTGCACACTTTTTAAATAACCGGCATTATCAATTTAAAACAAATCTGACCTCTAATTTTGATGACCAAAATCACTTGGGAACTACCACGTTCCTCCCAACCATGACCTGGAACCGTTCTTGGTTCTAATCCGAATCCCCCCAAGCTGGAATCCAACATGCAAGTAGCTTAGAGCTCCTAAGGTAGGGTTTCCTATCTCATATTCAGATTCTAAATCAGTCCTATTTTCCTTGCAAGAAAAAGTTCTCAAAGAAAGCACTTAGAGAAAAAACAAGCAGAATAATAATTCTCCAAAAGAAAAATCAGAACCCCAAGCCTTTGCTTGGCTTGAGTCTTTACAGGAAGACTTTTTAGTCAAAGGGGCAGTTAAATCAAGAAATCCTTGATTTCTCAATCTAACGCTTTTTAATTTATTGGGGTAATTTTCAATTCTTACCCTAGGAACCTTTAACTAGTTCCTAGTTAGTATTTCATAGTTATTTCACTATTTATTAGTCCTTAAATAATAAATAATAATTGGTGAAGCTTCTCTTCTTTCTTTATTCAATTATATAATTAATCATAATTAATTATTTATACATACTATGTATAAAATACATAGTATTAAAATACTATGTTAACATTTGTTTTCAGACATCATGTATCATGATCCGTAGACTTAACAACACTTTCTTATGAAGGTCAAGTAGATAGATGCCTCAGGTTTACAAGGTTAGGAAACTCTAAAAATATTTGCATGTTGGATTTTCCTTGTTTAACGTGATAGCTCTTCAATACTTTGAAGAGAATACAGAATTCAAAAATTTCATTTAATCACTTATAAATAACTATAATGATGATCAATATTTTTCTCACGCCGTTTTCACTCAGAAGTTATCAAATTATTTTTAGTAACCCATAGCGATTACCAGAGCCCATACTCAATGCCTATGGGATGGAGTTACAAACATAGTGCAATTCTAGAGCTTTTGCTCAACACCAAATGATAGGATGTACTTGTACGATACACCTAGGGATACAATGGCCAAAGATCTGATGCTCCAGAGCTTATGCTCAACATCAACATGGAATACTCAAGAGCTTTATGCTCAAAACACATGTAAGTTCTCATGTGCCCCAAAGCCTCTCTCTCAACACAAATCATGTCATCAATCATGTGCTTCACAGTCCACGCCCAACACAAAACATTTCATCAAGCATGTGCTTCAGGGTCCACACCCAGCACAAAACATATACATACATATATATCATCAACAATTGGCTTACGCCCAATATACAAAACAAATCATCATGTTCATATGCAGTGGGGTCTTTGACCCAAAAATGAAACATCAATATAATAATCATGATCAATAGTCTCATGCCTATAAAAGGTAGGTCCAAAATTCAGGACATTACAAAAAATTAGGAAAAATAACTCCCTACTGTAATTGGAAGAGGAACTAGATCTTTAAACAATCTTAGCTCTCGGAAGATACCTTTGAATTAGTCATGGACGATAAGTTAATTAGTGAACTAATAATTTATGAATCACTATGTGAATGGCTAAATACTTTATGATTATAGTGAACTACATAATTATATATTCTATAATTCTATACATATTTCCTATTGGTAAACCCTTCAACCCCGATCTCTAATAGGATTTATGAAATCGAATTTATTTTTTTAATATTCTCTAATTCTGAAGAAGGTTCTCAGATCTTGACCTGATCCGAGATACATAAATAATTAATTATGGGTTTTACAGGATTGAAATGACTAACATGAAAGAATATTTAGTTTGAAAACATAATAAGAATGATTAGTGAACTGATGGATAAAAGAATCATCTTTTATTTAGATGCATAATGGATCAGAACTTAAATGAGATACATAAGGGATCATTATTTAATTCAGATGCATAATAAGTTTCTGCTAGAAGAATTAGTTGTGATTCTAAGTTAAGAATGGAAATCCTATTGTAACTAGTTATAAAAATAAAATAAAAGGAAAAGATGTGGGAACCACTGCTGGGAAAACCTAAATGGAATAGTCGTTCCTCCCAACCAGCACCTATAGCAACCAAATAACTTTCTATAGAACCCCTAATCCTGTTCACTGAACCATGAGAACAAAATCCACTTTTATGCGCCATCTCTTACATCATCAGATTCAATCCCCATCCAATGCAATCCTCCTGCTTGCTAATGGGTGTACTATTATATAGTATTTTCTTAGGACTTGATCATTCATGAGCCTCCTACTCTTTAGAACTTAACAAAGAGATGTGACCTAATTTTGGGGAAGATGCATCATGCACCTTGAGTTTTCACTTAGCATTTACAACCACTTGTCTTTTTCTCTTGTGGGTTAGTAAACACTCTTCAACAACTATTTCATTTTTCCCCTTCATTATCTTTTATTAATAAAAGAATAATTCATTACATTTGTTTTATTTTATACTTTGTGTCAAAAATATTTGAAATAACAAAATAAAATATCTTAGCAAAAATTAATAATAAATTATTAATTCTTGGTGTATTACATACATCTCCCCATATATGATAACATCATCCTCGGTGTTATTAAATTTTTTATTTTAGCCTTCCATATGTTCATCTTGGAATAGGATTGGATATGCCTTCTGCATAAACCTTTCCAATTCTCAAGAATATTCTTTCAAACTAAGGCGCCTCCATTGCACCTTGACTTGTCCGATGGTATGATTCGAGAGTAAAAGTACTCTCCTATCAAGAATACACTCTAGTCCCACCTGGAACTCCCTTCGGGTTCCACATTTATAAAATTACAATCGATTACATGAGTAGCATCATGAATTAATTTTTTCAAAATGAAAAAATGAAAAACATCATGTAATTTAATAGTAGGTGTTAGGTCTAGCCGATATACAACCGACCCTACTTTAGCCAAAATCTCAAATAGACCACAATATCTGGGTGTCAAATTTTAATACTTACCAAATCTCAAATATATTTTCTTTGGATTTACCTTTATGTACACTTGTGAAGCTACGTAGAGCTCTATAGGATTTCTTTTTAGGTTAGGATAAATTTTTTTCCTGTCTTGGGAAACCTTCAACTTTTTTCACACCTACTTCATGGTTAGTTCCATATACTTTAACAATTCAAGTCCTAAGATTGACCTATCAACTCGAATGATATAAGAAATTGGAGTATTACATTTTTGTTCATACAAGATTTCAAAAGGACCCATAGCTGGTGATACTTGAAAATTATTATTGTAAGCAAATTCGAGTAAGTGTAAGTAGTCTTCCCATTTACCTCACTTGTCCATTACATAGCATGTATTCTCGGACTTGATTTACTCTTTTAGTATGCCCATACATTTGTGGATGATCGACAGTACTGAAGTTCAACGAAGTGTCTAATCCTTTAAACAAATCCTTCTATCAATTTCGTGTAAATTTTACATCTCTATCTGAGATTATTACCTTTGGTATGCCATGTAACGTGAAAATATCTTTCATAAAAATATTTGCAATGTTAACAACCTTATAAGTATATTTTAAAGGAATAAATTTGGCCACTTTACTTAATTATCGACTACGACCATAACTCAATCATGTTCCCTGAAATTTTAGGTTGACCTATTATAAAATCCATGCTAATTATTTTCCACTTCCATTCTAGAATGGGTAGCGGTTGCAATAACATTGTACGATGTTGGTGTTATTCCTTTACTTTTTGGCATTCGATGTAGCAAGCTAAGTATTCTACTACCTCTTTATTCATTTTAGGCTAAAATATGTCCTTTCTGATCATGGTAATCATCTTTTGGTATCCACGATGTCCTGAATAAGGTCATTTATGTAACTCATTCATGACTGTTAATTTGATTTCTGTTGTATTTGTTATGTACAATATGTTTTTATGCAACAATAATCTTCTTCTATTTAGGTTAAAGTCTATTATTATCTGACTATTTTCATTTCCAGCAGTCTATTCTTTTAGATTTTGGTATTCTTTATTAGAATTTTCTGCATTTAAGATCTAATTTTCCAGATCTGATTTGTAACTATAGCTTGCAAAAAGTAAGTTTGTGTGACGACTCAAAGCATTTGCCACTTCATTTCTTTTCCATTATGTTTTTTTTAATCTTGAATGTGTATTCACTTAAGAAATACAACCACTTGTCTTGTCTAGCATTTAGATTTTGTTAGTCAAATAAAAATTTTAAACTTATGTTTTCTAACATAAACAAATTTTTTCTTTGGATTAGGTATTGTCACCACATCTTTAAAGAATTTATAGTTGCAACAAGTTCTAAGTTATACGTAGTGTAATTATTTTCATGCTCTTTTAATTTTCTAGATTCATAAGCGATGACTTGATTTTCTTGTATTAACACTACGACTAAGCCTTCCTTACAAGTGTCGATACATATGAAAACGTCCTTAAAAGGATGAAATTTTTTTAGGATAGGGGTGGTAGTCACACAAATGTTTTAATTTATTAAAACTTTCCATACACTTTTTAGTCCACTCAGACCTTTTACCTTTCTTCTGCAATGAAGTTACGGGGTAGGCTACCTTAGAAAATCCTTATATGAACATTCAATAATATCGGTAATCCCCATGAATTATATTATGTCTGTTACAATATTAGAAATGGCCATTCAGTGATAGCCTTAATTTTTTTGTGGTCGATAGAGATTCCATCCATGGACACTATGTGTCCTAGATATTGAATCATGTCTTTAAAGAAGTCACATTTGTTGAATTTAACTTACAGTTGTTCTTCTCTTAACACTTGTAAAATTATTTTTATATGTTCTTCATGTTCTTGTTTATTCTTTGAGTAAATCAACATGTCATCGATGAAGACGAATACAAATTTATCCAGATAATTTATTAGAATGTTATTCATTAAGCACATAAAGGTTGCAGGTGTGTTTCTCAACCCAAAATGCATTACAACGAATTCATAATGAGCAAAACAAGTCCTAAAAGCAGTCTTAAATATGTCTTCATCTTTATCCGCACCTGGTGCTATCGAGAACTTAGGTCTATTTTTAGAGAAGATTGTTGCACCAAGGAACCAATCGAACAGATCATCTACCTAGGGTAAAGTATATCAATTTTTAATAGTCATTTTATTTAATTGTTGATAGTCTATACACAACATTAAGGTTGTGTCTTTATTCTTTACAATAACACTAGTGCTACCTAAGGGGAAACAGTAGTTCAAATATACTTCTGGTGAGTTAATTCTTGTAATTATAATTTGAGTTTTCTAATATCTACTATGTTCATTTGGTAAATAAATTTTGATGTTAGTACATCTCTAGATCAGATTGATTGTAAAGTGTATGTATCTTTTCAGAGGTAGTATAGGGACTTCTTCCTAAAGATATCTTTAAAATCCTTTAAGATAGGTATACCTTCTATTTTAATTCTATTATCATCATCATTATCATCCATTAAATAAAAAACAATTACTTTAAATCCCTTTTGTACATATCTTTTCATTTGTACAGTAGAGATCTCTCTGATCGTAACTTTTATGGAAATTCCTTTCACTTTAATGGTGTTTCCAGTATCTTCTATGTATGTAAAGGTTTTGTCAAAACAATTTGGCATTACTCTTTTTTTTCTAGTCAATCCATTCCTATCAACATATCATAGGAACCTAATGGTAAAATATTCAGATCATCATGTGTATTGAAATCATTCATTAGTATTTTACAACCTTTAACATAACAAGTGACTTTATGTTTAGTACTTGTGGCTAACTGCACCACCCATGACTTACCAAAATTTTCATGTACTAATTTACATATTTCAACAATCTTAGGTGATACATAACTCAATATTTCCCCAATTAGTATTGATCAATTAATATTGAAATGGGTTTACTTTTTATCATACCTTTGATCTCAACCATTGATGTTTGATGTTCTTCTTGTTGATTCTCTAGTGTAGGGTTGATTCTAGGTATACTCCTCGCCATGTCTCCAACTATAACAACTTTTTGAATGGATTTAACATTAAGTTTTTTCTTTGTTATAGGACAATCTTTAAAATAATGTGGCTCTCCACATTCTCGTGATTTTAATGGTTCCCTCTATGCACTATTTTTATTAAAAGTAGTGGGAGGTTCCCTTTCTTTTGCTACGGTATTCTCTGGATTAAAAGTTTTATGGTTACTGGCTTGATAACCTTTGGAATTATTCCTTGTATTTTTCTGCAATTTATTATTCTTCTTTCTTGGATCAAATTTTCCTTGTCTTTTAGTCCTCCAATTTGTTACACTTTCTCTTTTAATTTTACTATGGTTATAACAAAAAAATTACTTTTGCATTGGTTCTTCTAGCGTCTTCGGATTGTCATACTCAATCCACTGCTTAGACATGAGAGGAAAAAAACTGAGAAATTTTTGTACCTTTGGGTTTTCATCTATTATATATGGTATGTAATGAAGCACACTCAGGAATTTACAGAAAACCTCTTTCATGGTAAGAGATCCTAGTCTTAACTCGTAAAATTCCTTATCCTTCTCTCTCTAGTATTATTCTAAAAGGTATTTTCTTTTGAAATGATTTTTAAAATTTTTCCAGGTTATGTATCTTTCCTTATTCCTTTTACTTTCTTTATATCCTGCCACCATCCATCCACTTTTATAGCTAAATTATATATGGTTTTTTTAGTTTTCAGTTCTTAAGAGCAATTATAAATTTGGAATTATTTATTCATCCCTGACCGAGGCTTCCACTTATTTTCCTTTTTCAATATTAGGATTAAACATTAGTGGTTTAATCTTTTTAAAATCCTTATATATTTCTTCATATGGTTTGTACTTCTTTTTATTTTTATTAACATCACTACTTTAACTAGAATCTTGTTGTATTTTTGTGTGGTTTTTCACTGATTCCTCAGTGGATGTTTCATCCCCATGACTTGAAAATTCTATTTTTCTTACCTTATGTTTGTAAGGTGTAGTTTCTAGCATATTATGTTCATGCTCTTTGTTTTTCTATTTTTCATCATTACGTATTTTAGCTAGTAAAATATTTTTCAGTTCGTCTTGAACTTTCAGTATTCGTTCATTATCCTCCCTAACTCTTTTTAAATAAGACCTTAGTTCATTAATAGTTTTGTGTAGTTCATATGGGTAATTATTTTGACTCTTATTAAGGTTTACCCATATTTCACCACCCCTTAGATTACTGTCTTCATTGTTTATAGGATTTCTAGGGTGAGACTCTTCTTTTGTAGACATCCCTACTTCTGTCATATTTTTCCTGCAAAAATAAAGTTATCTTTATCTTCGTGCTTGTAAGAGAATAAAAAAAAATAGTCTTCTAGTTTAATTAATAGTTTTAGTGTTGAGTTGGTTTAGGCCTAGTGTTGTAACTATGTTCTGATAAAATTTTGTCACACACCTCAAAACTCCATATATATATATGTATATATATATATACACACACACACACACACACACACACACACACACACACACACACAGAGAGAGAGAGAGAGAGATGATTAAAGTCACTACATGCTCGTAGACATCTTTCATAGTTTTTGTTTTGTTACTAAAACATACTTTACTGCTACATGACATGTTGTTCAATGTAGATGTTTACTAAGAGAAAAATATCATATTAAACCTACATATGATGTTTTTGTATTAAAATATCTTGTTTTTTAATTAACTGTAACATGGCGTTATTAAATTTTGAAGGCTCAATGTTCATTTTTAACTTTACTTTATTCTTTCAACTTTTCCTCAATTGTTGAACTAGACTCTGAAAATTAACCTCCAATTCATTTATATGTTCAATACCAAACTTTTAAATTTTTTAGTCTTTTTGCAATTTATTTTTCCACAATGATATTTCTACACTGCTCTTTCTGAAATTTATCTTTCCACAAATAGCCTTCCTCAATTGCGTGTTGCAGATTGCCGGTTGCATTTCATCTTTTTCGAATTAACCTTTTGCATTTATCCTTCCGCAATTGCAGATTGCGGATTGTGGCTTTTCTTTTAACTTTTTCGAAATAACCTTCCCTAAATCCTCTTTCCTCACTTAGATCTTTGTTGGTTAAGAGCTTGTAGTTTTTTTTTAAATGATTGTGGATTCCAATGAATGGTCTTACAACCACATTGTTATGAATCGTATTTTTGATAAATCATTTGGTTTGAAGTTGTGATTCTTACTACTGTCCATAGATTCTAGTGAGATCTATGAGAAGAAATATTTATTACTTTATTGGTCAATTGAAATCGTGGTTATGAAGCAATTGCAACTGTTTCTAGTTAAAATCATTTTAGATATGAATGTTTATGTTTAGGGACACTCGGTTTCCATCTTGGATGAACTTATTGCCATGCATTGGTTTTGGAAAGATTCGTTGTTTAAGAGGATATCTGGGTGTTTTAATTACAAATTTATAGCATTGATTATAATGTTTGCCTTGGGTTTAATACATGTATGATTAGGTTGGCCAAACATGATCTTGGAATCAGTTCTGAGAAGATTTAGTAATAAGTAATTGTGAATTTGATTGTAGTGTTCTTAAGGGTATGTGTATCATGTAGATTCGATTTGTTTTCTAAAACGTAGGAAAAATAAATCCTTTTTGTAACTGGAAGAGGAACTAGATGCTTAAGAAATCTTAGTTCTAGAAATACACCTTCTAATTAGTCTAGGATGGTAAGTTAATTAGTGAACTGATAATTTTTGAATCTCTATGTGAATGGCTAAATAATTTATGATTACATAGAACAACATAATTATATGTTTTATAATTTTAAATACAGATTGGATATTGATAAATCCTTCGATCCTGATCTGTAATGAGATTTATGAAATGGATTTTTTTAATATGTTATAATTCTAAAGAAGGATGTTGGATCTTAACTTGATGTAAGATACATAAATAATTAAATCTAGATTTTACATGCTTAAAAGTACTAACATGAAAGAATATCTAGTTCAAAAACATCACGGGGGATTCGCCTTGTCAACTAATATCTTATCACATTCATTCATAAAGGGGATTTTAAATTATGAAAAATTTGCTCAATATATTGTAGGTATATGGGAGCTACGAAGTAGGGTATGGGGGATTTATAAGTATTATGGAGGTATAAAAAGGTGTTTATAGAAAATATAGGGAATATATTTTGAAAAATAGGCTTTTTTAAAATGAAAATATGTATTGGGAGGGGGGTTCAATAAAATAATTTTGGTACGTATTTATCAAAATCTAGTGAAATTATGGATATTATTTAATATCCCATGATCAAACGCGCTATGGCATGGTTTCAATGAGTGAATACCCCATAGAAAACATAATAAGAATGATTAGTGAACTGACGCGTAACAAAACCATATTCTATTTATACGCATAATGGATCAGAACCTAAATAAGATACAAAATAGATCATTATTTAATGCAGATGCATAATAAATTTATGCTAAAAGAATTAGTTTTTATTCCACGATAAGAATGGAAATCATATTGTAACTTGTTATAACAAATAAGCAATAGGAAAAGAGCATGGAACCATTGCTTGGAAAACATAAATAGAATATTTGTTCCTCCCAAACAACTTCTAGAGAATCCAAATCACTTGCTCCAAAACGCTTGAGCATGTTTGTTGAACCACAAGAGAAAAATCCACTTAATGCGCCATCTCTTACATTATCAGATTCAATCCTTGTTCAATTCTAGCCTCATGCATGTTATTGGACATACTGTTATATAGTATTTTTTCTAAGAATTGGTCATTTATGAGCCTCTTCCTCTTTAGTGCTCAACAAAGAGTTGTGACATGATTCTGGGGAAGAAGCCTCATGCACCTTGAGTTCTCAGAAGCTACAACCACTTGTCTTATCCTCCTGTGGTCATCAAACACTTTTCAATAGCTATTTCATTTATGTCCCCTTCAACATCTATTATTAATCAAAGAATAATTCATTACATTTGTTTTATTTTTTACTTTTGTGTCAAAAATATTTAAAATAATAAAATAAATTATCTTAGCAAAAATTAATAATAAATTATTAATTATTGACATCTTACACTTTCAAAAAATTACATTATGAATGAAAAAACTTATATGCTAAGTCACTTCAATTTTAAAATATTTTATTCATTACTTAGCCCTTTTAAAGAGATAACTCAAAAATGCAATCTAATGAAAACACTTATATCGTATGTCACTTCAAGTTTCTTACAATATCAGAAAATATTTGATTAAAGTTCTTAGCCCTTCCACAAAGGGAAGACTCTATCTAAAAAATAAAAGGAAATTAGACTACGCAAGGACCCAACAACCCAATTTTGTGAGGTTAAAGGAACTTGCATTGTATTTTATAAATCAAAATAAATATATTAGAAGGATATATTTGATTCTTAAGTTTTAGAAAAATAATGTTAAAACTTTATGGGTTTTCTTTTGGCTATATATGAGTAAAAGAAATATGGATGACTGTACTTTTAATGCTTTGGCCGTTAAATGAAGGTTCAACTCACAAGTGAGAATGGATATCCAATATGTGGAATGTTGTTCATAATCCAATTTTTATTCTTTATTTTAAAATTATGTCCTATTTTTTAAATAAAGTGTATTTTTTTAAAACTTTTTATTTATTAAAAAAAAGTAATCTTTTTAATTTTAAATATATTTTTGTAAATATAAGAAGTATTATATAATTTAGCTCGATGGGTTAGCTTAAGTGGTTTAGAGTTGTGTGTTGTAAGGAAATTTTTTTGTGGTCAAATCAACTAATGACATGCATAAATATATAAGAGACTCATTTGATGTCCCTATCAGGTTAAGCTCGTTAACAATTTCTCTCCAAAATTATAAACCAAATTAAAAAAAATACTCTACAATTTAAAATTAAAAAAAAAAGATTATACCCTACACAAAAATGTTTATTGAAATATGTGAAAATTTTGAATGGTATTTTCCTCCAATAAAATGATCAACAACCTTTAAAAACTTATGCATTTAAAAATATATAATAAATCAACTTTTGAAAACATCTACATTTAAAAATATATATATAATATTTACTAGAATTGAATCAATACATAGCTTTGAATATTAAGATGATGCAATCCTATTGTAGAAATCCTTTTATATATATAATTAATTGATTCAATACATAATTTTGAATATATATATATATATATATATATAATTCATTCAATATATAGTTTTGAATATTAAGATGGGGCAATCCTATTTAACAATAGAGATCTCTCATATCTCATTATTTATTTTAAAAATAATAAGTTTAATTATATGTTTTATATTTAAGAATGATCAAACATTAAAAATTATTTTTAAATTATGGAAATTAACAATTCAGTGTTAGTTTCTTTGTCAATAACTAAATGCATAAGAAAGTAGTGCTTAGCTAAGTAAAGATGATTTTTAAATGTATAATTAAATTAACCATAACGAAAAAATACCTTATCTAATGTTACAAAAACTATCATCATGATTAATCAAGGAACTTAAATTAAGTTCCTTTACATTTACCAATCACATATATACTAGATAAGAAAGCATGACCTAGAATTGAATTTTAAATGAATAATAAATGTGGGATTCCATTGAACATGTCCAACACTCAACAATTGAGTAACCAAAATTCACCATCAGATGCAACAAATGACAAACTAAAATTCACCACCGTATGCAATAGTATGTGTTTCACTTTCTTCATCCATTTAATGCACTCAACCTGCTGCAGAGCATTCAATGCAGATGCAGTAGGCATCAGTGAGGTGATAAATGCTCATCCTACTGTAGAGCATTCACTCGTGATAAATACTTAGCCTACTGAAAAACATTTAATGCGCCTACAGCAAGCATCAGTGAGGCGATAAATACTCAGCCTGTTGTAAAGCATTCAATCCACCTACAACAGGCTGAGTATTTATCGCCATACTCACTAGAGGTACTGACAAGGATTCTATACAGTCCACAATTAATTATTTGAAATGGCAATGGGCTTCCTGAGTGGAATCCATATACAATAGTATGTGTTTCACTTTCTTCATCCATTTAATGCAAGTAAATGATGGTATCTCATGATATGTAAGTGGCACGAAAAAAATTAAAAAAACAATAATGAGTATATACATGTTTATATTTATTCATACCTATGTTAGAAATATAGGGATTTTATAGGATGTGACTATAGGATTGAAACATTTATAAACCTCTATACATTGATATTTTGATATTTCTGTGATGAAATCAAATATAACCACTAAAATTAATAAATAAATATAAAATTATTATTTCAAAATTGATGTATAAGTTGTATTTAATTTTTGATTTACAAATGGTACACAATCAATCAAGAGATCAAGTGAATTACATATATTTAGAGGGGAAACGTTCAAATTTGAAGTCTTTGTTTACCTTCAGTACCTCTTTATCTCTTCATATAATGGAATTAAATTATCACCCCTACAAAAGAAATTATAAAAAATAAATATGCTTGTTAATGATGAAGTGGGGATCATTCCATCTTATTGCCAACAAATGGATGTCACTCTTACAATTTGTCAATAGTTATTTCTTAAGAATAAATACTTGAAGCTAAGGAAGGGATGGGATCCTCTTTTATTCGAAAAGAAAAGATGTTTCTAGGTATTCTTGGGGACTTGGATGCATGTCTAGTAAATTTTTTGAGTTATATTCCTTACTCTTTGGATCAGAGATAATCGCATCCTTGATGAATTTCTCAATTGATGATTTTTATGAATTCTCTTCTTGTAATAAAATAGTTTCATGATATATTTTTCAGTCATAAGGGATTGAAAATAACATTCTCAACAACATTGCGTGGAATATCCAAATCTCCATTACATAAAAGATCTCTACTTTTGACACATATGTAGGAATAATAATTGTTTGGTTGATAAACTTGCTAACAAAGTAACTCAGTTAGAAAAAGGTGTAATGGTTTTAAAGAATGACTTCCTAACTCTAATGAAGGGTATGTGTCTATGGCTTCCCCTCGAATCCAAAATTTGGACGGGGTGCAACATATTTTTGAAATTCTACTTAGTTGAAAAAAGTATTATTTATGAATGAATCGAGGGTATCATGTGGCCATGAAATCCCATGAACTAGAGTTTGATATATTCCATTTATTTCACACATTTCTCATGTCTTACCCATATGTGTTCTTCACTCATTACACCATGAATACTTTGGTTCAATCATGGATAATTATGGAGTATAATGAAAAATAATGGAGTCTATAGGATGGGATGAATTCGAGACTAATATTGGATTCAAGATATTAATATATCTTGTATCAAGAAACTTAGCTTGGACTTGAAGTGGTGGATATTCTCCTTCTGTCATTTTGGTAATCGTTTTAATATGGTTGAGGTTTAGTCGTTGGAAAAACATGGGATTTCCTACTTGTGTTCTAAAATTTGTTGTAAGGAAATAAACCCATGGTTGTTAAGGGAAGGAAGGGGATCATGTTGATGTTTTTCCATTTGTGTAATTCTAGATGAAATTGGATTGCTTGTAAGTTCAACTATATTTCATGTTGTTGCCCAAATTTTGATATCTAGAAGCATTCTACGTGCCAAGGAAGACTATTAGAAACATACTACATCCCGATTTCAGTTAGAGACTATGTGTCGAGTCTAGTTAGGGACTGGGCCCCTCCAACACTTTTGAAGTTATGAACCAAATCCTACATAAAGACATATATTGTAAAGAGTTGGGTTTTGCTCGAAGATATTTTGTGAAATATTGTGAGTTAGTTTCTGTCAGTAATGTTCTAAGGTGCTTTTGTAACTAGCTAGTTCGGTTTTAAGATGATATATTATTGTTATGATATGATGTTTTGGGTTGTGATGACCATATTAATGTATGAATGAATTACCATTAAGTTGTTGAGATATATTTGAAGCTATGGATTGTACCGAGTTCTTGAAAATTAATATAATATAGTTTTTGTCTAAAAATTTTCTTGTGCAATTTCTTGATGATTGAATGTACAATAAATGTTAAGTAGTTTAGAAGATGAATTCTATCTTGATAAAGGTTAAATTGCATGGTGAAGTCAAATAATGAACACACTAATGATTAAAAAGAACCCATCTTATCTTATGCATCCATGTAATTAGTCGATATAATTTCCAACACATGTCTTAATCAAGACCTTATCCTTCTTGCAGGGTATTTAAAATCCCAATTCCTATAGGGTTTTGTTTGTGATGAAAGTTGAACACTAAGTGTGAAAAACAACAACTAAAAAGATGGTTATGTTGTTAGTATCTGAGTGGGAGTGAAGGGAACATGAATAAATGAGGTGGAATCACACTAAAGTTGAGATTGAAGAATGTTGGAAATCCAAGATGATGGGTTTTCACAATAAGAGACTAGAGGACTCTAAATTTAACCCTAGCACTAAGAATACAAGTATCTTTATTCATTTTTGTATCAAATTTTCTTCTATAAGGTTCTTGTATTTTTATATTAATGGACATAGAGGAAATTAGAGATCAATAGAATCTGGAGGGAAACTTGGCCAATAGTATGGACCAAGGAGAAGATAGAATAGTTGAAAGACCTAGATAATAAGCAGTCTATAGCTACTTAATTTTGTTTCTTACATGTGGAAGAAGGGTATATCGTAGAATTTTCTATAGGATGCAGTGAATCATATAGCCATGTAGAAGCAATATTTGAAGAGGGTCCAATAAAGATATTCTTGGCATATATTCCATTTTCGGTAAATATGTTTATTGAGAAGGTCCTGGTGACAATGAACCTCAAAATCATGGAAACATAAACCCCATGTTAAGGGGGTGGGGTATGAAGCAGTGGGAGAATATGTAGGTGTAAAAAAGGATCCAGAAGAACAATGAATCTAGAGAAAGAAAAGATATCGAAAATGGGATGAGATAAAGTATGTATCCAGAAGACATAAAAGAGACAGGAAGATGATAGGAAAGAGAGTGTTGATTAGAGAGGACATAAGAATGCTAGAGATTGGACTACATGGCGAGAGTGTGCAGAAGGGTACTTTATTCCAAAAGGTCTCACAAAGTATGATAAAGAAGAGTGCTTAGAATACTAGAGACCCCAAAAGAGGCATGGAAAGGAAGAATGTGAGAGTTTCCAGTGAGAATAGTGGTATCATCCCCCTGAGGCAAAGAGAAGGAAATGACCTAGAGGATGTGGAAGAATAAGAACTGTAGGATAATGGAGGAACTTGTATGATGGGAGAAGATACTCTGGATTTTGATTTGATATCTCATGGATTCTATATTATCAGAAGAAATAAGTCAAGGAGTTTATGATTCATTTGAATCCCTTAGTTCCCTTTATCTAATCAAGAAGACTATTTATTACTTACTTTTTCATAGGAAGAAAGTATCGAAGAAGACACAAAAGAAGAAGTTAGAGGGATATAATATAGTTCTACCCGAGAGACTAATTAAAATATATAGAGTTTAATAGGTAGAAGTAATACAGTAGTTGAAAATAGAAGTAGTAGTTCACATTTACCTATAATAATGATGACAACATCATATTATACACTGAGGCTTCCCGTGTTTGATGGGATAGGTAAAGATGACATTGAACAATATTGATTTACTAATAATGTGATATGGTCCATGAATAAAATTACATATGAGGCTTCCAAGATTGCAAAAGTAGAGAGCACATTAAAATACAAGGCTTTGACATGGTATATGAAATATAGGAGCATTCTCACTGTAGTGAAAACCATAAAATTAGAAACTATTAAAGAAGAACTTCTAAAGGAATCACAGAAACCAAAGTCTAAGTCTCATTACATTACCAAGCTCAAGGAAATTAATAAGACAAATTCTGAGTCTATGTGGAACTATGACCAATGATTTAATAAATTTTTAAAATGATTTAGTTTCCAAATCCAAGATGTTCAGTATTGTGCATGGTTCATTGTGGGGATACTACCACACATCAAAGTTCCACTAACATGGCAAAAGGTGGTTAGTTAGTCAATGAACTTGGAAATCACAATAAGGTCGAAGGTGACTCCTACATGGGAGGCATTGTTACGAATGGTGTTTTAAGACAAAACTTGTCACATTGATCATGCAATTACAACAACTATATACTAGAAAGGAAGTAAGATAACATGTGTGGTCTAGCTTTTGTAAAACAAAAGAACATAAAAAAATGAATTCCCAATGATAAATAACTACATGGATTCCAACACACCTAGTCCCTTCCATGCGATGCGTAAAACTAAGTGGTATGAGATCTACTGAAGTTGGGGACATGCATCTCCAAATTTACTAACATGATAGTATTACGAAATCTCTATGTATGCACCTTTATGGAGTTATGTGCGTTTTGACATGATGTGAATAAATGTCTGTTCTCAAATTAATGAACGATAATGTTAGTTTTTAATCGTTCGAGCTAGCCTTATGTTAGGATATTTAACTGAGAGAACAACAAGTACAAAAATCAAACACAAGAGACAATGAACACAGTGTTTTTCCTCAGGGAAACCATAAATCAAGAAAACCCCACAACTTCCTCAGAGATAGAATTAGCACCAAAAGTAAAACCCCCAAAACAATAAGATGATCTCCCGACAGCAGTAACCTCTTTCTTCCTTGCCCCAGTGTCTTTGTCTTCCTCAGTTATGTGCTAAAATTGAGTGTGGATGAGTGTGTGATAAATAGAGAGGCTAGATCTTTATTTATACTCATTCCCGACATGACTAAAACCCTACTAGGAATGACCTCTCTAGGAGAGTATAATAACCCTAGTGCCCCGAAACTGCGGGGACTTTAACCCTTATAAAATAAGAGGGTTACCATCAATAACTTAACATGAATTGTTTAAATTATAGATCCTCCTGATCGGAACATCGAGGCATGACATGACTCAATGATATTACAAATAGATCCCAAAATAAACATCGGGTTACAATAAATAAGAAATACAAGTGAATACATTTCGAAGTTACAATTACATCAACACTCCCTCTTAACTAGGAAGGTATTCTCTTGACACAATTTTCATCACTCCTCTTCTTCTTTGGATCTTCTCATCATCTGCATATTCAAGTCATCTTCGTCTTCAAGTCATCTTCATCTTCAGATTTGGATCATCACTCGATCTGGATCATCATCACTGGATCTAGATCATCACTCGATATGGATCATCATCACTGGATTTCAATCATCACTCGATCTGGATCATCACTAGACGTCATTACTAGATCTAGATCATCACTCGATATAGAACATCGTTGCCGAATTTGGATCATCACTCAATCTAGATCATCTCAGAGACATCACAATTGGATCTAAATCATAGTTCGATATGGATCATCACTGGGTCATCATCATATGTGCTATCTCATGATTCTTCTCATCATAGGAAGTACTATAGAGCCAACCCTTTTTCATGTTGGTTGTAGGCCTAGCCACCACATAGGTATTCTTCAGCGCTTATGTATGACCTAATCATCATAATGGCTCACCCAGCACTTACATTTGACCTACTCATCAGAAAGGCATGCCCAGCACTCACATCTGATCATGTAGCAACTAATCCTACAATCACATCAAAAAGGCCCAGCATTGACATTCACCAGCATGATAGGACAAAACTACTATCATCTGTGAAAAGGATCAAAACTTACATCTGATCTACTCGTCAAAAAGTCACAACACTTAAATTTTACCTACTCATCAGAAAGGTACAACACTTACATTTGTCCTACTCATCAAAAAGGCATAGCACATACATTTGACCTACTTTTCAGAAAGGCACAACACTTACATCTGACCTACTCATCAGAAAGGCATGCACTCACATCTGATCTTGTAGGAACCAATCCTACAGTCATATAAGAATGGCCCCCAGTCCTAGACTAAGCTACCTCGTAACTGACCAGGTGCCTCCATTCTCCCAGAGAATGGCAGTTTCCCTTACATCTGACCTACTCGTCAGAATGGCCAGCACTCACATCTGACATGGAAGGAACCTAATCCTTTAACCATGATAGAATGGCCCAACCCTTAGATCTCATCAAGTGGGAACAAATTCCTCTATCACATCAGAATGGCTCTCAGTCCCAGACTAAGGATTCTTGGTACCTCACTAGGTAGCTCCATTCCAAGAATGGAAATAGCCCTTATATCTGATCATGTAGGAACCAATCCTATAGTCATATCAGAATGGCTCAACACTCATATCTGACATGGAAGGAACCAAATCCTCTCACCATGATAGAATGGCTCATCCCTTATATCTTACCTACTCGTCAGAATGGCTTCCAGACTCATCACTTCTCCTTGGAAGGGACCTCGATCTGGAGAACACCAAGCTTTTTTCTGAAGTAATCAAACTTTAATCTAGCCAATGGCTTCGTCAACACATCAGCTATCTGATTGTCCATCAAAATATACTGGAGCTTCACTACTCCCCTCTACACCATATCCCTGATATAGTGATACCTTATCTCGATATGCTTCTACTTATCATGGAACATTGGATTCTTTGACAACTTAACACAACTCTGGTTGTCATAATGTATACAAGTAGCATCCACTTGGAGACCAAATAAATCAGACAGTAGCTTCCTTAGCCATACTGCCTCACAACTAGTTGAAAAGGCTACGACATACTCTCCTTCAGTTGTACTCAGTGAAACATAGGATTGCTTGCTACTAAACCAAGAGATCACACCTGATCCCATACTGAAGCAACACCTTGAAGTGGTCTTCCTATCAATGGCACTTCCTACCCAATCTAAATCAACATAACCCTCCAGGTTAATCTTCTGATTCACCTTATACTTGAGCTCATAATCAATTGTACCCATCAGGTACCTCAGAATATGCTTTGCAGCAGTCAAGTGAACATGTCTCGAATCTGTCATAAACTAGCTCAAAGTGTTCACAGCAAAGTAAATATCTAGTCTGATGTTCGTCAGGTACATCAAGGACCCAATCATCTGACAGTACATCATAGCATTAACCAACTCTAATGAAGTGTCACTCAATAGCTTCAAGTTTGATTCCATAGGTGTGTCCATAGCCTTGCAGTCCATCATCCCAAACCTCTTCAGGATCTCTACTGCATACTTCCCTTGTCCAAGTGAGATTCCATTTGCACTCTGCCACACCTCCATACCTAGAAAATAATGCATCATACCCAAGTCCTTCATTTCAAAATCAGTAGCAAGCTTTCTCTTCATATCAGCAATCAACCCATCCATACCTGTCACAAACAGATCATCTACATATAGTAGGAGCATCACTAGGTTGCCATCTTCAACCTTGTAGTAAATTTGGAATCTGCTTTACTCTTAGTAAATCCCAAACTGGATAGAAAGCTGTCAATTCTGTCATACCATGTCCTGGGTTCCTATTTCAAACCATACAGAGCTTTCTTCAATCTACATATATGAGACTCCCTATCATGTATCTCAAAACCAAGTGGATGTTCTAATTACACTTCCTCTTCCACTACACCATTCAAGAAAACATTCTTGACATCCATTTGGTGTATCTTCCATTTCATCACTGCAGCCAAAGCAAGTACTGATTTGATGGAAGTGTATTTGGCTACAAGTGCAAAGGTTTCCTCATAATATATTCCTTCTTTTTGGGAGAAACCCTGAGCCACAAATATTTCCTTGTATTTTTCTATGCTACCATCTACAGCATGCTTGATCTTGTAGATCCATTTGGAAGCTACAACTGACTTCCCTTCTGTTCTTGGGACAACATCCCAAAAATCATTCTTCATGATCGATTGATACTCTTTGATCATAGAATCTTTCCATTATTTCTGTTATGCTGCTTCTTCATAATTGGAAGTTTATTTATCGATGAAATCACATAGTAATGCTACATACCCAAAGCAGGATCTGGTCCTTTTTCTTTCTCTGTGATTCTCTTCTAGAGGCCCATATCTTTCTGCACCTTGGATAACTTCTCGTACCCAAGCAGGTTTACTCTTATGAGGATTTTTCTCTGGAGGTGGATCTATAGGTCATTTTGGATCTTCAACTTCTCGATATTCTTCTTGAGTTTCTTTGTTCATGGATGTATCATGAATTCTGGGTGCTTATGCTTCTTCAAGTTCTTCAGTAGGTCTATTTCTGTATTTGTTGTAGGCTATGTCTTCATCAAATGTCACATCCCTACTGATGTCAATCTTCTTGAATCCTGGGAAATATATTTTGTAATCCTTCGAGCTTTCTGAGTATCCCACAAGTATACCCTTCTTTCCTGAAGGATCTAACTTGTTCCTCTTCTCTTTTGGAATGTCTATGTACGCAAGACATCCGAATATTCTAAGATGGCTGAATTTTGGTTTCTTACCGAAGAAGACTTCTTTAGGAGTCTTGTACTTGAGTACTCTATATGGAGTATGGTTCTATACATACATCGTTGTTCTGGCAACTTCTGCCCAAAGATGCATAGGAAGATCTTAATCATGAAGCATAGCTCTTGCAGCTTCCATGATAGTTCTATTCTTCCTTTCTACAATCCCATTCTATTGTGGATTATAAAGAGTGGAAAACTCCCTCTTAATCCCTGATTCTTTATATAGCTCTCTGAATTCATTTGAGGTGAATTATCTGCCATTATCTGATCGAAAGGTCTTGATCTTCTTTTCAGTGTGGTTCTTGATCAAGGCTTTGAATTCTTTGAACTTGCTAAATACTTCATCTTTGTTCTTCATGAAGTAAATCCATGTCTTCCTAGAAAATCCATCAATAAAATAAACATAATATACATACCCGCTTAGTGAGCTTGATGACATAGGACCGCATACATCAGAGTGGATGATTTCCAAGATTCCTTTTGCTTTTCTTTCGCTGGTTGGAAATGTCTTCTTTGCATTCTTTCCTTTCGCACATCCTTTGCAGACCCCGTCATGTTTTGCTTGTATTTCTGGAAGACCTTCAATAGTTTTTCTTGCAAGAGGTAGTGCTCTGTAATGCACATGTGCAATCCCTCTATGCCAAAGTTCATTTAGATCTACTGTGTTCTGGATGGCCCTTCAATTTGTACAATCCTCCTTCTTATTCCCCAATCACTACTGCCTTATCGATATTCTTTCCTTTTGGCCACATGATGACTTGACCATCTATGAATGCAACTCTCATTCCTTTTGCATCTAATGCATATATGGAGAGGAGGATATTCTTGAGTCATGGTACAAAGAATACTTCCTTCATTGTCATAGACTTTCCAGAGTCTAGCTTATAGGAGGATTCCCCACTACCTTTTATTGGATATTGGTAGTCATCTCCAAGCTTCACCTTGTGAGGTGATTCATGTTGTGATAGTGTCAAAAAGGATTCCTTGAATCCTTTCATATGTTTGGAATCCCCACTATCTATGAGCCAATCATTGCTTCCATGAGTAATGTTTCCTGTGAGAGAGGAAATCAAAACATATTCTTCCTCTCTTGAAGAATATTCACTTTCATATTTGGTTATTTTCTTGGATGGTTCATCATCCTCTACAGCATGAGCATGATGTCTTCTTTTGTTTATCTTTTTCTTATTCTGTCTTTTAGGACAATCTCTTGCAAAGTGTCCTACTTCATCACATGTATAACATCTGATTCCAGAAAAATATTTTCTAGTGTTATATTTGTGATAGTGCTTACCTCTGGGGTGATGAGATCTTCTTTTGTTTTTCTTGGAGTGTATCATGAGATCTTGATATTCAATTCTCATCTTCTCTTCTCAAGATTCTTTTTGAGCTTCTTCTTGAGATCACTCTTCCCATAGTCTGCTGAAATTGACTAACTTCTTTCTAGCACATATCCCTTAAATAAAGGAGTCCCATGATCTACGGAGACCATTCAAGGTGGTCATTACAATCTCCGCATTTTCCACTTATTCATCTACTGCTTCTAGTTGTTCCTTGATCTGAGAAACTCTTTTGAAGTAAGACTAGATGGTCTCTGCATTCTGAATCTTCACATTCTTCAACTGGTTCCTCAAAGTCATTTTCTGGTTTATGTTCTTCTCTTCAAACAATTTGGTTAGGGCATAAAACATAGCTTTAGGTGTCTTTAAGGAGGACACCTATGATATGAGGTGATCCTTGATAGAATCAACAATGATCCTCTTTTCCATAACCAACTTCTTCTTATGTAAGGCCTTTGCCTCATCTCTCTCAGGAACTCGAACCTCCTCATTGATATAGGAGTCCAAATCATTTTCTTCCAGGACTAGGAAGATCCTATACTTCCAAGCTCAGAAGTTATCAAATCCCTAAAGCTTTTCATCATGGTTGGTATGATGTGACATCTTAACTGAGAACCTCAAATGGAAATACAAAATATTTGTATCTTACCAGGTCAAGATGTTGAATCTGGATTTGAGGCTGAAATTATGTAGAGTTGTTTTAGGAGCAGATTAGAGTTTTTCTTTTATGGAGTTCTGTCCAACCAAATACTTTGAATTTGATCCCTAACTTTGATTTTAGGGAGGAGATCAATCCAGGTTTGAGGTCACTGAAAAATTCATCTTTTGGGAAAAACCCTAATTTCCAGCAGCAGTGTTGGGTCCAAAACTGAAAAACCTCAGAATTGGATTTTGTTTCGACAGAAAGATGCACCCTAGGGAGCAGAGTTATTCCCACCTACTTTTGCTGAAAATCTGTGGAGAGAGATCCACAAAGCAGGAAGCCCAAGTTCCCGTAGCTACACGGTGTCTTCTTCTCAGGTTAGCTCTGATACCATGTTAGTTTTTAATCATTCAAGATAGCATTATGTTAGGATCTTTAACTAAGAGAACAACAAGTACAATAATCAAACACAAGAGACAATGAACACAGTTTTTTTCCTCAGGGAAACTATAAATGGATAAAACCCCGCAACTTCCTCAGAGATAGAATCAACACCAAAAGAAAACCCCCCAAAATAGTAAGATGATCTCTCGACAGTAGTAACCTCTTTCTTCCTTGCCCCAGTGTCTTTCTCTTCGTCATCTATGCACTACAACTAGGTGAGGATGAGTGTGTGATAAATAGAGAGGATTTCTCTCTATTTATACTAATTTATGACATGAATAAAACCCTACTAGGGCTGACCTCTCTAGGAGAGTCTAATAACCCTAGTGCCCCGAAACTACGGGGACATTAACCCTCATACAATAGGAGGGTTACCCTCAATAACTTGACATGACTTATTTACATTATAGATCCTCCCAATCGGAACATCGGGGCATGACATGACTCAATGATACTACAAATAGATCCCAGAATAAACATCGGGTTACAATACATAATAAATACAAGTGAATACATCCTGAAGTTAGAATTACATCAATAGATAACATGCGAGCACTAGTGGAAAATGAGAGATTAGTAACCATGAGACCAAAATTTTTGGTCACCACAGTTTTTTTAAAGGGATAAATGACCAAAATTGATAATTCTAAGTGAGTTAACTAAAAACAACTAAGATAAATGAACACTTTTGGTCGCGAGATAAAAACCAACTAAAAATGACCAATATAAATGACCAAATTTGATCACGAGATATTTAGACTACAAATGACCAGATAACAATTGGTCATTTATTTGGTCATTTTTAGTTGTGTCACTCGTACGATGGAAAATATTACAAATTTGACAATGAATGTGTACATTTTACTAAATTCTAACACTGCATATGGATTCAGAGACCCAATTAATGGAAACTCTAAATCCATCTATAGTGTTAATGGGGTCTCTGAATCCATATACAGTTTTAGAATTTAGTAAATTGTAGACCCATCATGTGTCATAGCTCATCTATTGACACTAATTTAGCTATTATAATCAAGAAAGATTTATACACTAGTGTTACAACTCAAGAATTAACACCAAATTAGTGTCATTGATCATGATAATGTCCTAGAAAGACACCAAATTGATGTATATTATCCTTCATATATATGTAGGTTTCTTTTAATGTTGTATTATGGACCTTACACCATCAATTTACCAACTACTTTATAATGCTCCAGTATATTTACAACATTCTAGTCGAGTGGGTTTACTCATTAAGGAGACTACCCAATACCATGAAATATTACACCCTCATTCACTGATCTACTTTATTAAACCTTACCATCTAATCACTTGAATGCTTGAATAGCCTTATTGGTGGAGTAGGTTGTAGAGTATCTCGCTACTCTATATGAATAACCATATTAAAAATAAATCCTTAAAAATTCAATAATTTTAAATATTTTCTCATCATAATTATGATATAAAATTAGTTAATTTATTTTTCAACATTTTCATTAATAAAAATTAATTTTATTTTTTAATGAAAATTTTCAATATTTAATTTTTGTAATTGTGAGTGAATTAAAGTTTTTTAGTTTTCTTTATAAAATCAATGGGTGGATTAAATATTTTTTATTTCTTTCTCTTCACATTAACAAACTAAAATTAAAATTATTGTCAATGGGGGTGAGGGAACCTCTACACCCTCATTGTACAATAGTGTTTTTAAATATCCCCCTTTTTAACTTTCTTTAGGTCTTTGAACCCGTTTTCATGGCTTCATCGGATTGTACAACTGTACCAATGGAGGTAGCCATATTAGTCCTAGTAAACATGATGGGTTTCTTTCTTTTGTTGTTAATATCCTAATGAATAGGAAATGAGAGTTTATGATACATTTACATCAAACCATGAAACCTCGAAATTGCTAAAAAACATATATGTACATTAAGTCTGCACAAAGACAATGGGATACCAGGAAACACAATTTGGAATAGATCACTGAGAGGAGAAGAGAAGGACAATTGGGTAGACCGGTTGCTCAGATGGTTCAAGTTGAAAGTGCATTACAGCTTAATCTCAACTGCCACATACTGGTAAAACCCTTTAACTCATTATCGACTTCTTCATCTGTTGAAATGTAGGAGGATTCAATTATGTTGGTCTTGATTATGAATTATCCCGTTGATATTCCAAGCTCAAAGATCCTCCTGCAAAGAATTGTTAATTTCAACAAACCTCAAATTAGTGATAAAAAGGAAAATAATGACACTACATAAATAATGATAGAAAGACAAAGAGTGATCTAAATAAGGGTTTGAATTTGGTGGGGCCTGAGAGAAAAAAAAGATATTGGCATGAAATATAGGGTTCTAGTTGATGAAGAAGAGGAGAAAATTTAATGACAAGAAGTTTCTATGAAATTGGATGCATTGAAAACACCTTATAATGCCGAAAATATTGTAATTAATGAGGTGTCCCAAGCATGACAAAGACAAATTTCTTATCGAGCTTCATAGGTGAATGAAAAATGTTCAAGTGGGATTGAAGAAGATTTGTGCACATGTGCTGATGTTTGGAGAAGAATTCTCATGTAGAGGCATTATTCTTCATCCTCTATCAGTATCCTTGTTGTTGCAGCATTTTCTTCTTCTGTAGAGGCCGTGGTATTGAGCATAGACATCTTTCTTTCTTGTTGGGTAAAGTACAAGAAGTGGAGGCCGAGTTCCTCTTCCTAGGAAGAAATTGAATATAAGAATTTATAGTAAATCATTATAATATTCACAATCATGTTGACATTCTCATATTGCTTCATGTTCTTGAAAATGATTAAAATATTTTTTCACTCTACCACAAATACAAAAACCTAGGTGATTGAAATTTTCAAATCTATACCCTAAGATTGTATAGTATTTACAACGCCACCCACATATGGTTTAGACATGTTGCTCAATATTTTATAGTTGTAGACATAAGAATTTATACTAATTGAAATATTTTGTGCAGGAAATCTGTTTTCAAAGAATGTGAGTGGTGTCGAAGTTACCAAGAAGGTATTTATGTCAAAGTCACTATAAGCTCTCTATAAATCTCATTGGTAAGAGGTATGTTTATGATATTAAGAATTATGATATATGCAATTTAATTTTATATTTTTGTTTGGGGAGTGGTAGAGGCGACAGGTTCTAATCTATTTCAAGAAATACAAATATAATTGTTGCTACACAAAAAGTATTACTAGATAAGAATCAAGATAATATATTATATATTTTATTGAATTTGAATGATAAATGATTACTCAGGGATAGATTCCTAATATTTTCAATGTATGGTTAGAACCAGTGTTATCAGAACCGGAAAAACCGATTGGTCTGAACGGTTTACAGGGTTGGCCGGCCCGATCAGCAAAACAAAATCATCAAACCCGATTTTTCTCCAAACCGGGAATGGAACTGGCTGGTCCATACTTGAGACTCATGGAATTCAAATTAAAAAAAAAAAACACAAACTAAAACTTGACCTATGCTTCTAACCTAACCCTAAGAATATCCTAACACTATTTGTGTATTAATGTTTTGGATTCATATGTATGCAGATGAATATATATGTTTTTTTATAGAATATGAATATTTTTATGTATTTTTTAGTCAGTCGGTTTTTTACTCGGTTTTTTGCCGATTCTGTTCTGGTTCACATTTTGGGCTTCGTCAATTCGATGACCAGTTTGTCTCCACTAACATTGGTTAGAACCTAGGGAAAAATTTGGCTACTATAAAAATATAAAAAACAAACATGTTTATGAAAATTGAATAAATTATCTCTGAGAATGGGTGATGGAATAACACAAACGCATTTTACAACACCTTTAGAAAAGGATGTGTCTGGTGCTTCATCCTCCACTCAGACTCAAGATACCCATTTTCTAAGAAGTGCAACTGATATGCCCCGAAGTGGACGAATGGAGTCATCAGAACAACTTTTCAGTCTAGATGATAGTGTTTCTTTGGAATTCAGAATGTTGAAAATTTGGGGTCGTCATCATTTGTAGAAAATGAGGAATCATCCCAAAGCTGTGACTTGGAAAAATTTGTGGTGGTATCAACTATTGATAACATCAAATCCTCAGTGACATGCACTATTGATTCCTATTGTTGATCTCATTTCATCGTATGTTTCCATTTCTACTCCAAAACTAGGATCAAAAACCTTGGGCCATGAAAATTCTAAAGGTGATTCTATTAAGGCATCAAGTCCAATGACAACTGAGCCTTTGAAAAATAAAAATAAAAGTAAAAAGAAGAATGAGTGAATGGAAGGAACATGCCACATTGAAATATGATGACTTGAAGGAAGCTTAAGTCTCTTCCTTTGAGTTGACTAGAATGATCAGTGAGAAGAGTTCAAATTTACCTAAAGAAATTGATTATGTTTCTACTGTGAGGATTTCTCATGTCCTGGTGGTAATTCCTTATCTGCTAATGAAAGGTCATCAACTTATATTTAGTATTTGCGAAATATTTTACTAATCTTGAACGTACAAATACTTGTTTAACTACCATCGTACTTTTGTCAATTATGTGGCGGAGTAATGGTTAAATGTGTCTTTTTGTTCTAGAATGTTATCTATATGCTCCTACTTGACATTGTATTCATGTTCTTGTAGTGAAATTATGGCCATACTTGAGTTCAAATTACTGCTCCTATAGTTTCCATACAACCTTATTTGATTTTGGTTTCTTGGTCTTGAAGTGGTGTTCACTACACCTAATCAAATGCTGGCTTGTGCAAACACAACCCAACCTTAATGTGGCCCTCCTCTATATATACTATGAGACTCATTAGATTCTATCCTTTGATTGATATGACTCTCCAATCTTGATGGAAACTTGAGGCCCTTTTCTTTACACTCTAATAAATTCCCCTAACTAAGGAACCTTTATATGAAGTCTTCAAAAGTCTACTAAGAAGAAACTAAATGGATACAAACATTCTTTTGGCACCATTAAGGATGAATTTTAGAGAAAGAATGTACTCACTTTGGAAGTTTTCGGAAAATCTAGCTTGACCTTTGGCTTTAAACTAGATGCGTTTGCATTGTCTAATAGGTAAATAAGAAAGTACAACACAATTTTCCTAAATTATGACATGTCATAACATTCTATCATTACCCATATCTTACTTATGAATTTCCTTCTAAATAAGATATATAATGTGAGAAGTTCAAAGAGTAATAATAGTTAGGAAAAAACCTAATATAACATATTCTTATTGGGGTAGGATAATACTATCTTTATACTAAGCTCCAAGAGTCATAATTGATGGCCTTTTATTGTTTGAGCTTTAGTAGTTTGTATTTTATGGCATTTTGAATAAAGACAATGAAAATTAGTTTGGTGGACGATTTGAATATGAACTTTTACTAGAACATCATAGCATCATAAATATAGTAGTTTAAGGATATGTAATGTGGAAAGTGGTTGCTTGAGGTGTATTTTGAGCTTTAGTAGTTTATAGTTTATGGATCGCATAGTTAAAGACATAACAAGAATTAGGTTGGAATGGGATTTGAATATGGACTTTGATTTGGACTTATTAAAGATATAGTTTTATTTGGACTTCATAGAGATAGAGGCATGGGTATATCGATTACAAGGATATGTAATGTGGTAGGTGGTTGACTAAGGTAATAATGTTTGTATATACTTTAACACTGAATTTCTTTCTGTGAAATTTTCACATAATTGCATATTTGAATTGAATGTAGCCGTAGAATGGAAATAATCTTGAATTTCCATATTTAGCAGATATTACTAAAAAGAAAATTAAAACATTAACCATCACAAAAGGCACATAAAAATTTACACTAGGGAAAACCTTTAGGAAAAACACCAACAAAATAATTTTCCTTAATATGAGATGACAAAATTTACATAAGCATATTTGATGAGTAGAATTTTGCAATGGCCACAAGGGAACACATACCAATACAATCTGAAGATGAAAAATCTTGAAGAGATAGGTTAAGGTTTCCAGATTGATATAATCCCTTCAACTAATGATGTCATCCCAGTTTAGTCTGCTAGTGGTTTGTCTAGTTTTATGCAACATGTAGCAACCATGATCCATCCCTCCTATGGATTTTTCCACACTACAAAAATACCATCAGGACCTGTGTATTCCTACGACAACCCTTATATAAGTCCTCTAGGAGCCTTTTGCACTGCGGCTACCTTCCTTGAGCCCTTGTATCCCGCAAAACTCTGTTGCAACCTTCCTTAAACTTTTCTAAAGCCTTGGAAGCCCTTAAGACCTTTATGACTACCCTATGTAAACAATATGGAGCCTTATAAGGGATTAAGATAGTATATCGCTATCGTGATGGAGGAGAAAAGAGGCCCTAATACTGTAACACATGCCCTAATCTTGTGACAACCCTGTAGTAGAAAATGAAAAACCCTGATAGGGTTTGTGACAGCTACACATAAACTATAGAAGCCCCAATATGGCTTGTAACATCCCTTGTAAGCTCCAACATGCCCCCCTAGATCCTGAATCACTTGTCCACAAACCATCGTGTTATGTCTGATGAAGTGGCAACAATATATGTCTAGCATCTGCATTTGGCTTCAAGGGAATCATGGATTGATTGAGTTGTAATATTTATATGGAAGTATTTGAATAAGGAAAAAAGTACATATTGATGGGAAAGTTACCTCATTCTTGAAAGGAAGTCAACGGGTGCATAGTATGACTAGTATGATGCAAACACAGTCCTTCACAAGCTTCCTTTCATGACCTTCATTAATGGTGATTCTCAGGATTCCCTTTAGCCTATTGTTACAAATGCACATAATTGCTTAAAAGATGCCCAGATTTGTGATAAATGCCTAAGACTTGTCCAAACTGCTGATTACAATTCCAAGGACTGCCCAATAAGCCTCTTTCATGCCCAGAAATTCTCCCAAATCTTGAGAATTCATGCCATGTAAAATACAACGTCACACACTCGAATAGGTTTTTTTGTTTACATGAAAAACCATTACATTTGATATTTCATAGAGGAAATCAAAATATAGATCGTCGATGCCATTCTTTGCAAAAAACACAAAAGCTATCAGTCAACTATTTGGAAGGTTCTTATTACAGTCCTCCCATATAATTATATGAACAAATCAAATATTCAAAAAACATCCAAGGATATCTTGATTTTATAGACCCAAACTATCTCTTTCTCAAAACATAACTTAAAGGACGTCAATTGAATAAGCCCTCAACCTTAGAAGAGGGATTGGAACAGTTCTACTCTCTATCAAGTTTCTTGTTTGTCTAGCAATCTGATAAACTTTTGTTTTCCCAGAATTGGCCAACTCAAATGATTCTCACCGGTGATGTAACATGGCAACTTGAGCTAGTTTTCCACTTAATTGCACATTATCAAAGCTATCTTCTTAGAATTTGGGAGCCTAATCTTGTTGTATGTCTAGGTTTTTTTGCTTGCTTCTACTTGTCTTTTATATCCCTGATTTATGGAAGGATGGATCTTCCTTAAAATCCCTTTCATACTATTATATTTTTAGCAGCTCCTCCCTAAGATTTTACCTCCCCAATAATTTAATCAAGATGTCCTACCCATCTCACTTCTATGTAAACAATTACTATAAAAGAATCTCCCACTCACTAGCCAATTTAGCAGAATCAATGTGCCTATAGTCCCATAATTTTTTTTTTAATTTCTATCTAGTGACGAAGGCACAACAGGGGTTGATGTTTTGTGTGTTCTTTTCTGTTGATTGGGATTTCTTAATGTAACAATTGTAACCAACTCTAGATGATCAATTATCTACCATAGCCAAGTCCATATAAATGATGCTTACTAAAGGCTGATTGCTGCAATTCAACCAAACCATTGTTTATGTGGCTGTTCTAGATTCAATGTATCTCATCGTTCTTGCTTTGTATTCATCATGGCCTGTATAAACACACAAGAACATGTTTAAGGGGCCATGAATCTTGGTTATCATTACAACAAGTAGCCATTTCTAAAAACATTGTCATTAGTCATATAGGTCAAAACATTCCCCATAAAACTTGCATTGGGTTATTATTTAATGTAACCAATGTAACTTCCTTTATTGAACAATTAACTAGCATATCCAAGTGCATATATGAGATGCTTGATATAGATTGATCAAGATAGGCCAATTGATGTTTGTGGTTTTGGAATGTGCTAATCTCATTATGTGATCTCATTAATTAAATAATTGTTTGTTTCATTTCGAAATTGTTGGTAGTATACTAGTGAGTGCATTCGTTAGGACTTCTTTGGCCTTCACTTGCTTTTTGGGAGCAGCAATCACATCTAGGAGATAGGAATTCATATTTATGGGAGGATTATTGGGCTCGGGGGTTAGCATATTGATGTGGCTACAACTGGCATCTACTTTCTTTGGTGGTGCTTCAGCAATTTACACTTTTGAGGTAAAACCCTTAAATTCCACGATTCTTTGCCTCTCTACTCAAAACATGCATTGATACAAAATACGTCATATTTGTGGAAGGATGCGAAGAGTTGCATAATATATTTGCACATAGTTTACTACCAACGAAAGCATACTTGCAAAAGGTTGTAGAATTCGCTGAGTGAAGCTACTCATATTGAATTACAAATTTAATCAAAGTTGTGGAATGATCTGTAAAATTAATTTATAGAAGACGGTTCATATCGTATTAGTCATAAATACATTCCTTTTAGGAAAGGGTTCAGTAGTAAGTGTAAAAGATAAAATTCACATATTTAGTTACATAAGAAATCATATTTGTATGGGGGTTTGCAGGATTGGAGAAGATAAACTGTACATATTCAATTATAAACAGGTTTGGTAGAATTGCAAAATTTTAACTCTGTACATTAGATTACAAATGAATTCTAATTACTTAAGTTATAGAACTTCAAAATTTAAACTTTGTATGCATTAGTTTAGAAATGATTTCTAATTTGCAAAAGGCCGGGAATAATTACTTAACGTTAATCTCTTGCAGCTCTACTTTGGTCTTCTAGTTTTCCTTGGGTACATCATATTTAACACACAGATGATTATTGAGAAAGCGGATCATGGAGACTATGATTATTTAAAACATTTACTGGATCTCTTCATAGACTTCGTTGCTATATTCGTTCTTCTGGTGGTCATAATGGTAAGATATTGGTAACTTGAAATTTTGTAAATTTTAAATTTTAATTACTATTTATTTTTTATATTTATGTTATTAGTTCAAAAGGTCACATGGTATGTCTTATATATTATTGTTTTCCTTTAATTTGTAGGCAAAGAATTCATACAACAAATATAGGGAAGGGAAAAAGAAGAGAAGAGCCTGAAACTGTGATGTTACGAAGGGTCTGTCAACGTGAAAAATAGATGCACAGGGCGTTGATGTCAACATTGTAGTTTAGTTGTTTTAGGTGTATATATAATATCTTGTTGAACATATTGAAAATTTGGATATTTCATGAAACTGTTTCCTAAAATATAAGTGGTTTTCTTTCTCTTTTGTGAAAGGTTTTGTTAGTGATGCTATTTCTCTTTTGTGAAAGGTTTTGAATGGACAGATAAATATGATGTTTTTCAGTAAAGAAATCCAGCCCTGTATCGTACTCAACAAATTTCGAATATTGTTTTTTGAGTTTAAATTTAAAATATATTCAAGATGTGCGTATGTGCAAACTGAAAGTTTTTTATTCCATTTTAGCATCCCATTTGTCCCAATTCAGATGTAGGACCTTACCTTGTAAGATTGCATAATTATTCTTTTATGCTTCCAAGGTTAAAGGGATAAATATGCTTTTATATGCTTCCATTGTAAAAGGTGATCAATTCGAAGCTTAGATGTTTGTCTGTTTTGAATTTGAATTCTTTTTGTATGCATTGAGATTGATTTAATGTTCTTTTTCTTTACCTTTTTTTAAAGAAAGACACATACACAAGAAGGCTGAATTTCAATAATGCTAAACTAATTTTCTCTGGAGTTCTTTCTGGCATGTTGAATCTTGTTTTGATGGAAAAGACAATTTTCAAATTATTATCCTACATTGCTAATGTACATTATAATAATTATCATCTAGAAAATTAAGATATCTATTGCTAACTGACTTTTAGGTGGATTATAGTCCCACGAGCTTCTTGAAGATCATGGGAAGTCTAGAACAACGTCAATGAAGTGCATGAATGCAACGATACTGAGAAAATCTCAAAGTAAGATGCAGATGTAGATTTTGATCCTAATGCACCATAGTCTTCTATAATGGATAACGTACCGTTTAAGGTTCTTTTTGGGGTACCCAATGTAAAGATGCGTCAATCTCCAACACAGGAGAAGAAGACAGTATAGATAGATTTATCTCCTCCCAAGGGTCATGTTGATTCATTTGATTCTGTTAGAGCCAAACTGAGAGAGTCCTTGGAATCTTCTTTGGCTATAGTAGGGGATGAACAACCTAAAAAACATGTGAAAGCAAAAAATAATTTCCAGATTGATTCAACAGTCTTAAACAAGCATGTAAGTGAGGATTATAAAGTGAGGATTAAACATGCATGCTTATTTAGACGTCCTTGATGAGAAACAGGTGTACATTGCTGCTTTAGTTGGGTTTTCTTCCTATCCTTCAGAGAATTTGGGTCTTCCCTTTTTTTCACCGATTTTCAATATTTTCCAATATAGTTGGGAGTGTTGGTAGTTTCCCTTTTAGGTCTACCCTTTTTTCCACCAATTTTCAATCTTTGCCAATTCAGATGGGATTGGTGGTAGTTTCCTTTTTAGGTCTGCCCTTTTTTCCACCAATTTTCAATCTTTGCCAATACAGTTGGGATTTTTGGGATTGATGGTAGTTTCCTTTCTGTTGGTATCTTAATTAGAAGTTGGTTTTGGAGATGCCTTTAATTTATTTTTGGTCTCTTTTTATACTAGGGTTTGTTGCATCAAGGGAATCAAGACTCTCCCAATGCAGGTGAGAGAGATGTGCCATATAACACTTGTAACACTAATAAAATACAATTAAAAATGAAAGCTTATGCATGGAAAGTTAGCATTTGTTCTTGGCTAACCAATAAGTGAAATACATTAGTATTTAATAATTGAAAGTATGCCCTCACTCACAATGATGGATAAGTAGCTTAGCCTAGATAATCAATAATGCCCTCTTAGCAGGAGATCCAACAGGTATCTAGTTGTGTTGCTGTCGGTAGCAAAGATAGAATTCAAGACCTATGCAAGGTGGACTCTCCACTATGTTGTTGGACTACAAGATGATGCCCATCCTAGGGTTTATACCTAGTAAAATCAATGTTGATTGTGTGTAGCATTTTAGTAAAGGAAACAATATTACAATTTTCTTCTTTTCTATTTGTTTCAAGGGATGTTTGAATGTGGTTCATTGTGATGACTAAAATCAGACTGTAGTAACACTATGATTTTTTTTTTTTTTTAATCTTCAATAGTAGAGAAATCTGATTAATTCTTTTTTTCTTCAATAGTAGACAAATATGCTCCTAAGCTCACTATAATTATTATTTTGTAGTAGAAAAAGGCTCTTATAGGCTTGTAATATCTCCATTTCATTATAGAGATGGCAGCTACAACACTCAATATGTTTTTACTAAGCCCACATTCCCTATCCTTCACCCAAGGGAATGGTATTTTAAGCAAGGAGATTTATGGTCAGCAATTAGTTCCTAAAATTTTTGTTCTATCACTGGTCAAGTCATGTCATCCTAGGATAGTAAGGGCTTATTTGGAGAGAAAGAAACATGGAAACAAGAGGGTGTTTCTGAAAAGTTTATTGAGGGTAGTGGGGTTTCCCTCCCAGCATTATCAGGTGCGTAGAGGGCTAGGGTATATGACCAAGGTGTAGCATCATCAAGAATGTCTTACTCGAGGTTCCTAGAATATTTGGACAAGGATAGGGTGAAGAAAGTGGACTTGTTTGAGAATGGAATGAATTCAATTTCGGAGGCAGTCTCTCCTGAATTGGGAAATAGGATTCAACAAGGGAGAGTACAGCTTCTTGGTCTCATCTAGGAGCTTCTACAGAAATTTAGAGAGAATAATATAGACTTTGCAGCACACAATGCTAAAGAGGACTCGGCATGAGTGCTGCTAAATTTGATCGAAATTTTAGCATTTCCTCTCATCCTAATTGGAGGGATTTTTCTTTTATCTAGGAGATCTTCCGAAGGAATGAGAGGCCCTAGAGGTCCTGGGTTTTCGCTACAATTTGGTTAATCTAATGCAAAATTCTAGATGGAACTGAATACTAGAGTGATATTTGATGATGTGGCAGGTGTTGATGAGNTGAGAGGCCCTAGAGGTCCTGGGTTTTCGCTACAATTTGGTTAATCTAATGCAAAATTCTAGATGGAACTGAATACTAGAGTGATATTTGATGATGTGGCAGGGGTTGATGAGGCAAAGCAGGATTTCATTTAATTGGTTGAGTTCTTGAAGAAACCAGAGATGTTCACTGCAATTGGAGCTTGTATTCTGAAAGGAGTTCTTCTTGTTGGTCCACCAAGGACTGGGAATACTTTGCTAGCAATGTCAATTGCAGGGGAAGCCAGTGTACCCTTCTTCTTTATATCAAGCTTTGTGTTTGTTGAGATGTTTGTTGGTATTGGAGGATCTAGAGTGCATGACCTATTCAAAAAGGCCAAAGAAAATGCCCCTTGCATTGTTCTTGTGGATGAAGTTGATGAAGTTGGTAGGCAGAGAGGAACTGGAATAGGTGAAGAAAATGATGAGCAAGAACAAACCCTAAATAAGCTTCTTACCGAAATGGATGGCTTTGAAGGGAACATTGCTATCATTGTGATTGCCACAACCAATAGGAATGATATACTTGATCTGCTTTATTGTGTTGCATCCAAGGAGTTTTGATAGACATGTATGTTATCAATTTTTAAGAACCAACCAAATTTTTTTTTTCTTTTGGGTGGTTTCTGAATCTATACTACTTATATTTGAAAGTGGCATCGTAATGAATTGAACTTGTGTTTTTTATGCAAGTATTTGTGGATGTGCTAGATGTTAAAGGAAGGACAAATATTTTGAAAGTGCATGGAACCAATAAGAAGTTTGATAGTGATGTTTCACTAGGATTCATTGCAATGAGAACCCTAGGCTTCAGTGGAGCATATCTTGCAAATCTATTGAATGAAGCTACAATTCTTGGTGGGCGGCATGTGAAGTCAGCAATTTTTGCCGAGGAAATATATGACTCTATAGACAGGATTGTTGCTGGAATGGAGGGAATGGTAATGACAGATGGGAAAAACACTAGTCTTGTTGCATATCATGAAGTTGGTCATGCTATTTGCTGGTAAGAAGAAACTCATTTCTTAATTGCCATTCTATAATTACGATGTCTACAACCAATTCTTTTTAGTTATGGTCAATTTCTATTAAAGTATTGCAATATTTAATTTCTCATTTTCATTGGTTGTCATGGATTGTTCTTTGAAATTGAGCTTAGTTTTCAACAGTAAATAAACCATCTAAAAAATAATTTTCTTTCCAAACTTGTAGTATGGTATTTTAAAACACGTTGATAGTTTCTCTGAGTTGCTAAATCAGGCATATCTTTGTGCTCTACTGGGTTGAATTTTTATAAAATGAATGGCTATGTCAATCTTGATTTTAATGACTTCCTTTGTGTGGGACAAAGCCACCTATTTTTGTTGATTTCCCATAGCTTTTTGGTTTTAAGATTTTATTTTTAGAACTTATGCCAATTAGAAGGAGACAGAACTAAGAGCCTTGAAAAATGTAATGTTGACAGAAGCTGAGAGAATCCTGATATATAAAAGTGGTGAAATTTATGTAATATTGGATACACCCTTTATTGTATGAAACAGATAGGTACTTGAGGGGTTAAAAGAATTATTTTTTCCTTCAAAAATTAAAATAGAAATGTTGCAAGTTGCTCCAAAAGGGAAGTACGAGTTTTTATAAATGGACAATTTCATGCAAAGTTTTCAACAAAAATTCTCATACAAAATTACAAATGGTCTTCAAACATAGCTACATACATAGGTGCAATAGTTCATTGGTTTTCTTTTTTTGGACAATTATTACATGGTTATGATGCATTTGTAGATACTTGTATGATTTTTCTTATGAAAGAAGATAGTGCCCATACCATAAATTCACTCTCTTTGAGTTTCTAGTCAGTGTGAGAAACCAAAAGATATAAGAAGTGATAGGTAATACTAATTACTCTTGCATAACACTATTGTTATTTAATGTGGTATCATTTCACTTCTGTGGTGTTTCAAATTTTGAGCTTGTTATTTGTGCTCAGTGCTTATTGTAGGTTCAATATGTACAATTAGCTTGCTTCTACTCTTCTATCCTTACTGTTTTCTCAGCTGCTTATTTTGATAAATAAGAACTAGAAAAATGTTAAAATATAACCATTTTGTGTTTGTGCCATTTCCTTCCCTTCATTATTGTAGCCTGTGGGTCACATGAGATGAGATCTTAATATGAGGGTTATTCTTCCATGAATCGGCTCCTAAGCAACTATGTTTAAGATATATCCAATATTTGCGTGTTTTCTTGATACTCGATCTATATATTTGTGTTGTTACATGTTTATGGAGAGGCTGCTTGTTAGTAAGCAAGCTACAATGTAGGCCAAAGTAACCTGGTGTTTCTTGTGTAAAATAGGCCATTCTGCAGTATACCAGTGTTAACCTTGAAAACATGTAATGCATCAATTGTATACTGAGTTATTGATTTATCTGTGACATATTACAGTACATTAACACTAGGGCATGATGGTGTACAAAAAATGACATTGATACAACGTGGACAGGCCCGTGGCCTTACTTGGTTTATACCTAGGGACGATCCAACCTTAATTTCAAGGCAACAATTATTTGCCAGAATAGTTGGTGGTCTGGGTGGAAGAGTTGTTGAGGAAGTGATATTTGGTGAGTCTGAGGTGACAATAGGGGCATCTAGCGACTTACAGATGGTTACTAGTATGCAAAAGATAGGTAAATGGATGTTGGTTGCATGTTCTAATGATGTTAATTTTCATACTTTCCAAATCAACGTAATATTCTTTTAATATCATAGATTGGAAATGCCATACATATGTTTATCTTTCATAGATGGTGAAGTGAAATGCCGAGACAAAGAAAACCCAAGTGTTGGAACAGAATGGGTCAGTTATGGAATTAAGAAATGGTATAACAGAATCGAGTGATAGTTCTAAAAGTGATTCTAAAGAAGAGAAGGTGATATGGTTTGTTCGTTAAATATTTAATTCAGAAAAATTGCCGCTTGTTCCTCAAATAGTTTGATTTGTTGGCACCTTGACTTAATTATGAATGTTCAATGGGTTATCTAGATGAAGTTAAAAAATCCATCGCAAACAAATGTTACAGGGAAAATAAATGTTTCCAAAGGGAAATGAGTAGAAGAAAGCACCGAGAATGACAACAGTGATGATGAATCATCTGATGAGGTGTTTTGTGTTGTATAATTTATAATTGTATTAGGAAAGGTCATTATTTTATATCTAGATTCTAAAATCTATACAATATGAATTTATGTTAGTGTGTTTTTGTAGCATTGCTATAGTTTTTCAAATGTTCACAATAGAGTATTTGTGTTGCTATTTGGATTTTCTAGAAGCTTGTAGCAAATGTTGCCCAACCAAACAAAAAAGTAGCAATCTTGGCAACTGAAAAGGTATGTGCATGTTTATTAGTTTGCTTTGCAATAAAATGAGTTGGATGTCAATAATTTTTTATTTCTCTTTGTTAGTTAGGTTTTCATGGAAATTATTTATGTTTTGCTGCACAGAATGTAGGAGGGATCATCAAAGTCCCTTTCAGAAAGGAGGATAGCAGTTGTAAGGAATCTGAGAGCGAAGTATCTGAGGAATCTAAAGACAATAAAATTGTTCAAAAGGTAAAATATATTCACTTTGGTTTGGAATTAGGATTATGCTGACGATTCTTTTTGTAAATATCCTTTTCTCTATGGTTTGATTTATTTGTTTTTATGAAATACTTCCTTCAACTATTAATATAAACAATAATGAATAGAGTGGGCCACCAGGAAGCCTAGTACTGGGCTAAAACTCCGCTATTTGTTCAATCTGGCCAAGTGAATTCTCTATCAAAGTTGCCACAGGAAAAAACATACAACAAAATCATAAAACCATAACTCCATAAGATCCATGTATTCCACTTGGCATCAACCCATAAAATCCTTTAAGTTTCCATGAAAATTCCCAAACAACCTACAACAAGATCATGGGTTTTAAGATGGACTTATTTTAGTCTTTGTATGATTGAGATTAATTGTTGGAAATCTTCTTTTTTCCCATCTCAATTTCTTAGTATTACCCATAGACACACTCTTGATGTGACAAATATTTGTAGAGTCTCCACACACATCATGTAACACATCTCTTTCACCTTGGGGCAGTAAGATAAACTTGCTTCTCTCGGTGTAGTTACTTGCAAAAAGCTATGACAAATTTGCTTTAAATTAAGTTTAACTAAATCCATTGATTTTGTTCCAATATTAAAATATATTTTGATAGTGATCCTTATTAGAACCATAGTAAAGAATTTAGTATGTTACATATCATACCATTGGATTTGTTAAAAGATATACTAGAACATGTTTGAAAATAGTATACAAACAGTATGCGATATGACACTTGATGAGAAGAGCTTATCTTATGTATGCTTGGGCAAATTCACTCCAGTAACATGAGAGTTACATTAAGGGCCTGCATAATTTATTCTGCACCACTTCATCCTTTACGAGATGGCGTTAGGCGTAACATCTATATGATTTAGATAATATTAGTTACAATGTGGACTGCTACTGTGATCAGTGGTCCATTGAATCTTACCAATCTCCTATCACCATTGCAGTCCCAAATTCTCCTTTATGCTTTAGCATTCAATATTTTGAAGAAGTCATGTAATGAGACAAGGAACTGAGATTTTAGTAGCACAATTCATTTAAATTGGAAGAATTCATAAGCACATGCACTAGTTTTTTATTCCAGGATAATTGACCTTGTGGCAATTGAGATAAGGATATTTGTGAAGTAATTAGACCAATATATTACAATTTAATACATTTACACATTTTCTAGCATTTTCCTTGGCACACACTTACAAATTTACAAAATTGCTAGCATTTGTTCTTGTTTTCTTTGCAATTTCAAATCTGGGTGCCCCCTTCACAATAATATAAATAGATTGTGCATTCCATATAAAATTTAAAAGCATGAAAAAACCTGTATGGTGCAAATATGAACCTTGGCCGTTCAAATCCATAGAGCTTTAGCAGAAAATAGAGGAGATGACCTTGAAACACTTTTAAATGCACTCGGATTGTTGTATTGATCAGTGTTCAGGAAAGGAGAAATTTTTGATCCTGTGCTTCTTAGAAGGTTTTTCTTCTTATTATGGCAGACTTCCTTTCTCCCATTTGTTGCTTTCTTTCTCTTTCTACGTTGCAGACTCTAGTTGCTTATGAACTTTTCCCAAGGCTATCTTTTAAATGGAGGTTGATTCTTCTTATTTTGTAAATGTTAATTGCGTTCATGAATAAATTTTCTCTCTTTCAATGACCATTGTTATCTTGAGAATGGTGGCTTTGAAACATCAAAAGGCGGTTTCAACTTTTAATTGATACAACAATGAATCTTTTCTCTAGATGGCGACAATGCAATTTGTATTTTTCTCTCAAATCCATATGATGGCTTAGTTCTTGTATGCTTCTATTAAGTGTGGTATTTTCCTTAACTGGTTAGTGGCATATTTCTTTTATTGAATTTATGACAATAAATACAAATTCTTTATAATCTTAATCCATTTTTCTTTCCTTTAATGAATATACAAAACTATATGCATTCACCAACACACTTCCATTGCAAGTATTCACAAATGTATCCAATTCAAGTCTGGGTGGCGCCACTAGGTCATAAGTCTTCACAAGGCTCTCCGTGTGGTGGCACCCTTTGGTCACAGTTGTTCTCAACTCAATGCACTCAACTCATAATTAACCTTCATGCACTATATAAACTTCACATGGGTATCGTATGTATGGGGAGTCAAATTTTAGAGCTTGAGTGTAGGAAAGAGCGACTCAAGTCATGGGTTTTAGAAGATCATCAAGCACACATATGTATGCAGAAAAAACCGCAGAGAACAATACCATTGGTTAGTGTTTTCGAATATCATCAAGGAGACACAAGTATGCAAAGAAAAATAGAATAATACTCAGTGCAGGTCTTAATTCTGAAGGATGACAAAGTGACAAGATTGCAAGCTAGCAAAGAGGTAGAGGGTAGAAAAAGCTGGTAGTTGTAAGTCTTAGAACATATAAGAGACAGGAGTTATGGTAGAGCCTTGTACTTATACCAGTGTTGTGGAATAACTCCATTTCTTGATTTTAATTGTTGACGAATAGTTTATTAAATATTTATATAGCAGGTGAGGAGATGTTTGGTCTACCATGTACCAAGGTATGTGTCTCATATTTGTAACTAAAAAAAAAATATTTACATTATATATTAAAACCCTAACCTTTTGGATTAGGTTATCAATAGTGCACAACTTGAAATAAGTAACTCTAGGTAATTAACAAATCACTTGACAAATCAATAGTGTCGAAAGTGCAAAAAGAATTTCCTTTAAGCCAAGGCTCGAAGGATTCTCAGGATTTATCACCAACTAACATCGTCTATTGGATAAGCACAATCCTAAGTATATTGTCTCTAATGAGTATCTTGAGAGTATTTAATTTGGAGGTGCCCCCAACCCCACAAGCATTGAAAAACATGCAAATCATTTGATAGCCTTGGGAAGGGATTTCCTTGCTCCAAGGGCCCTCTATATATTAGATTTCTTTCCACGCATTACATCAAGAATCACCTTTTGCTGGTATTTAGAAAGGTGAAATTTTCTATTATAAAGAGTCCATGGCAAGGCCCCCTTTCAAAGGAACAATCAACTTTTGTTTTCACCTATATTTGAGTTCATATATCTTTTCAGGAGGATTCAAGATAAAGGAGATGCAAGCTTGGGAAAACTTTCGAAGGAATAGTATCATTTTCCTTGGAAGCATTAATTGGGATGGGAGCAGATATTAAGGGGGGAGGAATCCAGAGAAATTCACAAGAGTAGAAATGTCTTGGGAGAAACATAGAGAAATTCACAAGAGGATCCTCAGAGTGAGAGGGAAGAAAGTGACCAGTCTGAAAATGAAGAGAATGCAGACGGGGATCAGCAGGTAAGTTTTGATGAAGATGTTGGCAGGGATTGGCAAGGTGTTGCTTCCCAAGCATACAGCCAATTATTGACATAAGATTAGACAAATTATTCTGGTGGTGTTGATTATGATTGGGAAGGTGGTGCTTCCCAAGAATTTATTAATTTTGTTATGGATCAGATGCATAATGATCTTCTTAAACTGGAAGAAAGAGACTTCAATGACTCTGGTGGCAGAAAAATTGTCATTAGTTACAGTTAGTGGAGATGATGATTGGGAGATTGTTGGCCCTAACAATCAAGTTGCAATAACTAGAACACAAGTCTTTGTAGAGTTAGAATTGAGAGCCATCTTTGGAGGGAAATTGAGGATTGTTGTCAAATCAAAAGATAACAAGGTTTCAACTACAATTCAACCATTCTTGTTACATCCCTTGGACATTTTATTAGAAGATGTTCATACTATTGAGGATTCTCTTCATTTTTTTTCTTCACCAGAATCACTTGAAGGTTATAGAATTTTAGTAGGCAAGGCAGGGTTTGTAAGTGCAAGAAAAGATCTAAAACTACGAACATTGCCTAAGTTGTTGATATTGCACTTGATGTGCTTCAGCTTTGGAATTACACGAAATGGAAAAATACATAAACCTATACACTTCAATCTTGAGATTATTTTAGGTTGTAATTTGTTGGTGTCTCCGACAATTAAAGGTCTGAGATATGAATTAGTAGCTACTATAACCCACCATGGGAGGGACACTTTCATCTTTCAATGGGAATTATACAACTGATACTAAACATTTTGATTGCTGGTGGTTGTGTCTGTTGTCAGTTTGAAGAAAGTATTGCATGATCAAGCATACATTTTATTTATAAATAGATGCAAATTCTATGAGTGTAACAATATGCTATAGGTACTAAGCTATGGCAAGATGGTGTGCACGATTACATCAAGCATGCTTCAAAGAATTTGGTAAAATTCATTGATTTCATATAGTAGTTTGATAACCATGCAAGCTCAGTTGCATAGAATGTACCAGCTAGCATGTCTAAGGGAGGCTTAGAAGATATATAAGATCTTCTACAATGTGCATACACCCTTCACTGCAGAAAATAAATATTGAAAAAGGAGATAATTCTTCAGGCTGATTAGATTATGATAGAAGTGGCTCCAGTGATATAATTGTAGATCCCAATGGTGTAGTGTAGACTAAGTTCATCCTTGACATGTTGTTCTTTTATATCCAATTCCATAAACAAATCTAGAATGAGATTCAGATATCCTTATTTGGCTTCTTTGATTTGAAAGCTGACGATTGTGTTGTAAAGGAAAGTTTCCTATGGCCAGAGTTTAAGATGCCATCAACATACTCGGGTTGAAAGGTGGATGCAAATGGTTCTGCAAGTATATATAAGCAACTTTCAGAGATTAGGATGGTTCATACCTTAGAAAAATAAAGTTTGATCCAAGCATCCCTTCAATCCTCTTCTTGCTACTCTTGCTCCTCTTACTCCAAAAGACCTGCAAAACAAATTATACCTTCCTCAAACCAATATGACCACATATAAAGAAATGATAATCAAATAAAAATGAAATAATAATCTCATTAACATCATCATATAATCAAAAACAGAGATTCAATCACACATTGAACAATGATTTGGGAAGAAGAAGGAAATCACATGTTTATTAATCTTGAAAACAAGTACAAGTATACCTTCTCTTCAAGTTCGACACCTCACGAAACCTTGATCTGCTTCTGCTACTTCTGTTCTCCAAGAAACCCAGCCTCCAAACTTTGCAACACAAGGAGGATGCTTCTAGGGCAAAGGTGTGGGCAAAGAGAGTTCCAAATCCTCCAGCATAACAATGCAAATATTTAAGTCTCTTCTCATGGACCTCCCTACCTCTATTTACATGGTTAATGAAGAGTTAGGGTCGAAGACAAAGTAGTTACAACTGAAGGAGTCAGTTGCATAGCTACCCAAACTACTAGAATTTCAAAATATGTGTTTTTTGACATTTTTAGGAGGTGTACGCGGGTTGTAGAAACAATAGTTTCATACACAAGGAGGTGTGTGTGGGTTGTAATGTAGAGTCACATATTTAAGGTGTACACAACTATTATATATAGCAACTTGCGTACATACGTGGGTTTCCTTAAGGAAAGTCGCGTACACATAAAAAACTCATTTTTAGGAAATTTTTGGGAATTTTCAGACTTTGGTGTATTATAGAAAGTTTTAGCTAACATAAATACCTTTCCAACATTGTAGAGATGAGGTCAAACAGAGTTACATAGCTCAAGATATGGGTCCTCCAAGTTAGGTGTTTTTTCGGTGACTTTCAATGACTTTTCATGAAGTGTCAACATGCGATGTAGACATCGGAAAGTGGTCACATGAAAAGATGTGTCATTTTGAGCTATAGCACATGGGAAAGTTGAGCCAATATCCCTGAAGTGACAATATGCAAATTGATGCACCCATGCAAATATAGAAGGTTGTGATGATGCGGGTTATGTGTAGAGGAAGCGTGTAGAACCAACTATCATGAAATTAGTTATCATGGAATCTATAGATAAAATATACCATGAAGAAATGTAGAAGTTTTGCTAATGAATAAGGTGAATATGATGCCCACATTTTGGTTGCATCAACAAGGAGAGAAGATGTAAAGTTGGTGTAGCCATATCCTTTGTAAAATCCCAATATGTTGAGGTCTAATTTTTTTGTGTCTCTTTGGGTTTGAACGAGTGAGATGGTATTTACAATCCCTTTCGTATTTCTTAGTTTCCATGTTAGATCATAATGAGTCCATAATGCATGCAATAAATAAGGAAACCAAACCTAATAATTAAGACACTAATTACCAAATCCATGCATAACAGATCTGCATCTTTATTCTAAGTAAATAGTTGTTATTACATGCATGTAGTGTACCTTTGATGGCAGATCTGAGATAAACAGAATAGCAATAGTAGTTGGTGTGGTCTAAGAAATAGATCGGTGTTCCAGTTCTCCTTCCAAGCTATAAACACAACTTGTATTATTGCACCATCCTCAAAGTTGTTATTACCACTTGTTCACAGATGTGCCGCGTGCATGCCCCATTTCCTAGTTTTACCTCTATTTGTAGATTTGAATTTAGTTGTTTCAACATGTATTGATGGAATTCTGAAAGTGATTCCTGTAGCAGCACTCTGCTCCTCCAAACTCAATTCAAATGTCAGTATATTGTAGATCCTACTGGCCTTCAAAGATGAGCTCAAATTTCTATATACATTTCCCAACAGAATATAGCAGCTTAACATTTGGGCTCTTTGCAGATCAATGTTTATGCTCATAGAAACACTCTCCTATAGTTGATCCTTCCTTCCCTTTATGACTATTAAAGGTGGGAATTCTACACAGGAAAAATATGTGTCGCTGTTTTAGTTTCTGTTGTACTGATAGGCAGGTAATAGAATTAGATTTTACTTGAAATGGCCAAGGAGAATTGGCCTTGGAACAACAACAAATAAACCAATCAAGCATCCAAGTCCTAGATTCAGTGCATTCAAGTCCAGATAGCCATTAAAGAAGCGTGGTCTTGGCATTTAAAAAATAAGCGAACAGACTTAATTTTGATTTCCGCACAGAATTCGTGTTGGAGAACCAAGTGGGCTCTAGGCCCCTCGATCACAAATCAAGTGCAAAAGGACATTTTCTAAGATAATGACACTAAAAACATATGAAGAAAAGAGTTGTAACATAATATGGAGTTAAAAATCAAGACGAGAGGTGTAATCAGTGACATATTTTCATTTACAGTAAGAAGAAGATATGATACCTTAACAACAAATAAAAGACACTAACAAACCTTAAGGTATCAAGGATTGGAGTTAAAGTGCCTCTTTGTTTCATGAAAAATATTATGGCTTCAGATTCCATATTGGAGAAAAATTTATGGCTTTGTTATCATGGATCTAAGTATATCTCAATTCATACACACACATATCAAAATATCACTAGAACCTTAGCATTCATAAGTCCTATAATAATAAAAAGACTGAAGGCCAACAAAAAAAGGGTGTATCAGAAAAAAATATTTCTAAACATGTCCTCCAAAGAGCTAACAGAAACACATAGACAAACAATTCATATTATTACAAAAAATTAGAATATTTTTATGAAGGGAGGGTAGAATTTCCTTCCATTTTGAGTTCCTCCACAAAAAACACAAGGCTAGCCAGAAAAACATCTTTAAACAACTCATCATCCTTTGCATTGTGTTCCCTATAAACATGGTGCAAGGAGGTCTACTGAAAAATACTAGAAGCTTCCTTGGTTTGGTCCAGCAACGAGCATTATAGAAGGATTTGAAATCTAAAAGCACTTGTTACAAATTCCATCAACAACATTGAGTCTAAGTTTTAGCACATTTTTCCATTTTCCAACTTCAATAAGCATTTTAGGGCATGCAACTCTTCCCAATTATTGCTACCAGAGCCCATGTGCCCCTTGAAAGAGGGTCAAAGTAGGGAAAAAAAAAACTCCTCCACCCCTGCACCGCAGATATTGGGATGGGAGCCTTAATTGTTGCTCATCTCTTTCGGTTTTCGTAAGGTTTTGGGATTTTATGGTTCCAAGGGTTTGTAAAATTTGGAAGACCAGGTAAGAAAATTTTGAAAAATGATCAATTCACTATAGCGAGAAGCCATAGATTCCTTGTAGTTAAATGTTCAAGAAATCTATGACATGTATAAACCAAGGATTTATAACTAGGTTTACAACTTAAAGGTTGTTTTCAGGCATGCCTCTAATAGTTTTAGTAGGCACCAAGGTAATTTTTTTTAAATGCCTACTTCACTAAAGAATCCCACATCTGTAGCAAGTACTCAATTTGATGTAGTTAAACAATTTTTTTTTTGTTCAGAGGTTCATTTAAATCTGCCAAATGTGGTATGTCGAGATCACCTAAACTTCAACATGGGTTTTCGTTGTTGCCAAAATTTTCACCTGCTCTCGAATGTGGTGAAAAAATGTCTTTGGAAGTGGGTTGATCTTGGGATTATGCACTAACCCCTTGACCACAACTCGTTTGTTAAAAATTATGATAGGCCTTGAGGGGAACATAGGGTGGCCTTGGGTTTGTAATATGTTACAAAGCGTAAGATTCCCAACAAGATGTATGGCCACCATGGCCATAATTTTTCCCAACTATAATGAAACCTTGGTGGATGGCTTAACTCTCCATGAACCTCAGTGAACCAATACCTTGTTGCGAGATGCTGTGAATTTTGGAATAACCAACCATATGTCTTTCTAGGTGAAGTAGGTTACCAAGGTGTATAGAATAGCCTGTGCCAATTTGAATAGTGTAATAGGATTCAGTTGCATCTTTACCATGATTTCTGTTAGAATGTACCCTGGACACTTTGAAGTTTGCACATCGAAAATATTTAAGATTGAAGATCATTTCATGTTGACTATTAATACATGTGCCTTGATCTTTTAGAATTTGAGCTGGTGAAACTCAAGGATCAAATGTCACTCCATCCTTATTAGTAACTAACATTCAATGTTTCTATAGGAAGTCCATCTGAACTGGCCATTATGAATTTTTTATTATCATGACTCAAAAGCCAGATGAGTAGGCTATTCTTTATCTTAAGGCAAGTAAAGATCTGAATAATGGGACTTTGGTTTTTTACAGTGTTTATAGAAGTGAATACTATGTTTAGAGTTATTATGGGGTTTGAAGTGCCTTTATCACGTGTAACAAAAGTGTAACATGTTACATTATGTAAACTCCCTTTGAATATTTTATTAGTTTATTTGTTAGTGTGAAGTAGACTGAAGTAAAGTAAAAGAGCTTCGAAGGGATGAAATTGAATGATAGGATACTTCACACAAGAGAAATTAAGTGCTACTTACCCACATAGATTCATATTAACCTTTGGGTCATAAATATTAAAAACCAAGCTGTAAATCTCTTACTTCCTGAATGATGAGGGGTTTTACGATGGATTTATGATAGTCTTTGTATGGTTGACATTAATTGTTGGAAGTCTTCTTTTTTCCCATTTCAATTTCTTACTATTACCCACAGACACACTGTTGATGTGACAAATCTCTATAGAGTCTCCACACACATCATGTGACACAACTCTTTCACTGTGGGCTGTAAGAGCAACTTGCTTCTCTCGGTGCAGTTACTTGCAAAAATCTATGAAGAAATTGCTTTAAATTAAGTTTAATTAAATCCATTGATTTTGTTCCAATCTTAAAATATCTTTTGTTATTGATCCTTATTAGAACCATAGTAAAGAATTTAGTATGTTACATATTATACCATTGGATTTATTAAAAGAGATACTAGAACATGTTTGAAAACAGTATACAAATAGTATGCGATATGACACTTGATGAGAAGAGATTATCTTATGTATGCTTGGGAAAATTGACTCTAGTAACACGAGAGGTACATTAAGGGCTTGCATAATTTGTTTTGCACCACTTCAGCCTTTACGAGATGGCGCTAGGCATAACATCTATATGATTTAGATAATATCAGTTACAATGTGGGCTGCTACTCTGATCAATGGTCCAATATCTTACCAATCTCCTACCACCATTGCAGTCTTGAATTCTCCTTTATGCTTTAGCACTCAATATTGAGAAGAAGGCATGTAATGAGACAAGTAACTGAGATTTTAGTAACATGATTCATTTAAGCTGGAAGAATTCATCAGCACATGCATTAGTTTTTTCTTCCAGGACAATTCACCTTGTGGCAATTGAGCTAAGGACATTTGTGAAGTAATCAAAACAATAGCTTTTTTACCAGATAAATCATAATACTAAATTTGAAATGGGACATCAAGTAAATAGGGTCATGTATTTTGCTGAAAATAGAAAAATGGTGTACTTCTTGAACTTAGCAAATTAACTGGCAATCTTGTGTCACTATTGAATAATTCGGAAACTTATGGTATTAGATCTAATACTAAATTTGGTAATACTAATACTAACTTTGGTAATAATAGAAATATTTAACTTAATACTGACTATGGAATTCTCTTGTCATAGGAAGCTTATGCACATAATAGGATTTGAAGCATTTGTAGATATTTGAATATTCAAATGTTGACAAACATTAATATCAAGGGCAATGATAATGTATGAATGTGCCAAATGATTAGGGTGTAGGAAGGAAATTACATGGACAAACACTGGGAAACATCTCTACTTAGATACCATCCTTTGGGAAAATCCTATATAGTATAAATACAACAATCCTCTAAATAATCAACCTAGTATTGCCTGAGAATTGTAACATTGGTTCTTTATTGTCATTGTGTGCAAGGCCTTAAAGGACGATTCTTCTTTTTAGTTCACCTTCTCTTGTTCCAACAAGGCGAGCTCATCAAGCGGTTTCCCCTAAGGTTTCACTTCCCTATTTTCTTTTGACTTATGTTTATTGCATATTTGGGAAAGTAGGTTTATATAGATTTTCTCACATACACATATACATTTTACTTTTGATTTATGTTTATTGCATATTTGGGAAAGTAGGTTTATATAGCTTTTCTCACATACACAATTCATACATTTTACTTTTTTGTTGCAGAAACATTTTCAACGTGTGTTTGGAATTTGTTACACTTTTGCACCAAATCATACATAGCAAAATTGTGACTCCATAGGTAAAGAAATATATTATTTAACCTTTTTGGACGTTGGATTTGAAATTTTCTTAAATCATTCATCAGTTTCCATAGTTGTCATGTCATTCACCAACCACATGACATATAGGGGCGAACCCCTTCACATATTGCACTATGTATGGAGGTTTATCCCTGTGCAGACATGCATAATTGTTTTGTGTATTCATTGATTATCTTTCCTTTTGAAATCCATTTTCTGGTTTAAATCTAATTTTTTCTTTTCTTAGGTACTAAATAGTGCGGATTTATCCATTCAAGTTTAATTTTAACCAATTCTTAAATTGAATTTGTTAAATTAGATTTTCCTATTTTGCACATGATCTTGGTTATTGTTGTTAGTTGTTGAACATTATAAATAATTTGCTTCCTTGTTTTTCTACTTTAAAAGTGATATTTTTTATTGAATTTTATAGGAGTGAGCTTAACTTATAAGTGGTCCATTGAGTATGAAGAGCCTGCTGCTGAGATTTTGCCATTCAGTATGAAGAGCTTGCTGCTGAGGTTTTTCCATTCAGTATGAAGAGCTTGCTGTTAAGGTTTTCAAGCTGCTAAGTATGGTTTTGAAGTTGCTGACACGTGATCTAAGTATGGTTTAGTGCCAAGTATAGTTTTGAAGTTGTTGACGTGAGATCTAAATATGGTTTTGCAGCCAAGTGCAAGTAGAATGGTTTAGCCATTATAATATTTTGAAAAGTGATAATTTTCCTGTAAATTTATTTGGAAATTAATATAAGTTTTTGAGAAAATTCATATTTATTGTAATATAATTTATGTGGTTTAAAACTTATATATATGGTTGTACTTTATGTTATGTAACAATATTGTAATTATTAATTAACTAATGTGACATTGTATTATTTACATGTGTATGATTTACACATTAGGTATTATTTACAAGTGTTGTAATTAATTATAATGCGACGTTGCATAATTCACATGTGTACTAGATGAGGTTAAATAATGTATGATTCATTTTTTAATTTAAACATAATATTATATTAAAAATTTCTAATCATTAATAATAGATACCATTTAAACTATTAAAATATAATGACAACACATAAAACAACAAAAATTGACTAAATTAGTGACCAATAAATAAGATTAATGACAAAAATTCGCATATAAAATGATTAAAAATTAAGAACTACATAAACAAAAAATGAGATATAAATGACCGAAAAAGACAAAAATTCACATATCAATGACCAAAAACAATTTTGGTGGCTAATTTACTGTCTTTTATTACACGGCCAAATTTGGTCATATTTTAGCTTGTCATGTGGTCATTAATTTGGTCATATAATTGGTCATTGATTCAAATATATGACCAAATTAATGACCAAATATATGACCAAATTAATGACCAACCGACAAGCTATAAATGACCAAAATAAAAATGACCAATTTTAGTCGCGTAATAAAAGACCGTAAATTAGCCACCAGCGATCGCCAAACCAAAAGTGGTCATTGATATGCAGTTTTTGGTCATTTTTTTGGTCACTAATCTTTCATTTTCCACTAGTGGAGACACTTACAAGGTTCAAGGAAAATAATACAATGGAGGACCTAATCGTGGAGTACAATGGGGGGAGTAGACAATGGGTTTTAAGGTCATGGAAGAGGCTATGGAGGAGATAGTCTGAAGAGGCTATGGAGGAGGTAGAAGACAAGTGTATTTTTTTTTAACTATGTGAAGCTTATCCGTTTAGGAATATTATACACTAAGCCTCATACACTTTGTGCATACTTATATAGTACAAAGAATATGAAAAAGGATTTTCTATACTTTCTCAATAAGTGGAAATACAAGAAAGTTCATTGTATTATGGTGACCATTGATCCAAGGAAGGAGAATGATGGAAATGACCCGGCGTAGGTGAACATAGTGACTCTAGTTGGAACACAAATAGGTGAACATATTTTTGGAAGGTGAAGTGAAAAAAAAATACTAGTTGATCATAATATAATGAAAGATATGGGACACCTAGCCAAGTTTGAACCTAAGGACTAGATACAATTACTATGGGGTATGCAGAAGGAATTCAAGGGAGCTATCCGATGAGAGGAATATCTACACTAGGAAAGGTTGCGTAGGGAAGATCAATTGCATAGACTATGAGAAGAACAATATTGTAAAATAAGTATGTACGAGAAATACCTGCTAGGCAATATGCATAGTGAATAACAAAGGAATGATGCGAAGTGTGAGGAAGTGTAGTGCAAATAAGAACACCAGAGGAAGATGTAAAATAGTCACAATGAATACCCACTAAGTAGGTTTTTGCAAAGTTGTTTAATGATACTTAATGATAATGATCTCGTCAATAAAGTGACTAATATGCTTGAAAATTTAGTAATGTCAAATTAATTTGAAGAAACTATTTTATCACCACTTCCGAAAATGAATGCACACTAAGTGAGAAAGAAAAGAAGGATTATGAGGAGTTCATTTTGTCCCTTGAGTTGAGGGAATTTGAAATGAAGGCATGTAATGCTCAATATGGGGGTAGATGTGAACATTCATCTTAAGAACACCTTGGAATTGATGGGGACTATGAAGTTGGTATGGTATCCCATAAAACTCATATTATCTAACCAATAGAAGGTATACACCATCCCGAGACTGAATGATGTGGAGGTGAACAATGATGTAGTTAATAGATTGGTAGAGTTTAAATTCATTGAGATATTGGTGTTCAAAGTAATTGAAATCAACTGAGTGTTTGATAACAATGATATTCTGAATTTGAAGCATAAGTTCATTTCCTTCAAGTGATAGGAACTAGGCATGGTGGATCCTTTGGATTCCTTGGAAGGAGAAGATACATGGAACCATTAAATGATGATATTAGCGGTGTTGAAATTGATAATATTAGATAGAAAAAAAGGTAGAATATGTGAACCCCACTACTGATGGAGATCATAGATGGCATAATGTGTTTTCTATTGGCATAGATTCATAGGATACACTAGATCAATTGAAAAATCATACCTATGAGGTGTCTACAAGGAGATGTGCAAGTATTACAAATTCTCTGCATTGGATTGGGTTCTAGATCTATGATCCAACAATGTTTGATGGGATTGAGAAAATGGATATATTCCTCAAACAAATGCTATCCCAAATCCTTGAGGAAAAGAGAGTTTAAAATAGATGAAGTAATAAACCGAGGGATTATTACGCACTAGTGGAGGACACATAAAGAGGATATAAATAGTTGGGAATATGTTGAGACATGTAGCAAGGTGAGGTTCCATCCTACTATAAATTTGGATACTTTTAATAGTTTTAAACGGACTAAGAATCCCAGAGAACACATTGAGTTCTATCACTTGAGATGGGATATGAAGAGTGTACCACATAGTCAGTGGGTTCACCAAATCTACCATAAATCAGATGTTATACTGCGCAACTACTGTGTTCACTAGTATAAAAGAATGAAGCCAAGGACTTTCCAGAACTTGTTTCTCAAATTGCTTGACGCATTCAGTTTCAGTACTATAGATCTAAACTTCACTAAAATTCTGCATCGAATGAAGCATTTCTTCTTTGGAGAAAGGCCATAGCAGGATGTGACATAGAAGTTAGTTTGGGAATGTACCATAAGAACATCGAATGGATGAAAAAAAAGAATATATTTATAGAAAGTTGACAGTAAGGATATAGATAAAGAAGAGGATCCAAATACCTTGCATATCAGGTAGATTGTAAGAGAACACATGGTGTAGGATGAGTCATCCACCATTGCTACTTTGAAGTTTTGAGAACCAATCAAGACAAAAAATACAGTATTGTAACTTGAGGGAACCTAAGATGGCCATAAATAGGTTTCCATTGAGATCAACAGACAGTCACCCAAGTAATTTACCTAAAGAAGTAATTTGAAGATCTATTTATGTACATCTGTCCATAAATGAAAGGGATTGCATGAGTCTTTGAGAGATAAAAATTCAAAATAGGAGGGGGGGAATCTAGTAAATAAAAGACCCTATAAATTTATTCATTTGTAAGGAACTAGACCACATGTTGGATGCAAGGATTGTTTTTCTAGTTGAAGAATCATAGTGGATCAACCCAAGGTGTTCTAGGAGAAGAAGGAAATAGATATTCAGATCAATGTGGATATGTGGATCCTAGATGCAATATGTATCCATGACCCATTCCCTACACCATTTAAAAATGAGGTGCTAGAGCATGGAGAATGGGAATCCTACTCTATCACAAATGGATTCTATGAATATTGTCAGTTCTATATAAAAGAGGAGGATTTATCAAAGACTACTTTTGCAATGGAGTGGAGCTTCTTTCCCTATAATGTAATTCTCTTTGGGATGAAGAATGTGACATCCATGTTTTCAATGATAGTGGTGGTTGTGTTCATGGAATTCAAGAATAATTTCTTGGAGGTATATCTAGATGATTGGATAGTTTTCACTCTATTGAAATATCATTTTCAAGTAATAATAATTATGTTATATTATTGCATGTAAATGAAACTCCCTCTGAACTAAAAGACGTGTAGTTTTTACACCCAATTAGGGATCCTCTTAGGGTATGTTTTGTGCAAGAAAGGTCTACTGGTTGATCCCAAAACAATTTCAGTAAATATGACTTTGTCAAACCAAACATTATTCAAACAGCTGCATGCAACTTTGGGACGCATTGGCTATGAAAGAAATTTCATTAGAAACTATGCAAATTTTACAACACTACTAGAGGAGCAGTTGATGAAAGAAATCATGTACGTATGGATGAATGAGTGTAATATCCTGAATGTTGACCTTAAATATGCTAGGCATGAGACCCATTTCACATAATTTACTTTGATATTTATGTTTGTATATTGGGTGTAAGGCCCCACTGCACATGACTTATGCTGATTAGTTAGATATATTGGGCGTAAGATGATGCATATGTTTTATTATCATGTATGTTATTCTATATGTTGGACATGGGTGTGGATGGACAAATATAATTGTAATAGTACGATGTATTGATGTATTATGTGATTTACATTAATGCGTATAGTGATATTATTATTGTGATAAAATGTGTAGAAGACTAAATGCATGATTGAGTTCTATAATGTGCTGAGTGAAAACCCTAAAGCACATGAGTGATGAGATTTTGTATTAAGCGCAAGCTCTAGAGCACATGAGTTATGATATTTTGTGTTGAGCATAATATTTTGAGAACATGAATTATAATAATTAGAAGTGTTGGGAATAATCCCTGGAGCATTCCAAATTGATGTGGAGCATAATCTCTAGAGAATCAGATCCTTGGCCATTGTATCCCTAGGTGTATTATACAAGTACATCCTAGAATTAGTGTTGATCGAGAAGCTTTGGAATTCCACTAAGTGTAACTACTATTTTTTAGCATTGAGCTTGGGCTCTGAATAGAGCTAGGAGTTACTAAAATTAATTGTGTTCAGTGAGAACGACTATGAAAAGATCTGACATTAGCTTACTTATTTTTGAGTTGATTAAATGAAATTTTTAATCTACTTCTCATCAAGTACTGAAGAACTACCACGATACATGAGGTAATCCAACATGCAAGGAGGATCTAGAGATGCCTAACTTAGTTTTCCAACCCTAAGTGAGGCCTTGATAAAATAAATAGTAAAAGCCAATAAAAGTATCAGGTAAATAAGACCATGTTAGATTATGCATAAATAAATGTTAACAATAGTATATATAGTTCATATATATTATGAATAAAAGAATACACATATATATTAAATATAAATAAATAAGGATAACTATAAATAATTAATAAAGAGTCTATGTATTTATTATTTACTAAAAAGATTAAATAAATATTTAAATCCTAAAAAGTCAACTAGTAAAAAAGATCCTAAGTTAAGCAATATAATTACTAAATCCACATAAATAAATTAAAGATTATTTTCAAGAAAATAATGGATTCTTGATCTAAATTAAGTTTTAAAACAAATTCCCTTTTTCCTAAAGATTATCTATAAAGACCCAATCCAAGGGAAGGTTTGGGGATCTGATCATTATTCATTTCCTAAGAAGTTTTGGAGAGCCTTTGCAAAAGCCAAACAATCTTATAGAGAACCTTATATTCCAAATAAGAGAAGCCTCACCTTTAGGAGCTCTAGACTACTTGCTTGTTGGATCCATCTTGGGGGGATCTGGATTACAACCAAGAATGGGTTGAGGTCATGGTTGGGAGGAACGTGGTATTTCCCAAGTTACTTGCTGAACATATCTAAAGTTAGATATAACTAGTTTTTATTGATTCTATGTGTTTAGGTGTGTAGGGTTTTCAACCATTAAAACAAGTTGAATAGTTGTTGGTATGAGGTTTATACCTTATCAGGTTCTATAAATAATGTTTACATATTTTACTTATAATTATTATGCTCTCGATTGGAGATCTACAATTTGAATACATGCTCGATATTGATTTCGTTTGTTTAAATATGAAACTCAACTTGTAAAGTATTAGATTAATTCTAGGGTTAATCTTTATGTTGTAGGTTTTTTCATTTGTTTAAATTAAAGCTCATCCATTAATTTCTTAGGTAGTTTTTTTAGTTGAAATTATCTTAGCATTATATTTAAACAATTTTAGAAGATTGATATCAACAATTTAAATTAGATTTAAAACCTAGTTTTATATAAAAATAATCACAAGATATTTCTCAACATTTTACTAAAACTAAAATGCTAAGTTTGTTGTCATAAAGAACTTGCAGAGGTCTATGACTATATTATAAATTAAAAATAGTTTAAACAAAATTAAACTAGTGGAACCCTACAATAAACCAACACATTTTAAAATATGTTCCAATGTTAATATAATTATTAAATAAATAAGTTGTAAACATTTAGTCCAGCGATTGAGTCCCTCAAAACTCAAAAATCTAAATGAAGTGTTGGAACATTTTATTTGCGAGCAAAAATAGAGACCTAGTTTTCCAAATATCCTATCTACATAACAAACATTTAAACTATTAAAATATAAAAAAACAACACTGTGGAAATTGAACCCAATGATAGAACAATTTTACTCACAACAATTATGAATTGAACTTGTAAAATCACTCACAAAAGAGACTGAAAATGGAGATGAACACTAAACTGTATTAACTCAGTGTACAATAGCCAACCCTGTAACATAATAGGTTGCTGCATTAAATAATTACATAGGATATTCGAATGCATGAGGAGGCAATTCAAATCTAGTCAAAAGCAGGCTTACTAAAATTAAGTAAATCCCCCATAGGTGCATAAAGTAGTTTCCAAATCAGTCATGGAGCTCACGAATTGGAAAAAGCACTTAGGCAAGATCAAGAGTGATGGAATGAAAACTCATACATGCTTTTCATAGGAGAAAATAGTGTAGTATGTGGAGGACAAAAAAGTAGTTGACCTCACCTAGTCAAACTTTCCCAATTGCCTTAAAGCACTGAAAAAGCAAGCCATAAAGCAGGAAAAGCAGAAGGGCACCTAGGAGACTAGGAATAAAGTAGAATTGATTCCTTGAGGTTTCCCATGCACTACATGAGTCAAAATAGGCAAGTTTGACCACTATGGATAGGCAAATGACAAGTTGCATAAGGTGGGACACATGAAACTAGGCAAATAAGAAAAAAATAATTAATTTAATGTCTAAGGTAGCTAACTATGGGTTGATTGTTCTAACACCCCCCCTTAAGCCTGACTTATGAGTAATATATCAGAAAATTACAGGGCCTAGCAATAAGGCTTAGTCACCCTTTACATACTGCATGTCCATTTAAACAAGGAAAGAGGCAAAAAACCACATGGAAAAATACTCCCTTAAACATGGACTGTAAATTTTTTTTTGGAAATCTTGTCTTCACTCATGCTTCACAGCATGATCAGAAATCCCCAGCAATGATTTGAGATTGTTGAAGGTCTTCTCACAAAATTCTTTGGTGAAGATATCAGCTACTTGTTCTGAAGATGAACAGAAGAGTAGGTGAATGGTGCCATCATGCACAAGCTCTCTGATGTAGTGCATATGGATCTCAATGTGTTTGGTTCTCTGCTTCTAAACTAGATCATTGCAGATTTGAATGGTACTCTGGTTATCATAGTAGATGGTATTTGAGTACTCTGATTCGAAGCCACATTCTCCAAGTAACCCCTGCAACCATAAACATTGAGTTGCTGCATTGACAACTCCTTTGTACTCTGCTTCTGTAGATGAGAGTGCAATGGCACTCTATTTCTTGCTTGACCACCTAATTGGCCCTTCTGCAAGCATGAACACATATCCTAATGTGGACTTTCTATCTGTGCTATCACCTGCCCAATCACTGTCAGTAAATCCAATCAAATCAAGATCAGATTTTGCTTTATAGAAGATCCCATGTGTCCTTGTTCCCTGAACAAAGTTAAGGATCCTTTTGGCCGCTTTCCAATGGATATCATGAGGCTGATCCATGTGTCTAGAATACACACTTACTGAATAATAAATATCAGGTCTATTATGTGTAATATACAACAAACATCCAATCAATTTCCTATACAGTGTATTGTTTACCATAGGTAAAGAATCAGCTTCTTCCAGCTTCACTCCTAAAAGGAAAGGAGTCTTGCTTGGTTTGCAGTCCTTCATTTTGAAATTTTTCAGCAAATCCAAGGCATAAATGGACTGGTGCACCTTGATTCCATCTTTGTTTTGAGCAATATCAAGCCCCAATAATTGGCTTAAGAGCCCCAAATCTGTCATGGAGAAGGCCTGGTTCATTGCACCCTTCAAGGAATCAATCTCGTCCTTTGAGCTTCCTGTAATGAGGAGGTCATCAACATATAACACAATGATCATTAATGAACCATTGATTAACTTCAAATATACATTTGGATCTTATTTGCACCGAAAAAAATTCAGTGATAGCAAGAAGCTATCAATCTTGGCATACCAAGCCCTGGGGGCTTGCTTTAGCCCATACAATGACTTTCTCAACCTGCACACAAGAGAAGGGTTAGTAGAAAATCCTTGAGGCTGATGCATGTATATCTCTTCAGTGAGATCTCCATTCAGGAAGGCACATTTTACATCCATGTGATGTACCTCCCATTGCTTTGAGGCTGCAATGGCTGAGGCTAGCCTGATGGAGTCCATCTTTGCCACTGGTGCAAAGGTCTCATTGTAATATATACCATGAACCTATGAGTAGCCCTTGGATACCAATATGGCCTTGTACTTCATAGGTGAACCATCAGCATAAAATTTGGTCTTGTAGACCCACTTACACTGAACTAACTTCCTCCCTGGAGGAAGATCCACTAGCGTCCATTTGTTGCTCTTCTGGAGTGAGATGAAATCTTTCTTCATGGCTGCTTGACATATTTGATATATTGCTGCTTATTCATATGTTTGAGGATCTGATTCCACCATCAAATAGCATTTCTCAGCAAACATAGGATCCTTCATGCATAGACCACTCTCAAATTGAGATCTAGTCCTCCTTGGGTCATTGGGATCCCCAGCTAGCTCTCCTACTGAATGTAGTGTATTGGCTGCCAATTTTGTCCTTGTAGGGATGTTACGGTCTGCAATAAAATCATCACTATCATACATATCAGAATCAGTATTTTCAACAAACTCTTCACTTACTTTCATAGGTTCAGGTGGTGAAGAGGCTTCTCCAACTTCCACTGCTGCAAGGGGTTCTTCTTGAAACTGAACACACCTTTGAATGAAGGATTTGTTTGTGCTCAAATTTATCAGCTTGTACCCTTTTGAATCTTCAAATTACCCAAAAAATAGACACTCTTGGCTTTGGGGCTACAAAGCCTTCCTCTTTTATGTTGGAATTTTAGCCCAAGCCCTTGAGCCAAAAATCCTGAAATGGGTCACATCTAGCTTGTGCCCACTCCATGCTTCAAAAGGATTCATACCATCAAGCTGTTTATGAGTCACCCTATTCTAGATATAGGATGCACAGTTTATAGATTCGGCCCAGTACTTTGGTGGAAAATGTTTGGCCTCCATCATGCATGTTGCCATCTCCTTTAGTGATCTGTTCTTCCTCTCAGCAACACCATTCTGTTGTGGTGTGTAAGGGATAGAATGATGCATCTGAATACCTATATCTACACAATAATTAATAAACTCAGACTTTACATACTCACCACCATTGTCAGATCTGGGGACCTTGAGTTTCCTCCCAGACTAGTTCTCAACCAAAGCCTTAAAGACTTTGAATAGGCCAAAAACTTCAGACTTGTGTTTCAGGAAGTAAACCCAGCAATACCTGGAAAAATCATCTATGAAATTCAATGCATATTTGGCCTGAATCATGGACATATGAGGGAATGGGCCAGAAACATCACTGTGGATCAACTCGAGGGGTGCAGAGGTTCTCTCATGACTAGCTCTCTCAAATTTATGCTCTAGGTGTTTTCCTAGGATACAACCTTGGCAGACTCCTTTGGAAAATTTTATCTTGGGAAACCCTATGACCATCTTTTTTTCACTAAGATCAGAAATATACTTGTAATTTAGGTGGCCAAATCTTTCATGCCAAAGCTTGTTGCTTCATTAGCATGAATCAGAAGAGCAGAGGGGTTTGAGTAGGGTAGGAAGTGTGAGAACATGTATACCTTCTGAGCATGATTAGCAACTCCTTTTGTAATGAATTTACCAGTTGAGATCTCTATGATCTCAACTTCATCAAGGGATAATATGACCTTCTTTGGAGACCCAGTGTGAGTCATCTGGTACACTGATAAGAGGTTCGAGGCAAGACCAGGCACATACAACACATTGCTGAACTGACCATGATCAAGATCAATCCTCCCTTTGCCCAAACTTTCAGTGAGAGAGTCATATCCCAGTACTATAGGTGGTCACTTCGACATGTCAAGTGAGGAGAATACCTCCTTGGTCAAAACCATGTGTCTTGAAGCTCCAGAATCAATGATGAAACTAGGTGAGCTTGATGTGCAAGCAACCATCGCATGAACTCTCTCTCTGTCTTCTGAACTTGATCCTCCTTCTCTCTTCTTTGAGCTGTCTCGAAGGGAAATGCCATTCTTCTCCAGGATTTGGGTCAGCATGTCTATTTGCTTCTTCATACAATAGCTTTCAGTGTGATTACCCTTATTGCAGTATGCGCACTTGCTCACTTCTCCTTTATTCTTCTTCTTCTGGTTATTCTTCTTGGAACCTTGTGGCTCCTCCGGAGACTTGTTCTTGTATCTCTTTTTCTCAGGTGGATTTTTAGCTTTCTTTTTGCTTTTTGAATCCACCCTCGAATCTCCAGCAACCAAATCTTGGTATTTGGATGGTTTCATGGTGCCCATCATCACCAGTTTGTCTTGTTCTTGTGTGAGGGATTCCATGAAATCTGCAAGGCTAGGCATATTCCAGGTTCGAGCTATCAACTTTGTGGCATAGAAGGTCAAAACAAACACTGATTAGTCAGGGCCAAGCTTCAAGATTATTTCCAAGGCCAGCTGATCATCCTTCTTTTCAATCCTACATTGTTTTAGCTGCAAAACAAGTGCTTTGAACTTGGAGAAATAGAGTTGCAGAGATTCAAAGCTACTGGGACTTAGGGAAATCAACTCATTTTGGATTTGATGTCCCCTCATCTCATCTGTCTTTCCAAAAATATCAGTAATATTATCCCATACTTCATTCCGTGATGTCAATCCATCAACATGGAAAAGGAGGTCTCTAGAAATACTCATACACAAGAGACCATAGGCCTCATCCCTCTTGTTGTGCCATTTTATCTTCTCTGCAACTGCATTGGGCTCTGCTTCTATTGCCATAGTCACCCTGTATATTCCTTTCACTCTCAACAATATATCCATCTCTACTTTCCATTCAAAGAAATTGAAGGGAGGAAAGATGATCTTCTGAGATTGATCCATAGCTCATAAATTGTCCCGGTTGTCAGTAGAAGGCTCCCAGTCACTGATGTCGATCCTGCAAAAAAAATTAAAGGAGAGAAATCAATATACAATGGCTTTGATACCATGTGTAAATTGAACCCAGTGATAGAACAATTTTACTCACAACAATTAGCAATTGAACTTGCAAAATCACTCACAAAAGAGACTGAAAATGGAGTTGAACACTAAACTGTATTAACTCAGTGTACAATATCCAAACCTGTCACATAATAGGTTGCTTCATTAAATAATTACATAGGAGATTCAAATGCATTAGGAGGCAATTCAAATCTAGTCAAAAGTAGGCTTACTAAAATTAAGAAATCCCCCATAGGTGCATAAAGTAGTTTCCAAATCAGTCATGAAGCTTACGAATTGGAAAAATCACTTAGGCAAGCTAAAGAGTGATGGAATGAAAAACCATACATGCTTTTCATAGGAGAAAAGAGTGGAGGATGTGGAGGACAAAAAACTAGTTAACCTCACCTAGTCAAACTTTCCCAATTGCCTTAAAGCACTGAAAAAGCAGGCAATAAAGCAGAAAAAGTAGAAGGGTGCCTAGGAGACCAGGAATAAAGCAGAATTGATTCCTTGAGGTTTCCCATGCACTACATGAGTCAAAATAGGCAAGTTTGACCACTATGGATAGGCAAATGACAACTTGCATAAGGTGGGACACATGAAACTAGGCAAATAAGACAAAAATAATTAATTTAATGTATAAGGTAGCTAACTATGGGTTGATTATTCTAACAAACACATTATAATTATGTTGCAAACAAATCTACAAAACATTTAGTAAAGTTATCAAATTACCATAACCTCTATCCGTGAAGGCCAAGATCCTATCCACAATTTTCAAAGTTTTGCTATTAAATACCAAACACTTATAAACAGTATTTATCACTGCCCAACAATCGAATCCTCTTAAGGATTTTCTGTCATTATTTTGCTTTCCAAACCAAAGCTATAATGTAAACCTGTCTAAATTATAGTCAAACAAATAAAATCCATAAACATAGATAGTTCCATTAACATACGCAACATGGTGAGGGAGTTAAAAAAATAACATGATAATCACTACACTAAACATATTAACAAAATGAAGGATTAAAACCTTTAACACATTCAAGGAATCCACATGACCCAAGGTCAAATCCATTAAAATTTCAACTATATATTGCTACATTTAAAAAAAAATTAAACTACAATACATTAAATCATTAAACCTAACCAAGCATTTGACCTATATTTGAATCACATTTAAGAGTTTAACTCATAGCATTTAAAAAATAAACAAACCCAGTATCAAATCGTGTAAGTCAAAGCTAAAAATTAAAACATATTACTTAGGCTCTGTTATTCACGTAGGGTTTAGCCATTACAGGATTTCCATAATTTATCAATACACCACATCTAAACTTAAATACAAAGCTAGGATATTTCACATATGAAATGATTAATCATTTAAATCAAACAAAAAAACATCATTATCAACAGATGCATCAACTAAACCACATTTCCATAATTCATCTCAATTAACGAAACCATAGCAACGTAACTTCTATTGCAGACCATTGAAACTCTTAGCATTTAGAAACACATGCAAAAATTACAGAGACATTTTAAACACAATGAAATCCTAGTAAAGATTTATTGAAAACCAAAAATCCATTACGTAGTTAAATGGTAAATCAAAACATAGAGCCAAGTCTCTATTAAAACCATAAACATCACATTACATTACAAATCCATATAAAAAAATTTACATAGTTTCATTTTAACGAATTCCCAAACGAATTGAATGAACCCCAAAGCCCGAACCAAACAACAAAATAGTTTTACAACCAAACAACTCTCAGACCTAGAATCGTAACCATTTGATAACATAGCAAGTTCAACATTGGGTGCAATCCCTTTGCTATATGTGGGGCTTATGTGGGATGGTTGCGAAGGTAACCCAAAATATATTCCCTTCAAACGCAGAGTACATGTTGGTTACTGACTGGGTAGACCCAGGTTTACTTTTAATGTACCAACAAAACCCCTAGCTCACTGGCCCTTTCGGCGACAGACCGCAGAACGGCTCGAAGTCTCACCCGAAGTGATCTTGGATGGGTTGGCTAAAGACTCAAGTGTCCTCAACCAGGTTCTGTAGCATCCTAGTGGTTCTTTTCTCTTCTTATCCATCGATACCTCTCTACGGGGTGATGGTTCTCTCCTCCTAACTAACTCTGCTAGAGGACTGGCTCTTAGCGCACCGCAACTTCCAGGACGATGCGCAAACTATCTCCTCTGCTCAACTCTTAGCTTGCAATACCTCACACTGCAGCTTCCACGATAGTGCGATATCGCCCCTCTACGTTGCGATATCTCCTATAGTAAGGCTTAATATGACTCTCGAGGTCTAAAGGATTCCTCCCTTATGTATACTAGCTGAGTTAAACAACCTCTCTTAGACTTCTACAGTCTAATATACTTAACATCAACTATGCGCAATCTTGTTGAACTTGTATACATAAGTCACTTAACACTATAACTGTTAACTGTCATGAAACAAACACTGTTCAACTCTTATACATAATACTTAATAGATTAAACTCACAGATAACCTTCTAAGCTACTGTAACTGATAGATAGCATGCATACACTCATTAACTGATAGTAAAGCTCATGTAATGAATAACATATAATAGATAAGTAAACACAATCACATGAGACAGTTGCACAACATACTGATTTTACGTGGTTCACCTCCAGGGGGAAGCTACGTCCACGGGAACTGGTTATATATTATAACTTGAGAGAGTAAACATAGTTCCGTTGCAACCTCATATGCAACTGATATCTTCTAGGAAACTCCACACACACAAGCGGGAGCCCTTCTCTCTTAGATCTCTTCTCTCTTATATTGCTTCTCTTACAATATACTCTTCCTCTCTCTTTCTCAATCCCTGCGGATTGTTCAATCCCTACAGATTGTTACATTCATACTCATGGAGCCAGCTACTGGTTACAGTAAGATAACTACAGGTTTAATATAGAACCAGAGCTCGACTCTTACAAATGTCTATGAGCTAATAGATCGAATGACTAGCTAACCTTTCACAATACAAAATACATGCTTATATAGGCGGCCCGAAGGTCTTTCCATTACAAAACTATGGGCCTTTCCCAACAATAACCCAAAAAACTTAACTTGTGATAGTTGACATGTTTATACTTTGAGCTGCCACTTTCCGTCACAACAAAGCTTTCTGCTGTCTTCCATGCTTCTCGGCGCTAATCGTGGGTACAGGCACCACTTCCTTCTATCCTTTGTCTTCCATACCTTGTCCCGTTGCTCATTTTCCATTTATGAGGGTAGCTGAGCCCTCTTGTCTTCGTCGCTGCATTAAGTGCAGTGGTTGAGCTCTCTCTTCTCGGCTGCTCATGTACTATTTCCTCTTGACTTTCTTGTCCCATTATAGCATCTTTTCCTGTAGCTGCAGGACCCTGCTCCAATAGTCCCCTAACACTTACTTGTGGCTCGTCCATGAGCCACTAACAGCTGGCTTCTCCTATTGTAGCTTCTCCTTGGCTTCCTGCGAAGTCCTTGTGAATCTCTCTCGAAGTCCTGCGACTTCTTTTTTCATAGCTTCGACACTCTCTTATGCCGTTTCAAGCATAGCTTGACTAATGCTGGAGTTTTCACGATATCCTTTGAAGAAGTACCACTCTCCTTTGTTGAAACTTTTTCTTTGATCGACTGCAAACTTTGTGATGAAGCCTTCCGGCAAACTCACAAACCCGAAGTATACTACCTATGAAATGGGGTTATCTATGCTCTTCATGGTGTGAATCAGCTCTGGTGTCCAAACGATGTTCCTTTTCTTCTTGAATATATGCTTATCAGTCAAATTTGATAACCAGTCGTACAACTCATTTCCATAGGTCACAAAAAATATCTGAGGCAGGTCTATGAAGATATGTTTTTGTAACCATTCCTCTATACTCCACGTAGGACTCTTGTTTTCTGTCGCAGCAAATTCTCTTTCTGTAGACCCAACGCAATGGTTGAGTTCTTCTTTAGTAGGATTCCAACAGAACATTAGCTCTTTAGTTTATTCAAAACCTGCAACGGAACCATTTTTTGGCTACTCACTGGGTAGACCTGGGTTTACTTTTAATGTACCAACAAAACCCCTAGCTCGCTGGCCCTTTCGGTGACAGACCGCAGAACGGCATGAAGTCTCACCCGAAGTGATCTTGGATGGGTTGGTTGAAGACTCAAGTGTCCTTAACTAGGTTCTATAGCATCCTAGTGGTTCTTGTCTCTTCTTATACAGCGACACCTCTCTGCGAGGGGCTGTTTCTCTCTTCTCAATTGACTCTGGTTACAGTAAGATAACTATAGGTTTAATACAGAACTAGAGCTCAACTCTTACAAATGTCTATGAGCTAACAGATCGACTGGCTAGCTAATCTTTCACAATACAAAATACATGCTTATATAGGCAGCCCGAAGGTCTCACAATTACAAAACTGTGGGCCTTTCCCAACAGTAACCCAAAAACCCTAACTTGTGACAGTTGGCATGCTTGTACTTTGAGCTGCCGCTTTTCGTCACACCACAGCTTTCTGCATTCTTCCACATTTCCCGATGCTGATCGTGGGTACAAGTGCCGCTTCCTTCTGTCCTTTGTCTTCAATACCTCGGCCCTTGCTCCTTTTCCATTTATGAGGGTAGTTGAGCCCTCCTGTCTTCGTCGCTGCCTTAAGTGCAGTGGTTGAGCTCTCTCTTCTCGGCCACTTAGGTATTGTTTCCTATTGAATTTCTTGTCCTGATATAGCGGATTTTCCTGTAGTTACGGGACCCTGCTCCAACAGTACACATGCTACCAAACCCGCAAAAAACAAAAACCAAATCATTTGTTAGAAGTATGCAACAACGATAAATCCAAACCAAAGTTAAAATGTGGAACAAGGATGAGCTTGTAATACTTGTGAAACTTTTTCGTGAGAAAACTAGTTTCTCTACATGGTATGCACAGCTACCACCTCGAGCGTGATACCTCCTCCAAAATCCAAAAAAATAACAAAGGAATTACCTTTGAAACCCTAGCAAAGTGTATAATCCAAGAATCCTACTCAACATGAGGTGCATTCAATGCACCAACCTGGCTCCCATATTCATCCAAATAAAAACCCACAAGCCTATAGTCTATCTTCATTATCTTTTCCACCAATTTAATTCACATTTCCATAGTCCTAAAACCTCCGATATTGTGATTTGCATAGGTATATGATATTGTTTCAATGGCATAAAGTATGCAATAACATAAGCCCTTCACATTAATGTATAAGCATAAAATATTTATAAACAAGGTTTTAAATCCTCATCACCAATGTTTTAAAAAAAATATGTATACAGTATAAACCCCTTATCATAGCTTACAAAGTATGTATTGTGATCTTTAGTATTAGAGCCCTTTCTTTCCATAATTTGAGCATAGGATTAGAAATTCTTAGGTGTAGATTGTTGTAGATGTTAGGACTCTATTTTTTCCGCTTTCACAAGACTAAGTTCATAGCAGAAATCACTTGTAGAAGAATATGTACACATGCACCCTGTGGAATAGGAACCTTACCTTTCTAAGTGGACCTTTAACGGACACAGCCCCACTACTCCACCCATTGACATACATAGGTAAGTCAACCTCTTCACAATAAAAAATAAATAAATTAAATACACGTAAAATGAAAGAAAGACATAAAATAGAGTAAGTATCGACAGTGTCAATAAACAAGATAGACAAGAAAAGTAAATTACAAGCGCATAAACGTGTATAATAGTAACATGAACACACCATTATCATACATGAAAAAATAAAAAATAAAACAACATGCAGAACCTAGGCTTAGCTCTTTAAACAATTTTTTATTCCACAGTAAAAATGAAGATGTCCTTAAGATCTAGAAGTTTTATTACCCTATGAATTTATTTATGTATTTATGTATTTTAGGGAGATTACAAATGGTATCGTATCCTAGATTCAAACAATAAGAGACCTAATGGGTGCTACCAAAGATTCATTGTATAAATAAACATTTCAAAACTATATTTGAAATTTTGTTAACTAACAGGAAAATATTTGTTAGTAAATGTTTGATTGCATGATTTAAAAAACAGTCCAAATCATGAATATAGAACAAGACAACAACTAACAAGGAAATATGAATTCCCCAACACAGGAAGAATAACTGGTGGTAGAATTACATCATGATCTAATCAAAACCATACATAATCTCCAAGAAATATTACAAAGCTTCAAACATGACAACATGAATGAAAGAAAAGAGAAACATGAAATCAATGAATCTTTAATTCGGAACATGAAGGGTGGAACTCCTCATGGACAACCTACCCATTCGATGAATAAAACTAAAATAAATAATCATCGTAAACATGCTAGTAGCCCAAACGAAGAGGAAAAAGAAGAGCACACACCCGAGCTTCTAGAAAGAGATTATCATAGTATTTCGAGCAATATTTCACTTTATCCTTCCAAAAAGAGGTATAGAAATGATGACAACCTCGAAGTACAATTTCAAAAAGTAAAATCCCCAACCTATGAAAGAGAGATGAATACCGTGGAGAAAACTGAAGAATGGATTCTAGGTAAGAGAAAATACTTCTGAGTTCACAACTACTCTAGTGAAATGAAATCTTGTCTATCCATCTATAATTTCAATGTAAAAAAAACTAGATGGTGGAGAGACCCAAGGCACACCAAAAAGGACGAAGTAAAAGAAATCGGATGGAGTAAGTTTCGCACAATATTTCAGGAGAAATACATGTGTGAGATATTCTTTGACAGGAAAGTGAAATAATTTCATGAATTAAGGATGGGATCCATCGCCTTGGATTCCTTCATTAACATATTTTTCGATATGTTACATTATGTGCCTTACATACAAGACAAAAAATTGAAGATACAACAGTTTTTGGTTTGTCTTTCTCCCAATTTTTGAGAGAGAATTGAGTTTGGGATGCCTACAAATTTGGACACTAACTTACACAAAGCTAGGATTTTTTATGAGTATGGACAACTTAGGCAGGGTAACATAAACAAAATTGAAGACAGGTCTAGGAACTTATAAAAACACTACAAACCTGGTTTTAAAAGACCACCCTACAGAAAACTGTAATATCCTAAATTTTGACCTAACACTTATGGGAATAAGCTCCATTCATTACGATGTTACTTTTATGTTTTATATTGGTATATTGGGTCTAGAACACCACTACATATTAACGTGATGATTTTTTTCATATATTTGGTGTAAGCCAATTACATATGTTTTATGTATGATTTTACCTATGGACCTTGAAGCACATGGTTGATGATATGATTTGTGTTCAGTGAGGACCTCTAGAGCACATGAGTATTTAAATATTTGTGTTAAGCAAGAAGATCTATAGAACATGAGTGTTTATGTTTTTGTTCAGCGATAAGATTTGGAACACATGAGTATGAAAACCTTTGTATTGAGAATGAAGCTCTGAAGCACATGAAAATATAAATTGGAAGTGTTGGGCATAAGCACGAGCACTTCATTTAGTAGACATCTCACATAGCATGTGTGATGGTGGGATATTAAATAATACCCTTGATTTCCAAAGATATTGAACCAAACGTTTTTTGTTAAATCCCCCTCCCAATACTTCAAACCTCCTCCCCACCCATTTTTATACCTCAATCCTTATAAACCACCCTACCCACCCCCACCTTAAACCCCTCATCCCCCCAATACTTACAATATATTGGTTCAATTTTTGATAATTTTAAAACCCACAATATGAACTAACATGATAGGATATTGGTCAACAAGTGAAGCCCCCGTGGGCATAAGCCCTAGAGCCTTCCAAGTTGATGTTGACCATAACCTCTATAACATTGGATCCTTGGTCATTTTATCCATAGGTGTATCCTACAAGTAAATAATAGCATTAGTGTTGAGTGAGGAGCTATGGAATTACACTAAGTTTTTAACTCCTTGTTTTTAGGTTGAGTATGGGCTCTAGATAAGCGCTAGGAATTCCTAAAAATAATTAATTATGTCTAATGAAAACAAATCGACTAAAATATTGACCTCATCTCACTTATTCCAGGTGATTAAATGAAATTTTGAATTTCTGTATCTAATCAAGTAGTGAAGAACTACCATGTTATACGAGGGAATCCAACATGCAAGGATGTTTAGAGTTTCCTAGACTAGTAGACCTAACCACCTACCTAATGACCTTAATGAATAAAGTGTCACAAGTTTAGGGATCATAATATATGATACCCAAAGACAAATGTAATCAAAAAATGAATTATTATATATTTTATACATGGTATGTATAAAGAGTAAGCATAGTAATAATATCAATAGTATAAGAAATAAAGAAAGGCTCTACCTATTATTATTACTACTAAATTATAATTAAATATTAAAAATACCCACACGATTCCAAATGGGAACTAGTTAGAAGTTCCTAAGTTAAATATTAAAAGTACCTAAATTAAATAAAAGGGTTAAATCAAGAAATCAATTATTCTTGATTTAATTGCCCCTTTGACTGAAAATTCTTCCTAGAAAGGCCTAAGCCAAAGAGAGGCTTGGGGATCTTCCATATTTTTTGTGATTCATTTTCTGCCCGATTATTCTTAAGAGAGTTCTTGGAGAACATTTTCCTAAGAGAAAAAAGGACAACTGATTCAGAACTTGATATCCGAGTTAGGGAAGCCTTATCCTAGGATCTCTAAGCTACTTGCATGTTGTAACTAGGTCGGGGAAATATGGATTGAAACCAAGAATGGTTCCAGATCATGGTTGGGTGGAATCTGGTAGTTCTCAAGTGATTTGGTTATCTATAAAAAGGTAAAATATATCTGTGAATTTGTTAATGCTAGGTACCTGAGTGTGCAGGTTTTTATCCATTGAAATAGATTCATTTTGTAGGTATGAGGTTCTTGATTTTTCCCTAAAAACTATATATTTTTTACCATTTGAAGTAGGTTAAATTATTAATGATTATGTAGGAGTTGTCTACTATAAACTACGCCATATTTTCTATAATTCTTAACCTATCTGTCAATGTAAAAGTTTTGTTCTATACTTCATTTCTGAAATTCATTTTCCTAACCAAGTATTTAAGGGTTTTGTTTTCTTGTTTATTTTTGTAATTCATTTTTTTTTAACAGAAACTAAAAAGGTATATTATAAACGGGCTGTGCACAGCCATTCAATACATAGCAAAAAAGAGGAAGGATATTCCTGCAAATCAGAGATAGAGCACTGTAGGCTAAACTAAGAAGGAGACCAAAAAACTACATACAGAGTTCTTCCACGATGACTAACAGTACGGGCAGTATATACCCTTATATATTGCATACATAATAAAAGACAAAAAAACATGTATCCATAAACCAGATTACAGGTGGCCTCAGAAATGAACTGGCTGCACAACTGACTCTTCTTCCATTGGACGCTCCTCTGCAACAATCGCTCCAATCCGGTTGCCTTGGTTCATGGATATGAGATGCTCAAGGTCCTCCTGGATCCTATCCACCTTCCCTAGCATTTCCTACAGAGTGCTTTCGTTATCATCAATCCTGGAGTCATGGTTGTTGATTTGAAGGGAAGTGTAGCTCACAGTATCCTCCATCTTTTTTATGTCGCGGGCTATCTCCCTGTTATCCATGATTCCTATGGAAACCATCTCACACAAATGCCTCATATTTTTCTTAATGTCTTGGATACCTGCATTGTCCCCTAGTTGAGCCATCCTGTCAGGATCAACAGAAATGTATATACAATCAAACTATCTGTCTAGAGAATCAGCAGTTAAAGTGTTGTTCGAAACCTCAAGCACTGGAGAGATGAGAATACAACTGAGCACAAACAAATCTTGTTGAAGCACCAAACCCCCTTGCCTTTCTAAGAAGACCAATGTTCCCCCAACGTCCTCCTGCCACCCAGAACAAAATCAACCTAAAACACAACGTGGGTTTCCAGAACAAATGAAATTTATGTCTGTGCGAGAGCCGCGAAGCCACAGTGCCGAGGAGAGATTACAGCAGCAGTTGGAGGAGCCTGCAAGAGCCAGCCTCTCCTGGACAAGAAAGCGAGTCAAGGGGAGAACCTGCCAAGGAATACCATGCAATTGACCTCCTTCTATACCAGACACCACCTCGTGAAGAATTCGAGACCTGTCAAAAGAGCCGAACAGAGCCGAGACCGAGAGAGAATGCATGACTTCACAATGAAGCAGCATATGGAGAGGCCCGAAATCAGAACAAACATGCAGAGGAGGATGGTAATAATCCCATCGCCTTGTCAATTTAATGTAGGGAGAGCTCGATAAGAGGGAAGGGCAGCCGTGGTCCACGCGGCCATGAAATAAAAGGTGAGAGGAAAGGCCCTTAAATAAGGAGAGCCAGGAAAATGTGAGTGGAGGCCAGCTGCAAAGGGGAGAGGCATGTAGAGATAGAAGGAGGGGGGGAGGACTAATGAAAGGAAGGGATAATGAAGGTGTAGTAGAAGAAAGGAGAGAAGAGGGGGAGAAGATAGGGAGGAAAAGGAGAGAGGGGAAGAAGGGAGAGAAGGGGTAATTTCATTGAGTTGATGGTGGGTTATTTGAGTCAATAGCGAAATATAATATGTAGATAAGCGAGGAGAAAGAATCCAACACCTCATTGGGGAATAGGATTGAGAGAGGGCTGGGCTCCATTCTGACTGATAAGACCTTGTGAGAGGGAGGCTCCCACATTGGCCATGCTATCCGTAGCGGTGTTGTTTTGCTAAAGGATATGATAAATCTCATAGGAGATGGACATGAGGAGCTTGGCTTTCCCATGTAACCGATGACATTTAATGGCTCCTAAAGGATATCCATTGATCATCTTGTAGATTACGTTCCTTGAGTCCCCGAATATCAGAACCCTGTGGATCTTCATATTGTGCAAGAGGTGGAGACCCTGAATAAGGGCCAACCATTCTGCTTCATTATTGGTTCTCCTCCCTAGCCCCCATGCAAAGGTCTGATCGACATATCCTTCAGGATTCAAGAGAATCCCCCCCGCGCCTGCCACCCTTGAGTTACCTTTCGAAGCACCATCAAAGAAGAAGGCAAATGAGTTTTGTGCCTTGAGCCAGAGCTTGAATTCGTTATCAGAGAGGCAAATTTGCTAAGGAAGGGTCCTTCTATGATGCATTACTCTTCCTGTGATGCTTTTGGACTAAAGGGAGCTTTCCTCTTTCAAAATGTTTTTGCACCAAGTAGCGTATGGTTCAGGGATGATTTCTTGCATCGGGAAGACAATGTTGTTAGAGGCAAACTTCTCAAATATCATTCCTATGGTTTTTGCTACAATGATGGCCAGGGTAGCTTTTTCTTCTTTGAATATGGCACAATTTCTTGCTAGCCACAACTGCCAGCAGAGGTTCTTTGGAAGAGAGGCCCAAAGGCGACTCAAGATGGGTTTCTTTCTCAAATACCCAGGGAAGAGGCTCATCCATTCTTTGAAGAGCAGGGACGCAGAGTATGGCAGAGTTCGCCTGAAATCCGGAGGAGGAACGATCTCCCAGGAAAGTAAAGAGACTTTGCATTGGAAAAATATATGCCTGGTTGTCTCTTTGGCTAAGCCACACAGGGCACATCGAGAGGGACCAAGAATGCCTCTTTTTTGCAGGTTCTCAGTTGTTAGCAGTTTGTTATGTAAAAGGGTCCAGATGAAGCTATTCACTTTTGGGATGCTGTCAGGGTGCCACACCTTCTTCCAAATTTTATCTCCGGAACTTGATTCTGCAGTGATGGTCTTATATCCTTCTTTGATGCTATACTGCCCTGCTAGCCCCCAACCGAGGCGATCCTTATCAGAAACTCGCGATGGGGAGAGACCGTGAAGGCTCAAGCACAGAGAAGTTGCAGCATTTGCCATATGTGCTGGGGGATTCAGCTCTTTCCAGCCCTTCCATTGTCCCGTGGTGTCCCACTGAGAGAGGTCGAAGAGAGTATGAATCCCCTGGCCACTCGCCCATTCTGCTAAAGGAGCCAAACCTGGCAGCGTGGAGATAGGAGGCTGTCCCAGAATTTTGCTGGTCCAAACATTAATTATTTTCCCATTCCCTGGGATCGAATAGAAATTTTTTTTTATAATATTGATGGATACTTTGTAGAGCTGCCATAAAATGGTTCCTTTGCCTGACCATGCGCTATTCATCATTTTTGACCGGGGTATTCTAATATACTTTTTTTTTATGACTTCCTTCCACCAGTCCCTTCTTCCTGAGATCAATCTCCAAATCATTTTGGCTCCCATGGCTTTGTTCATGAGCTCAGGATATTTGATGCCTAGTCCTTCATGATGTTTAGCACATTTTACCATGTCCCACTTTACCAAGTGAAACTTCTTAGTCTGAACTTTCCCTCCCTGCCAAAGGAACCTTCTGATCTCCTTACTGATGCTGTTGATGATATTCTTGCGAGCAAGAACCATTGATCTTGTATAGATGGGGTAGGAGGACAGAATGGACTGAATTAAAACAGTTTTCCTTGCTAAGTTTAGCCACTTCGATCCCAAATACTGTATATTATCCTTGATTTTTTGGACAACCGGGATCCACATTGAGGAGGTCATAGATTTTCTGACTACATGGATGCCCAAATACATGAAGTGGGTCCAATTTGGATTGGTTTTGATTTGAAGGATTTGGGATATGCTACAGAGGATTGGTGTAGGACATTCTAGCTGTAAAATTTGACACTTGTTCAGGTTTGCTGAGCTTCCTGAGGCTTGGAGGAAAGAATACAAAGGGCGGAGAAAGTTCCTAGCAATTTGAGTGGAGGTTATTCCCAGGAAGATGGAGTCATCCGCAAAAAGGGAGTGATTGATGGGGTTAACTCCATTCCTGAAAGAAAAACCTGGAAGAGATCCTTCATCTTGAAGTCTAACAAGTCTTCTACTGAGGGAGTCAGAAACCAGGATATAAAGGAAAGGGGAGAGCGGGCAGCCTTGCCTCACCCATCGGGAGGCTTTGAATAAAGCTGATGGTCTACCATTGATAAGAGGGGCTATCCAGGGGGAAGTTATGCAAGCTTATATTTGATTGATGAAGGTAGCAGGGAACCCAAATCTGACAAGAACCATGATTATAAAGGAATGCCTCAGCCTGTCAAAGGCGTTGGCAAGATCCAACTTAATGGCCATCCCGGGATCACCCCTCTTGGTGCTAGAGTGGAAAGCTTCCTGAACTAGAAGGATATTGTCACTAATGTGCCTGCCTGAGATGAAGCCTCCTTGATTGGGGGAAATGAGAGAGGGAATAATTTGTTTGAGCCTCAGGGATAGAACTTTGGAAAAATTTTTGTAGGAGGCGTTGCATAAAGAGATTGGCCGGAATTTTTTAATAGAAGTGGGGTTGGTCTCTTTGGGGATCAAAGCTAGGAAGGTAGAATTAGTGGCTCCCCCCATGTTTCCTTTGGCCATCCAGGACATGAGACGCATTAGGTCCCTCTTAATAAGAGACCAAAATATTTTGTAGAAGCAAATGGGAAATCCATCCGGGCCTGGAGCTTTATCCGGATGGAGGCTCCAAATTGCTTTTTGAACCTCTTATTCCGAAATAGGGGATTTGAGCCTGAGCTTGTCTTTAGGGCTAACAAGGGGGGGGATATCAGAAACCATCTCTTCCATAAGGCGTTGAGTGGTTGGTTCCTCATCATTATATAGGTGCTCAAAAAAAATTCTTACCTCTGTGTTGATGGCCTCTTGCCCTTGGATAGTTGTTCCGTCTTCAGAATTGAGTTCCCTGATAGTGTTCCAGTACTGCCTGTCCTTGCATTGGTTTTGAAAAAACTTCGTGTTCAAATATCCCCCTTTAAGCCAGAAGATCCGTGAGCAGAGCCTCCATCCCTCCTCTTCTTTCCTGAGGGTTTTATGTAGTTGCGTTTCAAGTTCGATCTCCTTGAAGAGGTGCTCCTTGGTAATCGTATTAGCTTCCATCTCTCTTTGCAGCTGTTCCATTTCCTTCACAATGTTTTTCTTTCGCTCCATTGGTTCTTGGAAATGGGTTTTTGCCCATGATTTGAGTGCTTCCTTAACCCTTTTTAATTTCTGTTCCCAGGAAAAAGCCGGAGAGCCTGGGATGAAACAGCGCCAGGCATTGGAGATGATATCCCAAACTTCGTCCGATTCCAGCCATATTTTATTGAATCTAAAAGGTAAAGGTCCCAAATTTTCCACTGGTGGAAAATAGAGACAAATTGGCTTATGATACGAGACCACAGAGCACAATATTTTGATTTCCGGGAGAGAATTCAGAAGATGGGAGCTGACTAGAAAACGGTCCAGTCGGGCCGCTATATGTCGAAGCCCCAACCTTCTATTTCTCCAAGTGTAGATACCATTTTTGGGTTTAATGTTCGTGAGGTCCCATTGAGAGATGATGTCCTCCATTCTTTCCCCAAAGGGATCCCTCACCTTGGATCCTCCTCTACGTTCATTTACTGAAATGGTGGCGTTGAAATCACCTGCTATGAAGCAGGGTAGCAAATTCTTATCTTCACTTTGCTCTTCTAACGATGTCCAAAAGCTCTCCTTCTAAGATTTCGTGGTAGGGCCATAAACATTTCCAATCCAAAACTGTTCATTGTTGTTTTTTTTATTTTCAAGTTTAATAAGAATCCAATTCCTATTTTCTGTAGCCGAACATAGCACAAATTGATCAGAGTTCCACCAGCAAAGAATCTCGCCTGAAGCCCTGACTGCACTGATGGCTAGACCTGTCCCTTTTGGCCATATGTTTTTGATGGTGGAAATACTGTCTTCTGCTGACTTTCTAGTCTCCTGGATGAGTAGAGTCGAGGCTGCTTCCATAGTTTTAAATCGTTTGTTAACTTCTAGTTTCTGCACACCCCCTAGGCCTCTGCAATTCCAGGAGACTACTTTCATTATTTCCTAGATTGCTTGAGGGCCTTCTCCTTCTCCTTTTTCTCCTCTTTTGCTGTGAGTACCTATTTATTCACCTGTGAGGTTTTTACTAAGAAATCCAGATTCGCTTGCTTGCCGGCCACCTTTTCCCTTGCTGCCTCCTGCTCTCTGAGGATTCTGTTAGATTTTTTCCCTTTCCTGGACTGGGGTTCTTAATCTTTAGTATAAGTGTCGATTATTTATTCTGCACTAGCTTTTGCCCCTGACCGTGTGTTGGAGCCTTCAGAGGCTGTCGCCTGTTCCTACCTTTCCTTAGGGATTTCAGGCCCCTTTCCCAAATATTCCTTATCCTGGTTTTGCTTGCCTCCTAGAACCTCATCCTGATCTTCCTTTTCCTGCTGGGGAACATTGACCGGGGGGTCAGATTCCTGGTTCTCCATCTCATGGGTTGTTTCTTTGTTTCCTTCCTCCTGCGTATCAATATCCAAGACCTCAAACCTGTTTTCGGGGGGGGGGGCTTTGACATGGGATTCTGCTATTTTGAGGGCTTGGCCGTCCTCTTCTCGCTTGCTACGTTCCATCCCTCAGTTTGGGAGTCATCCGAGACGGGTTTTTCAGGCTTTTTCGAGCAGGATTTTGCAAAATGCCCATATTCATGGTAGTACTTGCATTTAAACAGGATTTGCTCATAATCCACTGTTTGGAGATGAATCCAATCGTCAATGGAGAGCAGGATTGATTCTGGCAGACCCTTCTCAAGATCTACTTCAACACAAATGCGGGAGCAGGAGAACATTGGGGCTTTTGGTTCAGATTTGTCTATATATTTCCTGAGGGTGTTCCCTATTGTTCGAAAGTCCTCGTCATTCCAGCAATGGAGAGGGAGATGAGGGAGCTTGACCCACATAGGCACTGCTTTTGGGATATCTTTCTTTGGGTTGAAATATAGATCCCATTTGTTCAAGTACATTCCTCTTGGGCCCATGAAATAAGGGCCATTCCTGAAGATTAAATCCCAATCTTCCTTCCTTTCAAAGATGAAAGCGAAATAGCCTTTACCGCAGAAGATCTACTGAACCTCCCCCTGTATTAGGGTTCTCCAGTTTTTATTCAACCAGACCTCCACTGAGCGAGGGGATGGCCAAAGGACGGTGAATAAAGCTATGAGACCTTTCTCAGAGAGGGCGACTGCTTTTCTCTTTGAAGCTACTGAGCTGAGCTGAGCTTCGGGGATCTCTGAACGTTTGACAAACTTGGAGGGGGGGGGGGGGGGGGGCACAGCAGCTTGAGCCGGAGGCATAGTGGCCATGATAGAATGAAACCTGTCCTCAACGGACACAGGATCCGGAGGATCCATGGGAGGGATGACGCCCCTGGCAGCTAGGGTTCAGACGCGCGCAGGGCCTTCAAAGTGCTTCCTTCTTTCTCCAACACAAAAAAAAAAAATTAAATTTGGGGGCGTGGGAGCCTAGGGCCTCTTTCTATTATTGATGATCTGTCAAAGTTCATTTCTTTTTTTANGGGGGGGGGGGGGGGCAGCAGCTTGAGCTGGAGGCATAGCGGCCACGATAGAATGAAATCGGTCCTCAACGGACACAGGATCCCGAGGATCCATGGGAGGGACAACGCCCCCGGCGGCTAGGGCCTTCAGAGCGCTTCCTTCTTCAAAATCGCTGTAGCTTGAACTGTATTGGTGCAAGTAAAAAAAATTTACTTTTGGAACACTGGGTGAATTCCATACCATCTGCCAACAAGATGCATCGAGAGAGCTAGAGGAGGTATTGGCCTTCAATTTCTGCAAAATCTTCAACCCTTCAGCAACAGAGTAAATGCCTGTGGGTCCCCATCCCCTCGTGTCCTTACAAGAATTATGAATTGGAGCCATTCCAGATAATTTCTTCAGTAATGAATTCTGCTGAGCAAGCAAATGAGGAGCACGATTTGGTATTTTGGGAAAGGACCACGCGTACCAATTTCCCTTGCAATCCTAGGAGATGAAATCAGATAAATGATGGAGATATTTGTTGACTAACCAGCTCATAAGCTCATTAAACGTTACATATGTATTTAGAGGAGCGTTCACAAGAATTTTATCTTCCCACATAAACGTCTGTCTACCATTTTCTGGAATTCTATATAAATGTTGAGAAAAAAATTCAATACATCTTCTGCATAAAGTCCAGATATTAGAGCCCTTTGGAGTATTTTCCAATTGAAAAAATATTTCTTAGAGTTCCTCTATGAAGATATTTTTTTCCAGAAATTTGGCTCACTGGGTGCTTTTTATTAGAGAACAACTGCCATATCAATTTGCCTCCCATAGCTAAATTAGACAAACCGAGATCTCTGATTTGTGGTCCACCTTCAAGAACATGCCTTTTTACAATTTCCCATTTAACCAGATGCATACGATTATGATTATTTTTCCCACCTCTGTAAAGAAAGTCTCTGAGCAGCTTAGATATTTGATCCATGATCTTTTTTGGAGCCAAGAGAAGAGATGACTGGTAGATATGAAGGGTTAAGAGAATGGACTTTATCGAGATGAGATTACCTGCCTTCGTTAGCTAGTGGCCACCCCACGAAGCAATCTTATCTTTTAACTTGCCAATGATATCCAACAGAAGAGAAGGATTGTTTTGCCCCAGGGTCAAAGGAAGACAAAGCATGGGTGATTTTTGAATCTTCCATTTCCATTTGAATTTCCTCTAACTTTCCTCGAATGTCTTTCCTGTCACTAACTTAGTTTTTTTGAGAGAGCTTAACCCAGTTCTTCAACGTAGTTTTTGTAGTTTTAAGCTTTCTCTCCCAAACAAAGTTCAACGATCCTACAACAGGGATATCCAAATCCATTGAGACAATGCTCATAAAACCTTATTGTTCTTTCCACAATGGACTGAACTGAAAGGGAATGGGTCCCAAGTCCTCTCCATCTTCAATCAACAACATGATCGGCTTATGATTAGAAGTGAGCTTGGCCAAAATGACAGATGAAATTATTTTTTTCCCCATCAACAATGAACTTTGAACTAAAAATTGATCTAACCTGGCAGAAATGTTTGTTGTACCTACTCGATTATTAGTCCACGTGAATCTTCCTTTTTTAGGCTTGAAGTCAATAATCTCCCACGATAGAGTAATATTTTCCAATGAATTAAACATGGGATCTCTCCCACTAACACCTCCTTTTTTCTCTTGAGCATCCAATATTATGTTTAAATCGCCAACCAAGATAATATTGGAACATGAATTAGCAGATAGGAATGTTGACAGAGAATTCTAGAATTCTCTTTTTTCTTGATAGCTGACTGGTACATATAGATTAAAAAGGGCAAGAGAAGTCTTACTTTGAGAGTGCTAAAGTTCTTTGTATATCCAATGTTGCATTGAATGAGATTTGATCAGAGAGAAAAGAGTCTCTGGCCACAAGGTAGTGATTCCACCAGTAGTACCTCTAGCACTCATAGCCTTCCCTACATTCGTTTTCCAATACTTATTGCTTAAGGATAGAGGCATTCCTCTTCAATTTTGGTCTCTTGGAGCAGAAGAATAACCGGAGAAGCCATTCTTAATATATCTTTTACAAATTCCATTTTCAATGAATTTTCGAGCCCTTTGCAGTTCCAAGAGAAGATGTTCATTATTTATTACTGACAGAAGGAAAAGGGCCTCCTTTTGAAGGTCTAGTCTTGGTGTTCCCGGTGATTGAAATTTCGATTGTAGCTTGGATTCCTTGCATCTTTATCCTTTCTGCTTCTTCCTCCCTAACTATCTTATGATATTTGCGTCCTTTTTTAGAGGATCTCTCAATAGATTCATCATCAGATGAGCCAGAATTAACGAATAGTTTCTTTTTTTTTTCCATTTTTGCATATGTAGGAGAGATAACATCAGCAGGAGGACCCTAGATTGTCTCAACTAATTCTTTATTTTATTCTCAACTTTGTTCTTGTGATTGAGGAAGTTCTCCTTCTTCAAGAGTTGTAGGCACTTGTTCTTCAGGAATACTCAGAACTTTGAAGTTGTTTTGTGATATTATTTCCTTCATTGCTACTTCATTTTCCTTGGGTTTGGGATTACTGCCTAACCCTGTTTTAGATTTTTTTCCTTTTGAAGAGCTTCCTTGCTTTGATTGTTTTTGCACTTATGTCCATTGTTAACCCTTTTTCTCTTTAATAAATTCTTCCTCAGCTTTCTTCTTGCATGATTTGGCAAAGTGCCCATAACCATGACATTGTATGACTTGAAAGGTAATTACTCATAATCGAGCTCTTGCACATGAGTCCAATCTGCCACTGTCAACTTAATAGCTTCAGGAAGCCCTTCCTCAAGGTTGACTTCAACACATATTTGAGCACATGTATATTGTTCTCTTCTTGTAGCCTTATCAATGTACTTCCCAAGAGTGTTTCCTATAGCTTCAAGAGACTCTGAATTCCAACAATGAAGAGGGAGGTGTGACAGTATTACCCCAAACAGGAACAACAGAAGGAACGTCTTGATTTAGATCAAAATCTGGGTTCCACTTGTTTAGATAGAGCCCTTGAGGGCCCATGAAATATGGACCATTTCGAAATATTAAATCCTTGTCTTCATAATTCTCAAAGAGAAAGACATAGTATCCTTTGCCTATCAGATTACTTTGAATTCCTGTTGAGATTAGGGGTTTCCAATTTCTTTGAACCCACCCTTCAATAGCATTCGGGGATGACCAAAGACAAGTAAACTGGCCAATGAGACCCCGCTCTATAATATTCATGGTTGTACGGCATGGTTGTTTCGTCGGAAGAGCCACCAAGGGAATATTGTTAAGTTTCTTGAAAAATGTTTTCTGGTTCTGGGAGAGCTTCCTTTTGCCACTTGCTGCAACCAAACTCCTAAATGCTGCAATTTCAGAAGGAGGGGAGGATCCCCTTCCCATATCCATATCAGAATCCCCTAGAACTAAAGACCTGCAAAGAACCTGTCAAACAGTGTAAAAGCGTTTCCAGCTACAAAATATTCCACCAAAAACAATTGATTCAACAATAAATTCTCCAATAACGAAAGAATCAGACACTACACACAAGCCACATACACTAATTCCTCCTCCAAAACAACTGAAAAAAGAAGAGACCAAATTTTGATTCAGAACATAACCCCACTGCCTTCAAGACTGCACCAAGAACACAATCAAACAAACTCCTAGAACGTGGAAACAAAACAACACAAAACCCAGTGTCTCATGCATTTGATCGCCCTCCAAACCACGAGCCTGAGCTGGGTGAGCTAGGGCCTAGACCAACCTGCAAAGAAATTTTTTGAAAACTTTCTTGGAGCGTGAAAAAAGTTCCTTGTGTTCCTATATCGGTAAGTACAGGTGTTGAAGGTGTCTTCAAGAGGTGCCACCACTAGTATTATCTCTATGGCTATGGGTGACACCACTAGTGGTTATTGATTGTCTCTAGGATGTTCTTATTCAACATGGCATATTTTTCAATAATTTTATCTTTAATAAAGTGATCTATGTTTCCACATTGTTACTAGAGTGAAAAATTGCTTCCACTATCACTTATTTTAATCATTATGCTTATGCTATTGCTTATGATTGATTATTCGTATCATCTGTATTCTATAGTCCAGTGATTAATATATTTTCCTAGATCTTGTGAACTTCTTTGGATTGTACAAATTTCTACCCAACAAACCTCTAAGCATGATGAGGTGGACTTTGAGTTTCTGAGAAACAAACCTGGAAAAACTCATTATCTCCACACTGATGTATTCGTCAGCGGAGTTGGAAACTAGGAGAGCTGAATCAGGCTTTGGTTCGATCACACTACACACTTCCACCCCTATTCACTTCTTTGAAACTGACACCATATTATGTATGTTCCATGTTTCTATCCGCCTCCACTAGTTATATGCTCCGTTTTTCAACATTTATGATTGTTGCTAGTTTATTAATCTTAGTGTAATATTCATTTATGGCACACAGGTTCATTGCGTCTAGAGTTGTTGTGATGGTTTTTAAAAAACCTAAGAACTTATAGAGACATTAATTCTTTCTCTAAATTGGAATATTAATTTTGTCTCTTGTGAACTAATGCAAATGTTTAACAATACCACTTTGTCAATTGCTTTAAGGTATCCCCCAAAGAGAAAGATGGTCCTTTTTTAATTCCCTTAACATTCATATCTATTGTGGGATCAATTTGCAACCAGATATCGAGCTAGAAATGTAACCATCTTTAGGTTTCCTTGTAATTTCTTAGACAATTGACCGTTGCTCCTTCTTGTGACCAATCTTGTCAATGGGATTTCAACCCACACCGACTGTCCAACATGCCATCAATTTGACATTAGTCAATGATCCACATGGTACCTTTTATAAATCAACACTCAATGAATTGTATTTCTTGGATTCTTTGGCCATGCCGATAGAACTTTATTGTTGAGGTTCCTAGTGTGCTTGTCATTCAAGGTGATCAAAGTTATTAGAGATTTTGTTAATTTTAGTGGTAAATGCAAAAATAATTGATTGGTTTTCAAGAATCACAAGAGTTTGTTACAACTTAAGATGATTTTTATAACTACCTCATTACATGACAATATTATATTGTATCTTGTATCATCTCACATGCAAATCATCATGAAATATTGTTGTGATCATCCAACAAGATTGAGTTCACCAACAATGTTCTCACAATTTTTGGTGCACAATTATTTCTTGCATTGCTTTGATCTTTGACCTCTTTGTATATTAATTCTTTTGTATTAGGAGTATATGTAAAATTGAGGCAATCACTTGTGAATAATCTTGTTATTTGTTTGGTCTATCTCTTTGTTAATACTTATTCTTTCTAATGTGTTAAAGTGCAATACACCTAGTCCTTAAGTAACACTAGCATGCTTTGTTATCCGTCCTATAAATTGTGACCAATGACTAATGTTTTCTTTTGACATCTATATTTCTTTTGCTCTCTTATTGAGAAAGTAACCATTGCTCTTATTTCCAAAGCCACTTTTTCTTGACTAATTTGTTTATAATAGTTAAACACTTGTTGAGCTTCTTGTATCATAGCTTACTTTGCAGAAATGATTTAATGTCATACCAAATTGTAGTCTACAAAATTTTCTCATAGATCGAAAGGATTGTGTGCCAAGGCCCTAAACTTTACCTTGGTGACATTTGAATCAATAATGGTACCAATCATTAAATATTTCCCTTTACACTAGTGTGAGTGGTATTTGATACCAAACATCTTGTTGATTTGTGACAAAGTCAAGATACCTCTTTTGTACGATACTTCTCAAGTTCAAAAATTTAAAGAAAGTGATTCATATTTGGATATACTTAGAGTGCTAAATACATGGGGTCAATTTGACTCCCCAAATTATTTTTGATACTTTTAACACACCCAAAGATGGAAAGAATAAATTTTACAAGCTCAACCACAAATGATGTCAATATTGTGTAGGACATAATTGATGAGGCTCTTTAGAAGCAATATGAAGAAATATCGAGCCAATGTATAAATCTATTTAAGAGAATATCAAACCAAACCGCGTCTGAGAGTCTGACCAACATGATTTGGTTCATTTGGAGGATGGAACCCCTTTAAGGTCAAGATTGACCACACCGTACCATTGTTTGAAGGAAATATTGACAAAAAGCCATGAATGAATGGTTTAGTGCTCTACAAACATACTTCTATGTAGTAGATCATAATGGCACAAAGAAGATCAATTTCACAATCATCAAGGTGTTTTTGTTTGCCAAATATTCATGGGAATATTGTAGTTACAATGTGAAGAGTGTGGTTAGCTTATCACTATGTAAGACAACTTTTTGTAAGCTATGTATGATAAATACTATTTGTTAAGACATCAATAGAACTTGTATATGATATGAAAATGATTATGCTTGTGTTGTGATTAATTTGTGGATGAACACAAAAAATTGTTCCATACCCCTATGGATTGTCTAAACATTAGAGAAGAGGACACAAATCTAGTCAAGTACAGAACTTGTACACACTAGTACACTAATCAAAAGTTTGGAATTCTTGAATATAAATACATAAGAAAACACATTGATTTGTGCAATGGCTTGAGTAGAAGCACAGTTTAAGGAGTACACCAATTCTTATAGTGGTTAATGCAAAGTAGTCCATGGTGACAAGTAGTCCAAGAAAGAAGCATACTCATCACAATCCTTACAACATTGCATAGTCTAGCAAAAAGCCTACACAAACAAAGGGCCAAAAGAGTAGTGCTAGTAGAAGTAGAAGGATATTGGTACGTGGCATGGCATTCACAAAAACTCCAATCATGATAAGAGATGATGTTGTTTGTGCTAATTTATTTTAACAATAACAAATCTCCTTGCATAATATTGCAACAAGGGGAAGCAAATTTCCATCTTTGTACTTGAATCCTCTATTGTTGTATTCCTCACGTTGTACACAAATTTGATTCCCTCATCAAACACAATCTAATTAGAGAAAGAGTGACTGATACACAACCAAATGTGGGTACATCAACAAATCCATTTCATTTTGACCATAGAAGTTAGAAAAAATTGATTCCATGCTACTTTTAGTCCACGAGGGCCAAGCGTCATTAACATAACCCAAATATCGAAGCTGCTTCCATTAAACCACATTTCAATGACATCATTTCCACTTTTTTTGTTCAAATATTGTTTTAGATGTCGCTTTGAGCAAGTGTCACAAAGCGATACTTGAACATGGGTGGGGAGGATAATAATCATTCCTCCCAACCACTCGCTCTACACCCAATTCACAATTACTTGTGAAGAATATCTTGCTAGTTAATTTTATTCAGTTAAATGTTGTAACAATATGAAAGTCCCCATTAAATTGTAAATTGTGCCAAACCTAATGTGCTTGAAACTCTTGGAATTTACCGTACATGAATTTTATGACTTCTATAAATAATGAAACAAAATAAACTTTGAAATGGCTTAGAGGCACTTTGGGATAATGGCAAGTATATAAGGAATTATTGGACTAGTTTTGTGACGTTACATGTATGGAAGCTAGTGAAACAAAGTCTTGTTTTATGGAATATGGAGTATATGAGGCCACTTTAAATTAGATTAGATACTTGTTTTCTTATTAAATTGAATCTTTTGATATTGGTCTGAAATATTTGGGTTACTACTGGAAACCAAATAACTTTTCAACAAAGTATTGGATGTGGCTTTTGAAAAAGGTTGGAAGAATGATAGGGATTTGGTGCTATAGATGGATTCCATTGGGTGGGATATTAATTCTAGTGAAGGCAATTCTTGAGAATATTCTTGTATACTCGTTATCTTTGGCTAAGATTCCAAAATCTATTTTGGACAAGATTAAAAAAAGAGTTTTTAGCTTTCATTTGACTGGTAACAAGCAAAATGAAGGTGTCAATTTGGTGAGTAGGGAAATGTTAGCTAGGTACAAGAAAGAAGGTGGTTGGGGAATTAAAAATATTTGCTTTTTTTTGCCAATTCTTAGCTGTAAAAATTCTATGGAGTAGTTTGTTCTTAGTTGGTTTCTGGAATTCTTTTATTCAAGAAAAATATATGAAATAAAGGTCAGTTCACTATAAGGAAAAGACCCTCTAATGGAGATTTTCGCGGACGCTCCTATAAAAAGAGCCAAAATATATTTTTATAGTGAAAGTCGCAAGTGGAGGAAAGTGGGACGAGGTTTTACAGATGTTTTTATTTGGTGCTTTGATGCATACCAACTGCACTAGTGGGCCTTAAGTAGATAGATAGCGGTGCATACTAAAACAAATTGCACTGAGATCAAAATCCTAGTTAAGTGGAGAAAAAAATTATTTCTTTTCTATTTATATAGCCAACAAAAATCGATGCGTTTAATCTATGATGATGCATTGGTGCGACCACATAAATGATGCACCGATTTTAGCCAAAAAAAAGGCTACCCTCATACTTGGAAAAATATGTTTTTAAAAATTAAGAAAAAGGAATTATGGCGCGTTTAGATATTTGAACAACATCGGTGTGGCATGTAATTGGAAGCACCGATGTAGGGTGTAACTAAAAGAAAAAATTAGATGGATAACTTTTTAATATTTTTATATTTACTAGAGACGCGTTCGCCTCACTCAAAAGCATCGGTGTAGGAATTTTTTTTAGGGACGAAAAATAATTTTATGTCATTATATTCATTAATGGTGCATTGTTGTTGTGAAAAGATACTATTGTGTAATAGCATTTAGAGCACCAATTTAGTAGGGTAAACAAAAAACCTGGATGAATTTATTATTATTATTTTTATATTCACCTGTAGTGCATTTACCTCACTCAAACATACTGCTGCATTGTATAAGATACGCACCAGTGTAGGCTAAAATAAAAAAAATCATAGGACGAAAAATATTTTTATATCTTTATATTCATTAATGGTGCGTTGTTATTTTGAAAATTCACTAGTGCGTAATATCATTTAGAGCACTAAAGTAGGGTAAACAAAAAAACCTGAATGGAAAAATGTTTTTGTAATTTTATATTTGTGGACAATGCATTTATATATTAGAAAACCACTGACGCATACATAATAGAGTGTATTGGAGTAGGGTAAAATTAAAGAATGTGGGATAGATTTTTATTTATTTTTTATATATTCATGATGTGGTCATTCGCTCATGCACCAATGCGTCCTATTGTAAGGCATATTGGAAAAAGGTAATGACAAAAATTATTGGATGGAAAAACAATTTTTACTATCCTATAGTGATGTTGACCACCTAAGCACTAGTGATTTAGTTGCCTCCTTGAAATGGCCTGACATTGATGCTCCACGTGGTTGAATTTCTCCCTTCCATTGCTTGCTTGGTGGCTTTTGAATTTCCAAAAGGTGGGAAAAATTGAAATTTCATCCACATTGCAACCATCCGTCCTTGATGCACAAGTTCCCAGGCCATATCTTTGTTAGCTTTTAATTCAAATTTTTAGCGAATAGAAATTGAAAATATATTTCAATATTCACCACATTAACAAATGCGTCATTATAATTTGTACACATTACCACCATGTCGGTGCGCTTGTGTTTAACATGCACACTGGATTGGCCATTGAAAAAATAGATTCACCCCTTTCCTTGTAATTTTCATAAAGAGATACATCGATTACCATGTGCTCTAAATACTTGTGTGCACCATTTACGGCATGATGACGTGTTTGTACCACACTAGTGATGTCTAATGAAGGATGTGCCCATTTTTAAGATTTCATAAATAATGGCAGTGCATCTTAGTATCACACATGCACCGTATACAATGATTTTTTGTCTCCAATAGCACCGGTGCAATAATTTTGATTGTTTGTTTGTTAAGAAATGCCTGTCACTCGGGGCCAGTGCATTTCCACCATTGGCTGAGAAACTGCAACCTAGGGGCATCTAAGCCGTCAAAATCTCCCGGGGATCGCACCTGGCATGGGCCACACCAACCCTTACCATGGTTGGATTTTTGGGTGTCTCTTCCCAACTAGCTCACCCCTAAGGGGTTTGAACTCGGGTCGCCTTTCTGACGATACCCACTCCTTAACTGAAGGAGATAGCGATATTTGACACTGGTGCAATAAATTTTAAAAGCACACCATTTATATATATTTTAAGTGAAATTTTTATTCCTTGTGTGCTAGGATCAACGTAGCACACCATTAACAATGTGTGTGTTTATTGTAATGCATCGGGTGTCGATGATTTTTAATTTTAGTTTATTTCATTTATGTATTCGATGCATTGATATTATTTTACTGCACCATCCGTGGTGCACTTCTATTACAAAGAGCATTGTGAACGATGCTCGACTATTATATAGGCTCACCGCTTATTAGACGTATATGTTAGGTGATGTTAGGTAATATTTACATGTGTATGTTAGGTGATGTTTGATGTGTATGTCAGATTATGTTAGTTAATTGTTTATGTGTATGTAATATGGTGCTTATGTTTTATACATGATGATAGATGTGTATGTTAGACGATGTTTGTCAAATATGTGTGATGGTTATGTTAGATGATGCTAGGTGATTTTAAAAGTAATTACTAAATGTTTATCTTAGATGATGTTAGATGATATTAGATGTGAATGTTTGTGCTTTCTATGTGTACGTGACATGCTATTGTTAGATGTGTATCAAACAAAAATTCCTCCAATTTTATATTTTGTATAAACATCATGCATATTAAATTGCGAAAAACATCGTGCATATTTATTTTGAAAAATTGTGAAGGGTGTTTATTTAAAAACCTTAATGATAACTTCTTTCTTAAAGTGTAGTTACTGTCATATTTTTTTTTGTAATTTGAGAGCTAATCTATTAAAAAAAGAAGAAAATGTTGGTACATATAGTGTTACAGAAGAACCTGCTCAGGTGGACCAGATATGGAGTTCCAAAATGAGACTGGGCCGTCCCTTTGGGAAGGAAAATAGGTCCATGGAACCCTCCCTCCCAGAGGGAAAAAAGGCCTTCCAAATACACATTATCAAAAAACCCCCATAGTTTTGAGGTAAGGGCAAAAATCCATCTAGTTGACAACGCTGAAAGAAAAAAGACAAAAAAACCTGATAATTCCAAGATATGTGCCATGTGGCCAGGAAGACAGCCGAGCGTGAACCATGTTGCATGTGGACAGAGAGACACGTAACCACTGATCATGGTTTTTTCCATGGTACTTCTTTGTTAGGGAAAGTGTACCTCAGGGATTCTGGTTGAGCGGGCTCGCCTGATGAAGTCACCAAATTTCCACTGGATGTAGCCATGTCTTCATCATTGGAACTGTTTCCTGCCTCCATGTTTCTTGCAGAAGGTGATTTGGTGGGCAGAGGAGAGGTTTTGCTTGTGATAACTGGGTTGGACAAGAATTTGCATGCAGAGCTAGAGGACGGTCGACAGTGAGGTGGGGGGATTGCGCATGGTGAAGGAGCAGAAGTGGTGGCTAGTATAACAGGTGAGTTAGGAGAAGCTTGAGGCGCAGCAGCTTGAGGGCCATGAGGTGTAGTCATTTGGTGAGCCGGTTCTGTTTGAGGGGGAAGCATGGGGGGAGGAGGAACTAGGGGGTTGAATCTGAGGACTAAGCGCGTGAGGAGATTTTTAAAGATCCAATAATTTTGTTGACACTCCACCATGCGTCCTGCTACACCAAGTGCTCCTGATAGTTCATCCTCCCTATTCGAAACAATTCTTTGAACTTTCACCGGGATTCCTAAGTCGAAGCCATTGTTGTTGGCTTGATCCAAGAGGGGTATTTGTCCTTCTGATTGTGCATTTTAGGCGCGCCCCCTGTGGGGAGTGCCCCTTTGTCATTTGGGCATGATGGGAAGTGCGTAGCAGGGTGAAGGCGCTTCTGTGTAGATTATAGGCATGCCTGAGCAGGGTAATGGGCAGACGGGCTCGGGCTATGAAGAATGATGCTGTGGCGCAGTGCGACAATGAAGCAAGAGAGTGGAGATTCGAGTGGAGAACAAAAGTGGCAAGCCAGGCAATGAAAGGCCTTAGAATGATACAAAGCAATGGTGAGGAGTAGGTAAAACCCAAGAGTCAGCATCCTTCATAGTGAATGTCGCTTGTGCGAGTTTCGGCTACCAGCAGGTAGATTAAAGGTGCATGAGTAGGGATGAGATGGCTTAGTCTCATCGACAAGCCAAGAGATGACCACGTTGCTCATGACATTTAAGGCTCAAATTGAATGCATTAACAGAGGTTTAGGCGTGGGCGGGAGAGGCCTTATCAGCCTCCTTGTTGGCTCGAGTCACACCTGCATCAGAGTAGTAGTTACTGTCATATTGTTTCAATTAATGTAAACAATTTTGTGAACTTTGTTAGATTTTTAACATTAAGCTAGCGTTATATTAGGGTCTTTAACTGAGAGCATAACAAGCACATTAATCAAACACAAGAGACAATGAACATAGTGTTTTCCTCGGGGAAACCATAAATGGAGAAAACCCCGCAACTTCCTCAGAGATAGAATCAACACCAAAAGTAAAACCCCAAAACAGTAAGATGATCTTCCGACAGTAGTAACCTCTTTCTTCCTAGCCCCAATGTCTTCTTCTTCCTCAGCTATGCGCTACAACTGAGTGTGAGTGAGTGTGTGATAAATAGAGAGGCTCGCTCTCTATTTATACTAATTCTCGACTTAACTAAACCCTAGTAGGGCCAACTTCACTAGGTGAGTCTAACAACCCTAGTGCCCCGGAATTGCGGGGACTTTAACCCTTGAACAATAGGAGGGTTACCCACATTTATTTGACATGACTTGTTTACATTATAGAAACTCCCGATCGAAACATCGAGGCATGACATGACTCAATTACATTACAGACACATCTTGGAATAAACATCGGGGTACAATACATAAGATACATAAGTGAATACATTCCGAAGTTACAATTACATCAACACTCCCTCTTAACTAGGAAGGTATTCTCTCGACACAATTTATCAGCACAAGTCTTCTTCTCTGTATCATTTGGATCATCCTCAAGTTCTCCTCATCTTCAAGTCATCTTCATCTGGATCTGGATCATCACTCGATCTGGATCATCACTGGAATATCATCATTGGATCTGGATCATCACTTGATCTGGATCATCACTGGAGCATCATCACTGGATCTGGATCATCACTCTATTTGGATCATCACTGCTGGATCATCATCACTGAAATCATCATGGGTGCTATCTCACGATTCTTCTTGTCACAGGAAGTTCTACACAGCCAACCCTTTTTCATGCTGGGTGTAGGCCTAGCCTCCATGTAGGTCTTTCTCAGTGCTTATATTTGACCCTAAATCAGAATGGCCCGTCCAACACTTACATCTGACCTTGACTCATCAAAAAGGCATGCCCAACACTCACATCTGACCGTGAGAGGAACTTAATCCCATCACCATGTCAGAATGGTCTAGCCCTTACATTTGACCATGGAAGGAACCTCATCCTCTTCCATGTCAGAATGGCCCAGCCCTTACATCTAACCTACTCATCAGAATGGCCCAACACTTACATCTGACCTACTCATTAGAATGGCCCAACACTTATATCTGACCTACTCGTCAGAATGGCCCAGCATTTATATCTGACCTACTCGTCAGAATGGACCAGCCCTTATATCTGACTTACTCGTCAGAATGGCCCAGCCCTTACATCTAACCTACTCGTCAGAATGGATTACAGACTCATGACTTCCCCTTGGAAGGAACCTCAATCTGGAGAACACCAAACTCCATGAAGTACTCAAACTTCACTCAGGCCAATGGCTTTGTCAACACATCAGCTATCTGTTCGTCCATCGCAACATACTGGAGCTTCACTGCTCCCCTCTGCACCATATCCTCGATATAGTGATACTTGATCTCGATATGCTTCGACTTGTCATGGAACACCGGCTTCTCCGACAACTTCACGCAACTCTGGTTGTCACAATATATACAAGTAGCATCCAACTAGAGATCAAATAAATCAGACAGTAGCTTCCTGAGCCATACTGCCTCACAACTAGCTGAACAAGCTGCAACATACTATGCTTTAGATGTACTCAGTGCCACACAGGATTGCTTCATGCTAAACCATGAGATCACACCTGATCCCATACTGAAGCAACACCCTGAAGTGCTCTTCCTATCGATGGCACTACCTGCCCAATTTGAATCAACATAACCCTCCAGGTTAATCTTCTGACTCGCCTCATACTTGGGCCCATAATCAACTCTACCCCTCAGGTACCTCAGAATATGCTTTGCAGCAATCAAGTGAACATGTCTCAGATCTGTCAGGAACTGGCTCAAGGTGTTCATAACAAAGCAAATATCTGGTCTCATGTTTGTCAGGTACATTAAGGACCCAATCATTTGACGATACATCGTAGCATCAACCCCTTCTGATGAAGCATCACTCAATAGATTCAGGTTCGATGCCATAGGTGTGGTCATGGCCTTTCAGTCCATCATCCCAAACCTCTTCAGGATCTCTACTGCATACTTCCCTTGTGCGAGGGAGATTCCATCCACATCCTGCCACACCTCCATGCCTAGAAAATAATGCATCATACCCAAGTCCTTCATTTCAAACTCGGTAGCAAGCTTTCTCTTCATATTAGTAATCAACCCATCCATACCTGTTACAAACAGATCATCTACATATAGTAGGAGCATCACTGGGTTTCCATCTTCAACCTTGTAGTAAAGGTTGGAATCTGCTTTACTCTTGGTAAAGCCCAAACTAGATAGAAAGCTGTCAATTCTGCCATACTATGTCCTGGGTCCTTGTTTCCAACCGTACAGGGCTTTCTTCAATCTACATACATGAGACTCCCTATCATGTGTCTCAAAACCGAGTGACTGCTCCACATACACTTCCTCTTCCACTACACCATTCAAGAAAGCAGTCTTGACATCCATTTGGTGTATCTTCCATTTCATCATTGCAGCCAGAGAAAGTACTGATATGATGGAAGTGTATCTGGCTATAGGTGCAAAAGTTTCTTCATAATCTATTCCTTCTTTCTGGGAGAAACCATGAGCAAAAAATCTTGCTTTATATTTTTCTATGCTACCATCTGCAGCATGCTTGATCTTGTAGATCCATTTGGAAGTTACAACAGAATTCTTTTCTGGTCTTGGAACAATATCCCAGACATCATTCTTCATGATCTATTGATACTCTTCGATCATAGCATCCTTCCATTCTTTCTGTTCTATCGCTTCTTCATAGTTGGAAGGTTTTTTATCGATGAAATCACATAATAATGCTACATATCCAGAGCAGGACCTTGTCCTCTTTCTTTCTCTATGATTCTCTTCTAGATCCCCATATCTTTCCGCACCTTGGATAGCTTCTCGTACCGAAGTAGGTTTCCTCTTATGAGGACTCTTCTCTTGAGGTGGATCTACAGGTTCTTGAGGTTCTTCAAATTCTCGATCTTCTTCTTGAGTTTCTTCGTTCATGGTTGTATCATGAATTCTGGGTGCTTCTGCTTCTTTAGGTTCTTCAACAGGTTTCTTTCTGGATTTGTTGTAAGCTAAGTCTTCATCAAATGTCACATCCTTGCTGATGTCGATCTTCTTGAATCCTGGGAAGTATATTCTGTAAGCCTTCGAGCTTTCAGAGTATCCCACGAATATACCCTTCTTTCCTGAAGGATCTAATTTAGTTCTCTTCTCTTTGGAATGTGTATGTACACTGGACAGTTGAATATTCTGAGATGGCTGACTTCTGGTTTCTTGCTGAAAAAGACTTCTTCAGGTGTCTTGTTCTGAAGTACTCTATGTGGAGTACGGTTCTGTACATACACCGCTGTTCTGGCAGCCTCTGCCCATAAATGCATAGGAAGATCTTGATCATGAAGCATAGCTCTTGTAGCTTCCATGATAGTTCTGTTCTTCCTTTCTGCAATCCCATTTTGTTGTGGATTATATGGAGTGGACAACTCCCTCTTAATCCCTGAGTCTTTGCATAACTCTTTGAATTCATTTGATGTGAATTCTTCGCCATTATCTGATCGAAAGGTCTTGATCTTTTTTTTTGTGTGGTTCTTGATCAAGGCTTTGAATTCCTTGAACTTGTTGAATACTTCATCTTTGTTCTTCATGAAGTAAATCCATGTCTTCCTAGAAAAGTCATCAATGAAAGAAACATAGTATACATACCGGCTTAGTGAACTTGATGACATTGGTCAGCATACATCAGAGTGGATGATTTCCAAGATTCCTTTTGCTTTGCTCTCGCTACTTGGAAATGTCTTCTTTGTATTCTTTCCTTTCGCACATCCTTTCCAGACTCCATCATGTTTTGCTTGTATTTCTGGAAGACCTTCAACAACTTTTCTTGCAAGTGGTAGTGCTCTGTATTGCACATGTGCAAGCCTTCTACGCCAAAGTTCATTTGTCTCTACTATGTCATGGATCAAGGCTTGTTCTGGATGGCCCTTCAATTTGTACAGACTTCCTTCTTGTTCCCCAATTACTATTGCATCATCGAAGGTCTTTCCTTTTGGCCACATGAGAACTTGGCCATCTACAAATGCAACCCTCATGCTTTTTGCATCTAATGCTGATATGGAGAGGAGGTTCTTCTTGAGTCCTGGTACAAACAATACATCCTTCATCTTCATGGACTTTCCAGAGTCTAGCTTATAGAAGGATTCCCCACTACCTTTTATTGGATACTTGACTAACTTCTTTTTGGCACATATCCCTTGAATGAAAGAGTCCCATGTCCTAGGGAGACCATTCAAGGTGGTCATTACAATATCAACATTCTCCACTTCTTCATCTACTGCTTCTAGCTGTTCCTTGATCTGAGAGACTCTTGTGAGGTAATACTGGATGGTCTCTGCATTGTGAATCTTCACATTCTTCAACTGGTTCCTCAAAGTCATTTTCCTGTTTATGTTCTTTCCTTCAAACAATTTGGTTAGGGCATCAAACATAGCTTTAGGTGTCTTTAGGGAGGACACCTATGGTATGAGGTGATCCTTGATTGAATCAACAATAATCCTCTTTGCCATAACCAACTTCTTCTTATGTAAGGCCTTAGCCTCATCTCCCTCTAGGACTGGAACCTCCTCACTGATATAGGAGTCCAACTCATTTTCTTCCAGGGTCAGGGAGATCCTATGCTTTCAGGCTTGGAAGTTATCAGCTCCCTCAAGCTTTTCATCAAGCTTGGTATGATGAGACATCTTAACTGAGAGCCTCAAATGGAAATACAAAAGATTTAGATCTTACCAGGTCAAGATGTCGGATCTGGATTTGGAGCTGGAATTATGCAGTGCAGGTTCAGGAGCAGATTAGGGTTTTGCTTTTCCAGAGTTATGTCCAACCAAATGCTTTGATCTTGATCCCTAACTTTGATTTTGAGGAGGAGATTAATCTAGGCCTGGGATCACTGAAAAATTCCACTTCTGTGGAAAGCCCTAATTTTCGGCAGTAGTGTCGGGTCCAAAACTGAAAAACCTCAGAATTGGATTCTGCTTCGACAGAAAGATGCACCCTAGGGAGGAGAGTTATTCCAACCTTCTTTTGCTGAAAAACTGTGGAGAGAGATCCACAAAGTAGGAAGCCCTAGTTCCCGCAGCTGCATAGTGTCTTCTTCTCAGGTTAGTTCTGATACCATGTTAGATTTTTAACATTAAGCTAGCATTATATTAGGATCTTTAACTGAGAGAATAACAAGAACAGTAATCAAACACAAGAGACAATGAACACACTGTTTTTCATTGGGGAAACCATAAATGGAGAAAACCCTGCAACTTCCTCAGAGATAGAATCAACACCAAAAGTAAAACCCCAAAATAGTAAGATTATCTCCCGACAACAGTAACCTCTTTCTTCCTAGCCCCAGTGTCTTCTTCTTCCTCCGCTATGCGCTACAAATGAGTGTGAGTGAGTGTGTGATAAATAGAGATGCTAGCTCTCTATTTATACTAATTCCTGACTTGACTAAACCCTACTAGGGCCGACTTCACTAGGTGAGTCTAACAACCCTAGTGCCCCGGAACTGCGGGGACTTTAACCCTTGAACAATAGGAGGGTTACCCACATTGACTTGACATGACTTGTTTACATTATAGAAACTCCCGATCGGAACATCGGGGCATGACATGACTCAATTACATTACAAACACATCCTGTAATAAACATCGGGGTACAATACATAAGATACATAAGTGAATACATTCCGAAGTTACAATTACATCAACAAACCTAAATGAAGAAAGGTTTGACATCTAATATCTTAATTATATTTAATTTTAAAAATTATTTTAATATTACAATGCATTTCATTCCCCTATAAATATATTTGTCTATAATATACGATGAACTTATAATTTACATTTTACATGTAATTACGTGAAAATTATAGTTAATCATGAAAATGGATTGTTATTATTACAACCTTGAAACATGTTTTAATTAAAACATTCTTAATAATAATGTCACTTTATAACAATAAAACAACACAACAAAATGCTATTACAATATAAAATTAAATTAAATGATGTAAGGTCGACTAAAACAATGATAAACATGATACGCTCTAACTTATATTTCTACAATATAGTCCCTATAAAACATATAATCCTTACCTATAAAATCTATAACCCAAAACAATTAATAACTTTTAATCCCTTGCCATTATATCCCATAATACAACATATAATCCCTCTAATACATATACAATCTTATCCTTATAACCATAACCCCTAACTTTTATTAATTATAATCACAACCCCTTCAAATTCTTAACCCATACAATCCTTAATGTTAATATACCCAAATCCCTATAAAACACAATTCCTAATTCAAAGCTATAATTTTGAGTTCACATAATCTTAAATATTAAGAATAATTTATCACTTTTGTGCTATTGATATTGAAAACTTGTGTCTAATTATAATTCAATAATGGTAAAGTTGTAATTTTGATTGCATATAATTCCAAAATCAATTATGTTTTTCTTACATATATTAAGAAACATTTATTATTTGTATATTTTATATATAATATAAATTTTATTGGTTTACTTTTATGCTCGTCAATATCAATTGATTTGAAAATTTATATTAATTAAAATTCATTAATTATAAAATTATTTACATTTAATGTTAAAATGAATTTTCTTTTTTCTTTCTTTTTATTTAATATTAAAAGTAGTTTGATTGAAACTTATATTAACTAGCATTTGCATCGAGAGGCGCAAAGAAACGTTGAGGGGGTAAAATTATTGTGTCTTTTCGCAACTAAAACTTTCGTTAGAGAAATAGTCACAGTGGGACAATAAGATAAAAAAAATACGAGACAAATTGCTTACCGTTTTACGCTATATTTTTTTAATGGAAAAGAAAAAATCCAGAAATAAGACAATTGATTGTTATGAATCAACATATGTTTTCCTGATTTTTGATTTATGATGTTTGAAATATTGGAAAGGACAAAGACAACTCTATTTTCCTATTGCTAATTTAATTGGTCTATCAAATGTTGGTGTTTCCCTGGTCTGATTTGACATTTCGCTTATAGGATATGGGAAATATAGGTGGATTTATGATTTATCTATTTTATCGCTTTCTGAGTATTGGAAAGGGGAAGTGGATCTCAGAATGATGATTTTTCATTTGTAGTTAATAATTTTGTCTGCTTTCCCTATTCCTGATTTTGATATTTCGATATTCCCTATTCTCGATTTTCGAATTTAGGGTTTTACCATTGTTATTGATGATTTTTGAGTCTGGTGAGTGTTTTTTTATAGTGGATATCCTGTGCGTCAAAGTGGTGGGACTTCAGAACTTTGGAATCAGAAATGTTAATTATTTTCACTACTTTTGCAATGTCTGAAGTTCAGAATGGAAATCTTAACTTTTTCTTGACTTTTCCCTTGTGCTTCGACTCTCGGCCTTCGCGATTTTGAATTAAAGAATAGGAAATGTTTTAGTTTATGTAATTTGGAATATGTAGGGATTTGTGTGAAGCCACCTAAGTATTATTTTAGTATCTATTTTCTCGATTTCGGACTCGAACTGGATCTCGGAATGCAGAATTTTCTCTACTTTCTCTATTCCTGATATCCCGATATTCCCTACTCTCCATTTATGATATTTCTTTTTGGTCGTTTGAGTTTGCTTATTTAATATTCGAATTTAGGGTTTTTACCATTGTTATTGATGCTTTTTTACTTTGGTGAAGGTTTTTTACAATGCATATGCTGTGCGTTACAACGGTCGTAGTTGTAACTTTCTGAGCGTTTACACTTGTAAGTTTTCACCGTGTGATTGTTTTTTTTCTGGTAAATTTGAACCTACGTTGTTTTTAGACATGGTTGCTAAAATTCAATCAAAGAAGGTATATTCCATAAGCAAGAATACGAGATCTAAAAGTGCTCTTGAAGAGCATAAAAGCAAAGATCCTAATGTCGATGTTTTTATTGACACCAATGGTTATGTGTTTGAGAGCTTAATTATAGAGTGGTCCAGAATTCACACTATTTTTGACAATGATGACTTCTCTTCTGTTGATCATGACCAACTTGCATACCTTCAGATACACAATTCTTAGCTCCACTGCATTGGTGCAAGGCCACCATTTATTCCTTACACGGACCTTATTATGTGGGCATTGGATCACGTAGACCCTAAGGAAAGAATATTTCGTGATATACATAATGCCGTAATTGCTTCGTTCCATCCGGATATTTTCGCTAGGGCTTATGCTTTACTAACTCCCAAGCAAATTCTCTCATCAAAATTTGTCGAGGAAAGTCATGCCAATTTGAATTACAAACAAGTGGTGAAATATTGGCTGCAAGACCCAATGCTTGATATTCCTGTTTCACTTCCTGCATATCCTATATCTTGGTTCAGGGAACCATTTTCCTTGCTGTACGATATGATTTGCAGGTTATATGGTTTACCCAATTGTTCTTCATTCCAAGCGAAGTGGGTTCCTCTGGAGAACCATATATTGCTTATAGGTCATCCGTTCAATTGGGCGCAAATTCTGTCGTTTAATTTGCGTGAGGAAATTGAAAAATACGAGAGAACCCCCGACAATTGTGAACCATATTTCTATATGTCAGGGTTTGTAATGGATGCATTTTGTGCGTTGACTACATTCCCAGCTCTAAATTGGAATTGGACGAAGAAATCTCCATCGGTTCATACATATTGCGTTGATATGTGGGACATAAATTTTATCCCTCGCATTTATTAACTCTATGACCTCTTTCTCGGGTCAATGTACTACAATATTTTTAAAGCTGATGTTCCTGCATTCTCCAAAAGTGTTAGGGAAACGATTTCAGCATTTGGCAACTAGTATGTAGGACAATTTTTCTCTTACATAAGAACTTGGGGCAGTAATATAGTTCACTTACTTCTTAGATTCTTGTTCCAGACATAATGGTGCTTCAAGAATTCACATATCAGATTGTTATTGATGGCGTTTCACCCAAGTTGAGAAAACATAAGAAGAAGAGCTGGGCGAAATTTCCTGTGAATATTGGAAACCTTACGCTACAGAGTCTTGCTCATGTGTCTTCGCTGGGAAAGGATATTTCTGTTATGAAATTGAGGTAGGCATTCAAAAGAATGCATGACCCAATCAGATATTTGGCTGATCTCTTTGCTCATGAGCACTTGAAATTGAAATATGTTCATGAAAATGAACTTGATGATTCCATGTTTCGAGGAGCTATCAATTTTAAGCATGCAATGGATACAATTACTGATCTAGAGAGGAAGTTGATTATGTACATGTATCAAAAGGATCTTAAGACAAAAATTGTTGGAGAAAGAGGAGATAAACTAAAAATAAAAGATCTTCAAAAGGAGAAGATAGAACAAGAAGCGAGAGAGGATGCAGCAAGTTCTACTGTTGCTCTTGTTGCTCAACCAAAGGACAAAGGGAAACATGTTCTTCAAGGCTCATCCATCTTCTGTATTGTCACAATGGAAGATACACTACAGAAAGGGCCAGAACAGGCTATCCCTGAAACATGTTGTCAACAGCCTGAACTGGAAGAAGCACAAAAAGAGCAGACTCAATTTCCTTCGATCTCAATTGCCAAGAAAGAGCAGACTCAAGTCGAAGATGCTTTTGCAGAGAAGCTAATTTGTTTATCTTTAGGTCAAATTAATATTGATAATATGGACGTGGAACAAGATCCTGAGGTTGTTATAACTATGTCGAATATGCAAACGCTTCCCAATATGTTAGGTTCATCATGTTCCCAGGTTAATTTTTTCGAGGTAAATTTGTCGTCAATAAATGGAGCTGCTATTAGCATGCCCACTTTTTTAGTTAATACACTCATCGATACCTGTCCTACATCACCAATTCCCCAGTTGTTTGAGGACGACATTCCTTCTGTCTCTATGGGTATTTTTGAAAAGGAAGATTTGCATATGTCTAGTTTTATTACATCACTCACCTTTTCCTCTGTCTCGAGTCCTATGGACATTGCCCCAATAAGGATATATATTCCTATAAATCAAATGGAAACTGATTCGTTGGTTACCATCCAACATGAGATGAATTCATCATTAGAAGTGATAGCATATTTTGGAGAAGATGCAGTGGTATCGATGGGAAAATATTATTGGAGTAAAAAGGATAAAGCTGTGGTTAAAAGGGGATTGAAGAAAGTGAGACATGGATCAGACAAACATGTGTTTTCCATTAGTTAAGTTATTTGGAAGGCAGATACAAGTAATATTCCACAAGCAGTAGTGGATGCAACAACTGCCATGTGAGTTTTTGTTGTAGCTAATTTTAACACAGTTTCACAATTAAGTTTGGCTTTTGGTGAAAAAGAGAAGGAATTAGACAAGTTGAAACATGACTTAGCAGAGGTAGAAAATAGGTATCAACAAGAAATTGGTAAGTTGAAATGAGAACATGAAGACAGAGTGGAGCAATGGAAGATGAAAGTTGAAGAATTGAAGCATGAGCTTGAGAATGTAGAGGTTGTGAATGATCAAGGAGCAGAGCAAATTGCTCTTGTCAGTCAGCAGTTGAAAGATGCTCAAGTAGGTTTGAAAGCGTCGTGTTTTCTAGATATGACACCTGAGGATTTCAAACAAGTACTCTGTAAATTGCAAGAAGAGTTCGAACATGCTGTGATAGATTTGTATACTTCTTTTGATAAGATGCAAGGGTTGTATGACAAGTTTAGCAAACATTTTGAAACTGTTGAGGATCACCATGATTGCATAAAAAAAGCATTTGTTGCTTTAGAGCAAGTAACAAGTTGGAAAAAGTATATTAAGGAAAGACCTGATGGCTTGCCAATTTTAAACAAGTTACAGCTGAAAACATTTGAAGTTGCAATTCAGACATGGGAGGGTGTCTGTGATTCTGTTGAAGGTTTAATAAAATCAAGAAAAATGGTTTGTGAACAAAGGTGGTCAGATTCAAAGAATTTGCTAACGTATTTGATTTTTCCTGTTTTGGATCTTATCAATGAGGCACCTTTGCACCAACTTCATTTGGAAGAAGTTCAAAAGGAGTTTGATGATTCGAAAGAGTTGATCAAACAAATCAGTCAGCTGACAGTGCAAGAAATTGAGAAATGGATGAAAGCTCCCCATGCTTCAATAGCTCGGATAAAGGTGTTCATTAAACAATGGAAAAAATGAGACAGGAGGAGATTTCTTCCAAAATTTGCAAGACCGAAATTCAGTTGAGGAGTGCTCATTTTCAGGAAGTGGATGAGATTTTGGAGCTATTTGGAAAGTGGTGTTCTGCCCTATTGGAAACATAGAAACTATTCTCATAACTGTGTAATCTTATTTGAAGACAAATAGACATTGTGTTATTGGGTAGTTTCAATTTGTGTGTTTTTAACACTTTGGATATTGTTCTTTGCAATTTGATTTTGTTAAGTTTTCTAAAGTAAGTTGGAAGAAATAATCTTGATTTGCATGTGTGCACTTTAATTAATTATTTTCTTTATTTGTTATATCTTGGAGTATTTTTATCTTGAAATGATTACTCAGTTTGTTTAAGTGTCATTATACATTATGATAGAGGTTTTATATATGGAAAAGTGATTTTTTTTGACAAATTCGATAGATCCCCAATCTATTTGTGAAAAATGCACTTTTATATGCATAAAATATCTATCTACCTCTGAAAATTGCAATTTATTTAGTACTCTACATGAATGTGAAAAACCAATCGTTTCTTGCTATAGTAGTTATTGTTTTGAGTTTATTTTAAGCGAAAAGTGGGAGTTGGGAAGAAATAAATTAAGTGTTTGATTTGCGATATTAGTTATGTAGTTTAAATAGTTTTTGAATATTGTTGTTTTTATGGTAATTAAAAATTTAAAACCAATCTGTTGTGTGGAATTGTTGAAAATTAAAGGGGATGTTAATATATTTTTTAAAATAAAATAAAATATACTCTCTATCCGTAAGCAGATTTTGTTTTTGTAATTTTCTTACTTTTGTTTGAGGACTGATCTGCGTTGTTATGTCAATAAAATTATATCTGTGCATCTGTTATAACAAGCACCCCCAAATCCAACAATAGTAGTAGCATAGGATTTTCTTTAGTTTAGTTTTTCATGAACAGACCTAGAGATTCTAAAGGTAGATACACTAAAACTAGTTCCCCCACAACCATTGCCTTTCAGTATTCTGTTCCTTTCTTTTATACAAAGAGTTAGCATGAGTTTATTGATTTCATGCAAGTGTGTGACTTATTTTAACATTTAAATCACTTAGTGGTGCTATAAGCACCACCCATCCTTCTAACAAACTGACAGGAACATTCGAAAGAGGAACCTCAATATAAATACATGAATAACTACCTATGTTGTGGGAAGATATGGTAGGATAGAAGGATGAAGAAGTTGTTACCTTTGAATTCCCTATTAGAGATCCAGGGGAAGTGGCACAAATACAACGCGTTCCCCCATCCATTTTACCAAATTTTCACGGACTAGAGAATGAAGACCGCGATGAATTTTTATTTCAATTGGAAATACTCTGTAGAGGATATGATGTTCAAAATCTGAAAATTTTTCCTCTTGCCTTGAAAGGAGCAACCCTCTGATGGTTCATGAGCCTAGGTGGGAACTGCATTCAAACTTGGGAAGATATGAAACATATATTCTTAAAACGATACCAAGATTATTGCAGAGTCAAGGAGGACATCTTCGAAATAACTCAGGGAGAAGAAGAAATTTTGGAAAACTATGTCGAACGCTTTCAATACAACCTTCAGAGATCAAAACTAAGACGGTCAGGGAAGGATACCTTGAAATTTTTTTTACTCAAAGGCATACAAAAATGAATATTTAGAAATTTCAAGTATGATGGGAACAGGTGATGTATTTCAGTTATCATATGATGATGTGTGAATTATGTAGAAGGTATTCAAGAGGAAAATTCAAGACTGGTAAGAATATACCTTCTTCTCAGTCGCTGCAGCCTCATCTCAACCCCTATCAAACTTGTTCACAAATACTCTCTGTCTCATCTTATGATCATAGGGATACTGTCTCGTATGTTACAAGACTTCCTGTTCCTCTACACTTTCCACAATATTTTCAACAAATTTTCTAGGTAGGATTAACTACACAAGCCAATCAATTGGACTGGCTGCAAGCACCTTCTCATAAAATTCCTCTATTCCCTACGTACATTCCTGTTCAATCTATTCCACATTCTAACAATAATAAAGAAGTACAATATGCTTACAGTGTTGCACTGCAACATTTACCCACCTCACCTACCTCACCAACATTAGTACAAGAAATTCATACAAGACCTGGAGAGGTGGTAGATCTAGGAGTCATAGACAACACGAAAGAGAATGAAGTTTCTACTTGGCCTTTTCCACAAGAAGATAAGATCGACATAGAATGCATCTCATTTGATGAAGGACAAACATTAGAACCTGAATATTCCCCATCACTAAACATATATTTTGTATACATTCTAGGGTTTGATGAAAGACCTCGTGACATAACAAATAAAGAAGAGAACCTAGAATACATAAGCTACATTGAACTATGGTTCCAAGAGGCAACCACGCCACGGTACCATCCCCTCCTTCAATGCTTATTTCTACTAAATCAAATAGGTTGCTTGGTTCTTCGTATCCAGACAATCACTGCTATATTTTTCTTGTATGTGGATAAAGGTATATTTTTAAATTTGCTTCGAACTTGGTTACATTGGAAGGATTCATACACTTGAATATAATTGTTTTCTCTCTTTCTAAGTAGAATAGGATATTATGCAAATATGTTTTTGTTTTATCAAATAAATAAGATCCATTTCTGACAAGCTTAGTATAGGTGACTCTTTTCCTTTCTATAATGTTATATATGTTTTTGTAAATAAATATGGGTCATCTAACAAGTGGTTTTGCAGTTGGTTACAAACACTTTATCTCCATAAGCAGCTCATGGAGTATTATTTGGAAAAGGGAAGTACACTAAAACACTCATCAATTATCTTAACTTTTCTTGGGGTACTATTGAAATTTACACCTTATAGTGACAATTAAAACAATTCTCTATATATCACTCTAAACCATTTCTTTTATGATTCAGATAGTTTTTGGTATTTTGATTCAGACATGTATATTTCTGATTTTCTATTTTGAATAGTTGCTTGACATACCTGCTCTCATTATCATCTTTTTCAAATATCACCTTATGCCTATGGATTAACTAGCTCATCCTATAATCAAAACTTGTCTCTCAAGTATTTTGGTGATAACTCGAGAGTAAGTGGAATTTCTGCTTGTGGGGAACATTACTTATCTTTTATGAAGAAGAAGGACTGTAAGGAAAAAGAACAATTTTAAGTTATTCTCTTTTGACATGATCTATGGTTAAGGCCATTATGAAATTACTTATAAGTTTATTTTACAAAATTGAATTATGTGTTTAGAAGGACTTAACACGTTTTAGTACCAATTGACTTCCATATATTTAATATCATTATACAAGGCAAACCAGCCGGGGTACTGAACATGCCTGCTGGCAGCAAGTCAATGCTAAGTAAAAACTTAAAACAAGGAAGCTCGATAAATGCAAGTAAATATGTCGGGGTACTGAACAGGCTTGCTGGCAGCGAGGCAATATTGAGTAAAAGAGATTTGGTTAATGCACGACTATGCACATGGTTCAGAAAAATGATAATATATTTTAAAACCATAATATATATATAAATACATGTGTAGGCCAATTGTTTATGATGTCATTAGAGAATGGATGTAAATCTCACACATTTCCGGGTAAACTTAAAATATTTTGTGATGACAAGATATCTTTAAATAAGGCATGGATGACCAGCTTTTCCTATGGCATTTCTTTCAGTTATATATTTTTTTAAAACATTCGAGTGCTCTTTCTAAGCACTGTTATATTTTTCATGAATATACATATCTGCATCATTTCCATTTACTACTTAGTTTTTCTTTTTCTTACAAAATAATAAACAACATGATAGCATTTTTTATTTTATCTGGAACAATCAAATCTTCTCTCTCATGGCTTGAGGACACGCCATATCTTTGGTTTGGGGGCGGGAGGATTAAGAAAAATTAAACTATTTTTATTTATGATAGATCTATTTATCTCTGACAAATGATAAGTGTTTTCAGGATCATTTAAGCAGTGGGACTTGGTTATAGCATGAAGCATAACTTAATGAAGGATCGAATTATGGTCCAAATGAAATACCAAATGACGATCTAATAAAACTTGGTGATATTACAGCACTTATGATTAAAATTTGCTAACCAAATTTTGTTTTTGACAAATAGTTTTTACCTCCATGTGAATGCTTTGACCTTAATTTTTTTTTTAATTATCATTTCACTCTTAGTAACCCTATCCTTTTACCCAATCATGCATGTAAATTATCAAATGACCAATTTTCTTGTTGATCAATCTTATCATAAATGCGATTTATGTCTTTGTATCATACGTTCAACCTATCCAAAGTTTACTTTGGATATGGTTGAACTAATTATAAATCTTATGAACTCCCTCATTTATGCATATGCCCGTTGCTGGCTCACGTCTCAAAGTTCGCTATGACAGTGTGATCTATTATCTTTTTTTTGCTCAGTGGGACCTGACATTTCTCCAGTTTGGGGGAATATTGAGCCCAGATTTATTATCATTTTTGGCAATTAAATTACTCATTTAAACATATGTTTTGTTATCTTTTTATGTATTTTCTGCCACGGAGATCACCATTTAGCCCAAGGTATGAATAAATCAAAGGTTTTTATATAATCCATTTATTATTGTCATTTTATGATTTTATTGATTTAAATTAACATTATTTAAAGCATATGTGATATGTTACTTAATGTGTATATTCGTTTGCAGGTTATATAGTCTGTTTGGGCGAATTAATAACAAGTACGCAAATAGACAACGCATCTAGCTCGCTATCCAGCTTATGACGCAACTTGCTGTCTAGCTCACGATCCAAGTCGCTGTCCAGCTCACGACGTAGCTCACCTTCTAGCTCATTGTCCAGCTTTCTGTCCAAATCACTAATCATTCTGCACGCTGTTAATAACCAATCTCATGCATTAACTGATGGAACCGATTTGTAACCTACCTACTACCCACGTGTTTAAAGGGTGGAACGTCTCCATTCTAGAAGACCTACCGTGTATGCTTCCTTTGCTTGAAACCATTACATCAGCCACGATAAGGAAGGAGCCCGCATGCCATATCACGATGAAGAGAACCAGACTCACGAAAGAGAAGGAAGATACCCGTGCGCTGGGATTTTATTTGTTAACAACCTTTATGATTGAATAAATTTAGAGAGCAGTCGACCACTAAAGGGTCGACTTGCTCATCTCTTGTAAACAATATAAATACCAGCCTCTGCGTGAGTGTTGGGGGTAAATCATTTCATTAGTTAAACAGTCAGTTTTATGAGAGAAGAACGCTGCAATATTGTTCAGCATTTTTAATAGAAGTTCTACATTCTGCTGTTCATGATTTTGTTCATGTAAGCGCTAGCCGAGAGTCACCCCTGATTGCTGAGAGGGCCCCTCATCAACCAGAGGTTTTCTTTTCTTGTTTTCGTTATTTTTATTTGTAGCTAATTCAATTTTGATTTCTAGTTTGTTTATTTCATTAAGTTATTGTAAATGTTTGTTTCATTTGCTTTCTGCAATACATTTTATTTCCAGAATTAAATAGCTAGATTGCGTGCATAGTTGTTTTCCATTTGTTTCTATCATTTCATTTCCAGTTTATTATTTAGTTTTTTTATAAGAAGATAGAGTAGATTGTTTTTATCAATTTAAATAGACTAAGTTCTATTTATTTCTTCTCTGTTATAAGATTATGCAATTTGAATTTCAATTTGTTTATTAATAAGCAATGATTTTTGATGTTCATGAATTTGTTTAAGTTTATTTTACTGCTAAATTTGATGATTAAATAGGTTTATTTACTGTTCCTTATGCATTGCATCTTCATATGCATAAAATCAGCTAATAAGTAGATCATTTAGGTTATTTTATAATGTTTTCTTTATACAGACTGTCATTCAGACAGTCTGTTCATCCTGTCATTCTGACCTTCCTTCCAATCTATTTTCCAGTATGTTTTGCAGACCTGCAGTTCAATGTGTCATTCAACCCACAATTCTGTTTTTAGTGTTTTTAAATTGTTTTAAGTTCTGGTTCTTTAGTATTTGATGTATGCTTTGACTGTAATAGTTAGATAACAGTTTTATTTATTATTTAGACTATAAGTTTGATTGTTTTAGGTTATTTATTAAAGTTTTATTCTTTTCTCTACCTCTTTTCCCTTTGAACATGCTTTTGAGTTAGGGTATGTTTTGTTTCTTTTATTTGTTTATGATTCTTCTTACTATTGTATTGTTTTATAATTATGCTTTTGGATTAATTTATCCGTTTGCATGTAAAACTTAGGATTAGTAGTGTTATCTTTAGGAATAGTTTCATTTTTCATTGTGTAATTACCAACAAAGACTTGTAGGATAGAATTCAGTTTCTTTATTAAGTTTTCTACTTGCTTCTCTTATTTAGTTTTCTTTATTCAGTTTTCTACTTGTTTCTCTTACTTAGTTTACCATTCACTTATTTAAGTTTTCTTTACATCATATCCTTTTAAGTAGTTGTTGATAGTATCCTTTTTAGTTAGGAGTTATTTGTTTATAAATTATTTAGTTGTTGTACTTGCATTTCCAAATGTACACTTTCTTTGCTTAGTTAGTTTTTTAAGTCACTAAATAGACTTTGTCATAAAAAGTAGTGATTGTATTCTCATTTGTTAAATAAAGTAATATAGCTTGATCTTATTTTAGTTTGATGTTTTGTCTTGTTTCAATTATATTAATAATTGCATTCTTAGGAGTTTGACTCTATTTTTCATTTTGAAAGATCTTTCGATTTTTTGTTTGTTAAAATATTTACACGACACCCTCTACCTTCGCATTTATTTTGTAGCAACTCAAAGCCTACCAACCCCGGTCGATAATTAAATATTAGGTGAATTAATCTAGGCATTATAACAACCAATAGATGGGATGCCCTCAGCCTTGAGGTTGAGGATATCTATTTCATTACAGGATTATCCCGCAGAGGAGAAGTGGTGAACCTACGATCTCATGGGATAGGAGGCGGCCTCACCATAGAGGAATATATTGTTGTTTATTGCCTCCTAGATACAGAAAAGCTTCAGAGCCAAATCCAAACCAACTCGATTTGGAACCTAGGGATAAACGCCATACTATTGGCACTTGGTAGGATAGCAGGGTTGGCATCCCTCCACCAAGATTCTATGTCATTGATTTTCTATGCGGTGGAGTATATGTGGCCTACCATTTACGATTGGATTACCTCACTATTGAGCAACATGAAACAACAACTTACTGACTGCAAGATGAGCCGGGTGAAAAACTTCGGCTTCAGAAGCATCTTGAGTGCTTTATTTTTTGAGCATTTGCTGGGGCTAAGCCCAAGAGTTGAGATTGCCCCACATGGTGCTCGAGATTTGGCTTAGCTATGTTGGTAAACTGTCATGAGGAGACTAGGAGGGGGGCGTGTCGCCAACCCCTACCCAACATATTTCTTTCTTTGGAGGCACAGGAAAATCATTTCCATAGACGAATACCCCTACGAGGGGATAGACTTCCATGGAGACCCTTATATGCCCATTCGAATAGGATTTGCATATGGGGAGATAGGTAATGATCCCGACTTAAACTTGTTTTTTGAAATGTTAATTTTTTTTTGTGTTTTTTGATATAATGGAATAAAAAAGACATGTTTTTGGTGTGATGACATATATTAATACTTGGTCATGTATACGGAGATGTGGGACCTAGATGGACAGATAGTTTTCTTCATCATCGACTGTTACGGAGAAAAATTTCTATGGCTTGGGGTACCACAACAGATAGAGTAACTGCAAAAATCAATCATTTCCCATATGCAAGAGAAACCAAACATATAACACTAAATGATCTCGAAACATACCTTATTCCGGATGGTTGATGTAGATCCCCGTTGAGCTTTTCCACTCTCGCTTGTATTAGCAATTTGCTCTCTCAACATTCAACAAACAAGACAAGCATGCTATATAATTGTGTTAGACCTACTCTAGCATATATAATCAATAACATATAAGAATTTAAAAGCATCCATAGATTCAATACTCATTTAAATACACATTGTTGGATAGGAAAATATATTTCTATTAATATAAACCAGAGATTACAATAGTGACAACCTCTGTCGGCACATCTGCAAATCGGAGAAACTGAGTCCTCCACCACTTCAATCCTCCATATCTCGATAGAAAGCTCACAAGCAAAGGCAAGCTTGGGAAGAACACAAAGTGCTCCAAGGGACAAAGGGATGCAGACTCAAGTATAAGCTCTGACAATAATGGACTATAGTTTTCTTGCTCTTCAATTCCTCCCCTTTCAATGTATCCAAAGGGTTCCTTATATAGTGCTTCAATTGGGTAACGGAAGGTCAAATACGAGCGATATCAAGGCATATGAAAGGCCAAGAGACAAGCGACTTGGATCCACATCAAGGAAAACTCCAAAACTATTTGGCCTTTTGCACACATCCCCATGTACGTGGGTTTGAGGGTCATATCCACGTATATACATGAGAATAGGTTTAAAAGTTGCGTATAGAAAATAATGCATGTTTTTAGGGATGATCTTGGAAACATAAAAGTTACAAAAATGGTCCATGGGGTCCAAAGAGTCTGTAGAGGGACAGGGAAGGCCATAAAGGTGTGATCCACCATGTGTGGTAGAATTAGCTGTAACAGATGCCCCCTAATGTGTGAGGTCAGAGGGGTGATACAATGGCAGAAATACATTATAAGTCCATCCCAGAAGTGGAGTGATGAAGAACTAGGTGGAAGAACCAGCCATCCAACAGTATAATACAATGATCAAACTCTGCACATAACTGCAAGTAGATATAGCAGTCCCGGATACATGAGAGTACAATGGCCATGAATAGGCATGATACAAAATATGACATGTGTGGTCATTGCCACGTAAAATATAGATAGATCAGAATCTCAATGATGAATATATACAAAGGATCATGGTCTCCATGAAATCTGAAGATATATAATGGATCAAGATCTCCATAATGGCTGAAGATATCTGACATACACTGGAATCAAGTCACGAGAGTTGAAATCTCATGAACACTGGAACGATTAAGGAGGTAGCATATATGAAATTCCATCAATCTGGAAGGTCTTCTACACAATACGCTATGAGTACATGTCCTACTATGTGAATAAAGGTGTCGAGGTCGAACATAGTATTCCATCATTTGATTACCGGTCATTGATGTATACCATTAACAGACGCGAGATCACCCACCGATAATGAAAATGGGAATCAAGGTACTAGAGTGCAAACTAACAAGTGTGAATAAATGTGTTGAGGTCGAACACTTGAGAGAATCCATCGATCAAGGGACATTGATGTATTCCCAAAACTGTCGATGGCGAGAGAACTTGCCACTGATGACTGCAAGTCTCAAGGCATTAAAAAATGACTCTAGATTCCTATCCCAGAATAAATGATCTGAAGTCAATGGGATGAAATCCATTGGAAGGAGGGCATTAATACATCCCTCATCATCCAACATGAGGTACTCAATAAAGCTGTATAATGTGGAAGGACTCGATAATGATGTGCATGAACTAGTATTAGTACCGGGAATGGTCGACATGCAAAATCAAGAGAACTGAGGAATGGTCGACTCAGGTTTCAACTTCCTTTGAACAATATCATAAAGGCGAATGGTGACTGAAGGGATGTAGACTCAAGTATAAGCTCTGGCAACAATGGACTATAGTTTTCTTGCTCTTCAATTCCTCCCCTTTCAATGTATCCAAAGGGTTCCTTATATAGTGCTTCAATGGGGTAATGGAAGGTCAAATCCGAGCGATCTCAAGGCATATGGAAGGCCAAGAGACAAGCGACTTGGATCCACATCAAGGAAAACTCCAAAAATATTTGGCCTTTTGCACACATCCTGATGTACATGGGTTTGAGGGTCATATCTGCGTATATACGCGAGAATAGGTTTAAAAGTCACGTATAGAAAATAATGCAGGTTTTTAGGGATGATCTTGGAAACATAAAATGTATAAAAATGGTCGATGGGGTCCAAAGAGCTTGTAGAGGGACAGGGAAGGCCATAAAGGTGTGATCCACCATGTGTGGTAAAATCAGCTGTAACAACGATGGAGGGGAAGAGGAGATGAGATCATGGGTGTAGATGCGGAGAATACACTCCAAAGCATTCACACGAACTTTGTTTGATTGACACATGGAGTACCCATGGTGCAAGTTGAGGACTTTTCTGAGGCCATGTAGTGCCAGGTGCTGGGTGTTCCATGCACATCGATGCGCTTATTCTGCCAGCTAGCTAGAGTCGTAGTGTGCTATCATGACCAACACCCTCCTCCTCCCCAGGCTTAGAGGACTAGGTGTACTTTTTGTTGTATGATCGTGTAGTATATTTTGGTGGCTCGGAAGCCCCATTTTTGTATATGACATTATGTATTATGACATCACAATTTTGGACTTATATTTTAATGAAAAATACCTATGATGATCGGTTATTTTATTTACATGTATACATGTGTTTGTGAACAGTGCTTTATCGTCTGTGAAACAAATGCCAATCAAGTACATATTTTTCATATGAATCAACAACTTGATTAAAATTTCTTGTAATATGAATGTATGTTATGTTGTTAAATTTTTTTTCTAGAAACCTTACATGCAAGAACCTTCGTAACAAATTTGGATCCATAATATGATAGAAGCCTCTTAGCAGTGAGACCACTAACTGCGAATCAAGACATACCTCAAGAGAGTGAATACCATGAGAAATGACATCATGCAACAACTCAATCACGACACTATACTCAACAACATTTTTCTATGAAGGTCGTAAACATATGCCTCCTGAGGACAACACTTGACCCGTAGGAGTATAAATCACCCAAGCAGCTGAGGCTGAATTTTGAGTGTGGTAGCTAGCGCCATCTGTGAATCCTAGATAAATCGAAGACTCTGTCGACATCTTCCATAACAGACAGAAGAAAATAAACAAACCAGATAAGCATAAGAGGACCACAACTAAGCTATGCAAATGTACAATAATATACAAAAGATCAGCCTTGGCTAAAAATCATGCATAGTACTATTTAAGAAAGATCCCATTTCTAGGCTCCGCCAAGGCCGTCCCTTCATAATCGAATAACTCGTAGGAATCTTTCTCTAATACCCACTTGACCACGTAAGGCCCATGCCATATTGGGTTAAACTTTGCTACCCCCAAGGGTTCCTTAGCTTGATCCCACAAAAGGACCAAGTCCCCTTCACTAAACCTCCTAGAGCGGACATACTTATCGTACTGGACCTTAACGTGACGCTTATTAATCTCAAGAGCCACTAAAGCATCTCAATGCTACTCATCAAGTTGCTCCAAGTGGACCAAACGCTCTTCCAATGCGGAAGTCTCTGGTAAAAGCTCCACCTCTATCTTCAAAGAAGGGATTTTGCACTCAACTGGTAAGATTGAATCCACCCCATGCACAAGCTGATATGGAGAAAAAATAGTGGCAGACTTAACCACAGTTCGATAAGCCCACAAACCAGGATATAACATGATATGCCAATTGGTCTTTCTTTATGTGATGGTTTGTTGGAGAATGGACTTAAGTGACTTGTTCACTGCTTCAACCTGTTCATTGGCTTGAGGATAGTAAGAAGAGGAATTCTCTTGCTTATACCCTAAATTCAAGGACAACTCAACCATCATCTTGTTTTGAAAGTTCCTTCCATGGTCAGTGACAAGCTCCTTCGGGATACTGAACCGGGTGATAATCTGATTGAATTCGAAATGCGCGGTTGTCTCACCGTCGGCCTTAATGGTGGGCATAGCCTCTTCCCATTTTGTGAAATAGTCAACAACCACTATAATGTCATGGTGTCGGGTTAGCCGAAGCTAGGTTTCAATACATAAAATTGACCCCCACTTAGTGAAGGGACCGACAGTGATGATCGGATGCAAAGGGGCAAGATGCGAGTGCATGTTCCGTGTGAACACCTAGCAAGGGTGGCACCGCTTAACCGCATTAACACGATTTTTAAAGATGGATGGCCACAAATACCCTACTCTCAAAATATTTTGAGCTGTAGAAATCCCATATAAATGAACACCACACGCCCCTCCATGGAAATCATTTAGCACAACCTTAGCCTCTTCATGAGTTAAGCACCGACGCAAAATGGAATCAAACCCACAGTGACACAAAGTGTTATCCACAATGAAGTAATTATTCACTACATGACGTAGTTGTCGACACTCATCTCATGAAAGGTGAGAAGGAACCTTCAAGGTTTGCAAATAGACAATAATGTCCCCATACCATGGGTCAATAGTCGAAATGAGAAAAATGTGATCATCAACGAACGAGTCCTCATGAATCTCTCCCTCCTCCAAACTTGGAAAATCAGATATGAGCTCAACAAAAATTAATGACTTCTTTGATTTCACCGAAACAAACTCTAGGTCAAATTCTTGTAATATCACAATCCATTTATTGTACTTTCCCCCTATCATCCTTCTAGTGAGGACGAACTGAAATGGATTAATGCGAGCCACAACCAAATTCTGGCAAAGAAGGATATAATGCTTCAAACGTTGGACCGCATGGATAGTAGCTAAGGCTAACTTCTCAACATGGGTATAACGAAGCTCTGCATCAATAAGGTTTCATCGAAGATAATAGATGACATGATCATGAAGCTCCTCATCCTCTTGCACCAAGACCATACCAATCGTCTCTTGGGACATGACCACATATATCAAAAAGTCACGGCTATAGTTGGGTGGACTAAGCACGGGGGCCGATGCCAAGGTTCTCTTTAAAGTATCAAAAGACTCCTGGGCTCGCTCATCCCAGATAAACGGGGTGTCTTTCTTCAACGAATGCAAGAAGCCTTTAGTCAAATTGGAAAAATTGACTATGAATCTTCACAAGAAGTTTGCCATTCCTTGCAAACATTGAAGATGTCTAATGTTACGCGAGGGAGACAATTGAAGTATTGCCTCAACCTTCAAAGGGTCAACCCTAATACCCTCCTTGGAAATGTTGAACCCTAGTAAGCGACCACCCATCACGCAAAAGATGCACTTATGAGGATTTAACCGAATTTGATAACGACGACATCTTTTGAAAACCAAACGCAATTGATAAGGATGACGCACCCTCATACGAGAGTGAGCAGCTAAGTCATCCAAATAAACTTCAATGATCTTTTTAAGATCGTGAAAGGTGAAGGTCATAGCCCGTTGAAAAGTATATCCAACGTTTTTAAGGCCGAAGGGCATCTTCTGATATGCAAATGTTCCCCAAGGACAAATGAAAGTAGTCTTATGTTGGTCCTCAGGTTTAATCTGGATCTGATTATATCCTAAAAATCCATCCATAAAGGAAAAAACCTCACTCCCCTCACACTCATCCAAAATCTGATCAATAAATGGTGTGGGGAAGTTTTCCTTAGGACAAGCTCAATTCAAGTCTCTAAAATCAGTGTATACATGGATCGCTCCCTGATTCTTATCCACCGGAACAGGATTTGACACCCACTCCATCAAGGGAACGGGATAGATGAATCCAGATTTGAGCAACTTCTCTACCTCTGCCTTAATAGCGAGTTCTTTCCTAGGATTCATCGCACACAAATGTTGTTGAATAGGCTTAGCATCCGGGTGAATTTTAATTTCATGTTCGACAATGCGAGGGTCAATTCTCAGCATCTCATCATACAACCAAGCAAAAACATCTCGGAATTATTTAAATAGCTCAGCGTATTCTTTAACCTCATTGGGGGAACAATCTGCCCCAATGTATACATTTTCAATCTTGCCAGGAACGCGAGAAATGTTGATAGGTATAGTTGGTGACAAGTTGGCCATGTTCCCTTCGGCATACTTTCTAGGAGAGCACAATGGGACCACGGGCCTACCAACTTTCTCGCTCAGAATCACCCTATAGTCATCACGCTCTGCGCGATCAAGCTTAGGAAGGTAATAATATCTATGATGCAACTCTCCCCAAGGTTGTTTTAACCGAGTCATAGCCTCGAGAATAGCTTTGTCCATTTGAAAAATGTCATCAAGGAAGTCATGAGAGTGAGATGAATCAATTTCCCAAGCATCCAATGTATAAGGGTTCTTCTCCTCCGTCCGCGAAGAGGAAGGACTAGAATCTACAACATGACCAAGATTCGATTGATAAGCCACCAATGTTGTAGGTAACGGCATGTCCGTCTCGGCAGGTATAGAATCTTCACCCAAAGTGATCGGAGAAGGAAGAGTCCAAGGATATTCCATATGTGAAGTGTGAAAAGGAACCGAACTCAACGAGATTGAAGCCTTACCAATACTAGAACTGATCATAAGAATGAGCGCGACACAATTAAAAGTTCCTATCAACAAAGGAATCATGCCCACCCCAACACTCTCATTTGCCTGCTGAGAATGATCGATAACTAGGATAGAAGCTCCCAACGATGCTTTTGAACTAGAACTATGAAAATATATTTGATCAATTGTAACAATCTTCCCTTCCAAAAAGAAAACAAACCATAATAGGGATGACATGACTGCTTGCATGTTATAAATCTAGTTCCTACCCAGTAAAACATTATAGTCGAGGGGCGCATCAACCACCTCAACCTCGATCACAGTGGTATTCCCTCCCAATTGGACCTCAAGGGAAGGAAGTATACCATGTGGTCGAAAAGATTTTCCGTCAAACGCTGTCAACATGGTGCCTGACTTAGACAACATAGGAGAACCCAAAACCTTCCAATAGGCTAAAGACATCACGGAAGCCGCAATGCCTTCATCGATCACTGTGCGCTTGATGGTGTTGTTTAGACACTCTACATGAACCAAAAGGGACACATAGTAAGGCAAGTGAGGCTGGAATCCATGAGTTCTAAATTTAATCACTGAAGGAGAGCTTCCATCAGCCACTCCAAGAGCAGATAACAAGGCTTTCCTTTGTAGAGGAAAAGTCTGAAGAACTTCTGAAGCAGACATTGCACAATGAGTCTAGCCCAAATCCTTGACAATAGAATAGTTCTAGGCAGCTCAGGCATTAGGATTGTGCCCCAAATGCTTTAAGACTCCCTTAGTAATGCGAGGTGTAGGTTCAGGCTTGTCATCGGGATTTTCAATACGCAAAGGGCTCTTAGGTGGAGCATGCTCTTTTCCTAGGTCAGGTTGTGACGTCCCATAATCCTTAGCATGCGTCATAAAATTTTCAGAAACCATCATGTTTATGCAACCATGGCCACTAACGGTGTCCGACGGGTTTTGAGTTCCACCAAAAGCACTACCAGGTTCCATGGTCCTTGAGTTCATATTTTGGTTTTGTGGTAAAGGATTCATCAATAGAGCTGGGATCTGTGCGATGAACTTCAAGGCGTATTCTATCTGAGGGCAGAAGAAAGTGAGGTGATCATCCCCACAAAGCTTACAATGAAATTTAACTTTACGTTTAGGTTTCTTGTCCCCCCAGCATTATTGTTGTTCTTGTCATTATTAGAATTTTCATTCCTATTCCCACCCTTTTGATTGTTTTTACCTTTCTTCTTATTCTGTCCAGGTTGCTGGTTACCTTTTTGGTTCGACAATTGCACTGAAAGTACATCCGTCATTTGGGTAGGATGAGACGAAGATGTAGCTTGTATCAACATAGGATGGTTAATGGAAAAGGAAACATAAACATAAATTTGATCTATAGAACCGGATGATGATTCGACTAACATAAACATACTAGATTCAGAGGGCACACACGATGTCGAAGGAAGTAGCATTTCAAGTGATCAATTCCTTAAGCCATTGAAAATCAAGAGAGTAAACATTGGGTCGCTGGAGAACCCGAAGTTTGCCAATAGAGGAGATTATTGGGATGATGCGATAGTAGCAAAGATCATAGACTTGTTGCATGAGTTTTAGGACCTATTCCCTACCAACTTTTCAGAGATGAATGGAATAGTGGGAGACCTGGGGAAAATGAAAATACTTTTGAAACTAGATGCTAAACCTTTTAAGAAGCGACCTTATCAGTTGAAATCAAGGTATAAAGAAAAGGTAAAAGAGGAATTGGATCGAATGCTTGACGCAAGAATCATTGAGCTTGTCAAAGAGTCAGAATGGATCAGCCCTATTGTGATCAAGGACAAAAATTCAACCGGCAAAGTCAGAATCTATGTCAACCTAAGGAAGCTGAATGATGCCTTCCTGTATGATCCGTTCCCAACACCATTCACAAATGAAGTACTGGAAAGCGTCGAAGGGTAGGAGATGTATTCATTCACCAACAAATTATCTGGCTATCATCAAGTAAGGATCACGAAGGAGGATTGACATAAAATGACCTTTGTCACAGAATTGGGATGCTACAAGTATACGGTAATGCCCTTTGGACTCAAGAATGCACCTGCTATCTTTTCTAGAATAGTAGTTTCTGCGTTCAAATATTTTATTCATAAATTTCTTGAAGTCTAATTTGATGATTGAATTGTTTTTGGTCTAGTAAGAGACCATATTGAGAGTCTGCGCATGATGCTAGGCCGCTATCTCCAGTATCATATTGCGCTTAATTCATTTTTTTTTTTGTGCACCATTTGGTGTGCTACTGGGACATGTCGTCTGTCGCGATGGAATTTTGGTCAAACCAGCAAAACTTGCAATCATTCTTGACTTGCCACCACCTACATTAGTCACGCAACTCAGATCAGTGCTAGGACACATAGGCTAGTACAGGAATTTCATCAGAGGATATGCAGATATAACTACACGTATGGAGAAATTTTTAAAGAAAGATGTGAAGTTTAAGTGGATGGAGGGTTGTCAGGAAATCTTAGAAAAATTAAAGAACAAGATGGCCATTGCGCCAATATTGGTATTTCCTGACTGGAAGAAGGAGTTCCATGTCCATGTCGATGCATCGTCTATCATGCTCGGCATTGTCTTGACACAACCAGGTGAGGGAGCGCTGGACCACCCTATTGCTTTTGCCAGTAGGAAATTATCGATGACAAAGAAAAATTATACAATGACAGAGAGGGAAGGCCTTGCCATGGTCTATGCACTGCAAAAGTTTCGACACTACTTGTTGGTTGGAAATTTCAAAATTCATACTGATCATTCAGCTTTGAAATACCTGGTCAACAAGCCAATATTGGGGGGGAAGATCTGTCGATGGCTCCTCCTATTTCAAGAATTTGACTTTGAAGTCATTGTTAAACCTGGTTGACTGAACATGGGACTTGATCACCTGTCGAGGATAGAGACTGGTGAAGAACCAACCAGTATGGAGGATAACTTTCCTGACACACAACCGTTTGCAGTTACCATGATTGAGGATCAGAATAAGGAATTTAACGCTATCATTCACTTCCTGAGTACAAGATATGCGCATGAAGGATTTACCACTGTATAGAAGAAACATTTGGTTGTCAGAGGCGCTGATTTTACTTTGATCATGGGACACTTATTCAAGATGGGAATGGATGAAATATTGCAAATCTATGTCTTTGACTACGAGCGACAATGGGTAATGAGTGAAGTACATGCCGGTGTCGCAGGAGGACACTATGCTGGAAAGGAAACTATGTGCAAGATATTGCAAGCTTGCCTGTGGTGGACCACCATACATATGGATACCAAGAGATTTTGCTGACGTTGCAATGTATGCCAGAGGACAGGAAAACCATTACGTCGCAATGAGATGCCACTTATGCTACATATAAACCTTCAAGCATTTGATAAATTCGTTGTTCATTTTGTTGGTCCTATCAGTCCACAGGGGAAAAGAACTGGCACACACTACATTATCACAACGACGGACTAAACCAGATGGGCTCAAGTCGTGCCTGTTAGAGATTGTACCGCAACGACTATGGCAAACATTTTTATTTGAGAATGTCATGACCAGATTCGGCTGCCCAAGAATTTTGCTGAGTGACCAAGGTACGCATTTTGTTAACAAAGTGATTGATGAGGTGACTATAGAATTCCAGATTCAGCATAAGAAAACGACCCCCTATCATCCTCAAGCGAATGGAACGGTTGAATTCTTTAGCAAGATTATGGAGAATGCATTAACCAAATTCTGCAATGTGCGTTGAGATGACTGGGATCAGAAAGTTTCACCTATGTTATGGGATTACCGAATAACCTGCAAGCGATTGACATGGCACACTCCTTTTAGACTAGTGTATGGGAAAGAAGCCGTGGCGCTGATGGAGTATATTGTGCCAAGCTTAATAATTGTTGCGTTGACGTAAATGATAGATGTGGATGCCATCAAGTAAAGGTTGTTGCAACTCGTTCATATGGAAGAAGAACGCTTCGTTGTAGGATTCCATCAAAACATCGAGAAGCAAAGGAAAAAATCTTGTCTCGATCTCCATATTAGTACTAAGCAATTCAAAGACGGAGGACTTGTTTTGTTGTATGACAGTAAAATTTTCAAGCATCTAGGTAAATTGAAGACGCATTGGCTAGGGACATATGTGGTCGTGCACATCACTGACGCAGGCGCAGTGAAATTGCATAAGTTGGGTGGCACACTAGTTGCAGGAATGATCAATGGCAGCCACTTGGAACCTTACTACGATGGACATGACATGCCTGGGTAAGGTTGTGTTGCACATTAAAAAGAGAGAGAGAGAGAGAGGGGGGGGAAGGGAACTCTTCCGTCGTATGGTTGTGACAGAAGCATGCAAATCGCAGTAAAAGTGGGAATGACAGCTAGACGTCATTAAAGCATGGATACCCAAAAAAATTGAGATGATTATGACAACAAAGAATCATTAATTCGATAAAGTACAAGGAAAATGGAGGCATGCTTTTTTCTCACATCAGTCCTCTCTATCATAATTGCTATAACTGACCTGACAGGTACAGATTAGAAATCAAGTACATGAATAAATGTTGGACTGCGTTGAATGGAAATCCCATGTGATTGACAAGACATCCATATCACCATCAAAGCATTGTAGGCGTGACGAGTTTATCCCTATAAGTATGAGACTTCATCGATAAGAATCCTTTTACTTACACACATAGAAGAAGAGCAAACTAGAGCTTGTAAGTGAGAGAGCCGAAACTCATGGTAATTGAGATTTCCAGCGCCAATGAGAAATACGACATTATGAGAGTGTCCCCTTTCTCGATCAAAGAAGAAATCACGTCGCCAGAGGTTCAGCAGTGCTAAGAAGAACCAGAAACAATGGCACAAACAAGACCACATATAGATGTAATCAGGTACCGGCATCGATTGCGCGCGACGATAGTCAATAAATATGGGTCCTTTATAAAATTCTAGGTTGACGTCCACAATGCTATCTTGGATCCACGACAAGACCCGAAAAAGCAAGCACACCCGATAGGTTTTATAATTGAGGATGCAAATGTCAATGCGGTCATCCAGGACTGGACAAAAGAATGGATCATCTAAGTCGATGTAAAAATGGACCAAGGAGGTAACTAGGAAGGAAACCAAGGAGGAGGCCAAGGTGAGGGCCAAGGAAATGGATGGGATGATGACCTTATAAACAATGATGGGGGTGACGAGAAAGACAACTAGTTATAGGAGAAATACAACGACGATAATGACAGTGAGCACAACCCTGATGACAATGATGGAGATGACACACCCATTGATGAGGATGTGCGAACCAATAAAAAAGAACAGCAGCAGGAGTGCGAGCACCCCTGCAAGAAGAGGAAAACTGAAAAAAGGATGCATATAGTCAGATTGGATAAGGAGGATATTGGATTGCTCCCAGATGCTATCTCAGAAGTGGAAAAGACTAGCCTTGAGGGTTTAAGTACGTAGCAGATGCAAGTGGCCAACAAGATTGTTGAGGATATCAATACGCTCACATAGGCTATTAACAAAGTAAAAACCATTGTCGATGCTGAGACTATGGTGTTGATCCCTAGGATACATTAGTCGCACCCCTTTTACTGATACCCCTCAAGATAGAATTAAATGCATAAGCACTGGTAGCGAGCACGATCGAGAATGATCGAGTCATACAGGAAATGGGGATGCTCATGATATATTTTTCCAAACTAGCGTTGGCTGACGTATATGCCATTCAACATGCAGCCACATAAGAGCTTTGGATCCGAGAAAATTCCCTGGCTTATCAGGCCACAAAGAAGACAAGGAAGGCGAAAGAGTGCAAGTTCCTCCTTAGAGAAAAGGAGGAGGAGATAGAAGTGTGTGAACATAGTAGGCTTACACTAGTTGAAGCCATCAAAAGCGTGGTCATAGAGTTCCCCATCGAAGAACGCCAGGAAGACAAGATCCAGTCGCCAAGGTCAGTTGACTATCAAGGATTGCAGTAGAGCTCAGGAAATATATCGAAGAGCTGAAAGCACAGCAAGTACCAAGCACACCTCCTGAGGTACTTGAAGAGCGAAGGAAAACAATGTTTGAGGCTGTTGAGTGAATAAGACAAGGAGAAAAACTCTGCACTGAGGCAGTTGAATCCATCATGGCCACGTGGGAAGCACTTCTGGAAGATGAAGGTGGTGAGAAGATCAAGGAAGAGGCGCAAAAAGTTGACTTACAGATTAGCGTGGTAAAGGCAACTATGAAGAAGCTGTCGATCAAGGAGAAGGTTGTAAAGATCACCGAGCTAAAGCAAGAAGTAAAAACTTTGAGCGACAAGGAGCAGAGTCAGAATGATGAAGTTGCAATGCACTAGTCGGGAGAAGAATGAGTTACAGGGCTTATTGAGCCATTACATCAGAAGCTCCAACAGTTATCCAAGTTGTTGGAAGAAGTACCGTCAGAACATATCAGTTTCGACCGTGTGGAACAATTGGAGAAGAAGGCTAAAGAGGTCCACAAGGAAGTTTCTAGAGTGCAAGGAATTTTAAAGGAATTTCAGGATATGGTTGGTCCTCTAGTGCAGCCTATGCCAGAATCCTAATTTTAATTAGTGGCTTGGCATGAGCCACATGTGAGTGTTGGGGGCCTGTTGGTCCAAGAAAAGAGAACAAGGAAGAATCTGAAGCGCAAGACAGGAAAAAAAGGTGCGTGACATGGTAAAAGCAGTTAAAGGATGGAAAGCAAGCGCAGAAGAGAGAAAGCTGCGACATAGATCGGTGTGATGAGGAAAATGCACTTAGAGTCGACAAAAGATTGGCGGGTACAAAAGTTAAGGTAGAGAAGCAGTAGGTCAGAGGACTGTAGGAGCTCGAGTTGGTGTAAGACTAAAGGACAATTTTGTGGCTAGCTATGACCTGTATAGGTAGACTAAAAGACGTTTCCGCAGCTAGTTGTGGCCATGGTTAATGTAATGCGGGACTATTGTGGCTAGTATGGCCTATCATCAATGTAATAGAATATATTTTGTAGCTACTTCTATATGTAATAACTGAGCTATACTCAGTCGAACCTGCGCTGTCTTGTAATTTATATAAATAGGAGAAACCTTCTCTGTATAAGGGTTAGCTTCATTAATAGTTGGTAAGAGTAGGAGTATTGTGGAGAAATAAGAGAGGAGTTTGATAGTAGAAGGCTGTTGAGCCGCGGATCTATAGCTAAGTGCGCAAACTATTTTGTAGAGTCATTCTGCAGCTGAGTGCACATAAAGCAAAGTAGAAGAGTCGATCCAGGATGTGTGCGGATCAGTAGGAGTAGATAGAAGAATAAACGAGAGAGCATGAGAAAAAGAAGAGTCTGAGCCAAAAGAAATATCTTAAAATGGTCTGTAAGTCGTAGACTGTAGGGCGCTACCTATATTTCTCTAAGTCACAGACTGTAAGGTGTAAGGTTCTACTTTTTGCAATAATCACTATATATATATATATATATGTTGTTAAATGCTTCAAACTAATTTGAATAGAATTTACAAGAATTAATTCCATATCCACAATACATTGGACCATAGCAAATAAACTTCTTATAAATGTTTGAATTATGTATATATAATTTCAATATATCAATACAATCAAGAAGCACAATTAAACCAAATCTGCAATTAGTCTTACTATTAAGCTATAAACATACTCTCTTAAACAAATCTCAAGTTTTAATAAATGAGAAGTGTGGTTTCTCTATTTTTTTCCTCTAAGACTTAGAGTTTTTAGGTCGCTCTTCTATGACAAATGTAACGATTGATTTAATTACAACTTGATTTGTAACTAAAAACTACAAATATCCCTCTAAAGTTACCTCTCCACAAATCCATCATTTGCTTTAATGCAGAAATCCATTTTTTTCTTTATTTAATTGAAGTATTTCCACCAGCATTCCTAAATCAAGATAATGTTTCCCAAGTGGATAATCATTGACATACAAACTAATGCACTCTAAAATTAAATTTGTCAACAAAATTTTTATACATATGGGTCTGTAGCAATAGCTAGAGGTGAACTCAATGATTTCCATCAGTTTTTCTTAATTTTTGACCACAAAAAATAGATCTCCTAGCCTCTAACAAATTCTGTAGGTGATCTGGGTGAGTTCCTTCATTATTTCATGTCTTTTATTACATAAATTCCATGCCTCGAATGCTAACAGGGTTCTAGAAGAAAACTGGGATTTATTCTACATTAGGCTCATGTCTTAATTCATACTCTATATGAATAAATTAGAAAGATGGGTGATTTTCCATCATTTTGATTATGATTTTATTAGATAAAAATATTTCTTCAAGCAAGCATCTCAAAGAGAATTGGGTGATTTTATGGAGATACACATGCCCCAGAGAGTTATAAGTGAAAAAAATAAACATATGCTCAACAATTTAAAATGCAAAGATAATCTATTAGCATATTTTCTCTTCCTACGTTTTCTTCATGGAAGAAACTCAATAGGCATACTATATTTTAGTTACAATAGTAAACATTCAGAAACCCTTGAAGTTTTTAAAAGAAATACTCTTCCATCTGCACAACTCTACATTAGTCCACGAATTATGGGGTTTGAAACACCTAGTTTATGTGTGTCTATACAAGGTGAAATGTACAATTTTGGCCCATCTTTCATGGAAGGACTCTCTTACATGTTTTTTTTTCTCATAGAAGTCTAGGAACCACTAATTACATTTACACTCATAAACAAACATCAACTAGGATTCAACATGAAATTGAACCAGGCATTCCTCCTCTTCATTATTTCAATTTCAAAACTCATTTGTTTGTAGAGATAGATTTTAATTCAACAAAAACCATACAAATAAACTTGTGAAAACCCCAAAAAATCCAAGACAAATAAACCTGACAAAACCTGCAAAAAACCCCCAAAACCCCAAAACCAAGACAAATTCAGCTGAATTAAACATATATAGGTTTAAAAAGAGGGATATGCCACATGGGATTAAACTTTCCTACCCCTACGGGTTCCTTAGCTTGATCCCATAAAAGGACCAAGTCACCTTCACTAAACCTCCTAGGACAGACAGACTTATCATACTGGACCTTAACACAATGCTTGTTAACCTCTAGAGCCACTAAGGCATCTTGGCGTTGCTCATCAAGCTGCTCTAAGTGGACCAAACGCTCTTCCAATGCGGAAGTGTCTGGTACAAGCTCCACAACTCGCTTCAGAGAAGGGATTTCACATTCAATCGGTAATACTGACTCCACCCCATGCACAAGCTGATAGGGAGAAAAACTGGTGGCAGTCTTAACCGCAGTTCTATAGGCACATAAAACATGATACAACATGATATGCTAATTATTCTTGCTTTGTGCGATGGTTCATTGGAGAATGGACTTAAGTGACTTGTTCACTACTTCAACCTGTCCATTCGCTTGAGGGTAATAAGAAGAGGAGTGATATTTCTTATACCCTAACTTGGAAGCCAACTCTTCCATCGTTTTGTTCTGAAATTTCCTACCATGGTTAGTGACAAGCTCTTTAGGAATGCCAAACTGGGTGATAATCTAGTTAAATACGAAATGCGTGGCTGTCTCACCATCGGATTTAACTGTGGGAATAGCATCTACCCATTTCATGAAGTAATCGACAGCCATAATAATATGATGATTCCCCCAATCCGAAGCTGGGTTGCAATACATAAAATCAAGCCCCCACTTGGTGAAGGGACCGACAGTGACAATAGGATGCAAAGGGGCTGGATGGAAGCACATATTACATGCAAACACCTGGCAAGGGTGGCACTTCTTGACCGCATTAACGCAATCCTTAAATATGGACGACCAAAAATATCCCTTAAATAACAGTAGGCTGCTCATCTCTTCTTTGAACATGTAGGAAAACACTACGGCCTCCTGACGACCATTATTTCTGGCAGAGATGCTAGATTTTTCAGCACCTTTTGGCAAACTCTTGGCAACAGATTGACACAAGACTTTCTTTGTCGACAACCTTCCATCCAGAGACTAATGGACATACGAAAGTTGTAAATTGCTTAGTCATACATTTGCTTCACATGTACAACCACAAGCATTGTCGAACATGGGATGACAACCTTCCATACATACAACACAACTACAATTGTTCTCAACACAGCTCTACAGGCAAGAGTCCATTTGAGATATGTTACGAATTTCAACCCTCGGTGCCTATCGACTTAATCAGTTCCTTGACACAGTCAAACGACACCGAATTCGAAGGAAGAGAAGTGGAGATATCATTCAAGTTCATAGATCAAATCTACAACATACATAATCAAGCACAGGAAATGTTGCAATGAGCGAATTCAAAGGCTAAGGCCCAACGCGACAAGCATCGTATTCCTCATTCATTCCAAATTGGGGATCAGGTCTGGCTACATCTAAAGAAGGAGCGCTTCACTGGTCCATATACAAAGATGAAACCTTTACGATATTGGTTCATACAGTATCCTTAAACATATTGGAGAAAATTCTTTTCAACTCGACATTCCTGCATGCCTTGGCCTACATCCAGTCTTCAATATAGATCTACTTCGACCATACCATGCACCATTGTTGGAACACAACGACTTGTAGATAAAAGAACCCGAAGACATCCATCCATATGTTCATGAACGTCTTCTTTGAGACACCATTGTGGGATGATGCATACACTTTACAAGGACAAACTCCATTCCCTTGTTTCAAGTGGATAAAGCTAGAAAACTCCCTGTGCAAGGAAAATGGTATTCTGCTAATGAAGTTTCCAACAAGTTTCCTCACCTGAACGAATACACAATGGAGACCATTTTTTCTTAAGGAAGGATGAATGATCCAACCAACAACCGACAGGTTCACCTTCGATAGGTCCGCCTCGACATGTTCATTCGATAGGTCTGCCTCGACATGTTCTCCTCGACATGTTCTCCTTGACATACAACATACCAACATGCTCTGTGACGGTTGAACTTTTGAACCGTTATAAGTTCTTGTAACTGAACATAATGGGTAGTCACCCAAGCGTCTCAACATCCTATATAAGCATGTACACTAATGTAATATAGACATCAATCTGATTCCTCCATCTTTCATGTAGCAGAAGTAATAAATTGGTTCGAATTCTTGTAGATTGTATGTCGTATACTTTCTATCGACTTAAGTGCATTTCCTACTTTTTTGTTCTCTTTATATATTCTTCTGCCATAATAGAGATTGACTCATTCAGTCGACTGTTGTCGCTATCATGCACCTAGGCACGACCTAGATCAATTAGTTGATGATCACCCAAACATTGTACAACATACCAAACTTTTGATTAGTTTATCCTATGTTGGTATTATTGAGCCTAATTCATGATAATTAGTGGGCCTCCTTGGTGTTTGGGTGGGTACCACTTGTTGATTGAGCCCCCTTGGTAGTTCTATAAATCCTTTGTGGATCTTACACTTAGTTTTGTAACTCCCATTTGCACAAGTGTTCCCTCAATGGCTATTTTTATCCTTAATACCAAAAAAGTTGTGTAAATACTTATGTAAATCCTTGTGTAACTCTTGTTTAAATCCTTGTGTAACCCCCCTTTTTATTTTGGGAAGATGCCTTGGCTTGTGTGACACATCACCTCACTAATTTGATTCCTCTTGATAAATGATGTGCCCACACATGAATTTGAGTTGGTTGGATTGTTTTGGACCCACTCTCCTTGAAATTTGAATTTCTTGGGTTGGATTAGAGTTAACCTCTTGTGGTTGAATTACCCGCCTTGGATTGAATCAAGTTGGCTTACCTTGGTTTGGTTTGACCCCATTGAGATAGAATTACCTTCTTTGGTCTATAAATCCATATTTGATATCCTAGGTTTGGGTTTTTAATCGTTCTTTTGGATGGTTGTTGATTATGGTTTTTCATACCTTTGATGGCGGGATCTTGGTAAGCTTGTGAGCTTGGGAAACCATGAATGCTATGCTATGTGAACTTTTTGTTTAAAGCACTATGATATTTTATGGTGTTTGTAGTAAGACTAGAAAAATATGGTGTAGTTCTTTTGTTTCCACTATTTGGCTCTGTCCTAGACCTGCACATAAATCCTAATGGTGAATGGTGATATCTCGATGGCCTAGGGGGTTTGTATTACCATTACACCTGGTAGTGTGGTGGAAGAGGAAGTATGTGGTGAGGAATAGAGTTTTGGATTATCAAAATTACACTTGAGTTATTCTTGAGTGCACCTCTATTGTGTATTCAAGACCTCAACTCAGGGGTGTCCTGTCAAAGTGAGATATGGCTTGTCAGTGCAAGAGGCTGGGTGGAACATGGTCTGGATGATGCCGGTTGCACATTGATAAGATAAGTGATTTATCTCATGTTTATTTAATTTAATTCTCTATGATATGATTTATTTTTGGATACACATAAAATGTTTGGTGAAATGTATGAGTTATTTGTGGAAACAAATTCTCACAGAATTCAATATATTTATGCAAGTAAATTTTATGAAGGAATTGGAAACTAGTTTTTGGGATTTTGTGCACAATTTGTTTGATTGTTTGAGAAAATAATTCTTTGGTACCTCTGAAATAGAACTGATATTTCTTCACCTGTTCATTATATAATGTGTATTTTAATGGGACATTAACCTCATAATTTTTTAAGAAACTTCTCTTTGATGCTTCTACCTTTTATTCGGAAACTAGTTCTTTGATTGGACTCTTTGACATAGTTTGGAGACTTGGAACATGAAGTGTTTGTAAAAATGTATGAGTGCTATTTTTATAATTATGTATGATAAATAATCTTTAAATGTGTGTGATAATGTGAAGATAAATATTCTTGGTAGTGTTGGGTAAATTTCTACCGAAATTCTAGATCATTCTCCAATTTCTAGCCCCTTCAATAGAATTCTTTTGAGTACATTTGTGAATTTTCATATGAAGTGTCTGGGAAAATGTTTGAGTGATATATAAATATGTTATGACTGATAAAACATTTTATTTAGAGTTGTAACATGATTTGAATGATTATATGAGTTGTGGATTTAATTTTCCAACAATTCCTATAATTACTAGTTAATTCGGATGAGTAGAATTCACTAGTTTTGTGAGTTATTTAATGGAATGTATATGGGAGGAAAAAAAATACATATGGATGTAAGTGACCCATGCTAAAATTTACATGATATACAATATTCATATATTTCTCTTGATTTTTCATTTTGAAAGTTAAATTGGAAACTAGGTGCATTGCGGTGAAATTGATAACTATTTTTTGGATTCAAACCTTTGTTTTTGGTAAAAGATGAATGCACAACCATATGATTTGTTATTGATAATTTGTTTGTGCTTTAGAATGATTTTTTCCATATATTTTACTTCACCTCTGTATTCATTGGAAATCAGTTCGATTGGTTTGATTGAATTCCTGGTAGTGTTTATTAACTAGTTGAACTTTAAATATTCTTCGTTTATGTACTCATATCTGATATGAAAAAGTACTTTATTTTGTTGTACGTGCATGCTTAAATATGTGTGTAATGGATTTATGTTCAATTTTTGGTTCATTCACATGGTTGTGTATTGAATTTGTGCTAGACTAGTTGTTTATTGAACAATGTGTTAACTAGTTCATGTGGAATCATTTTGATAATTTTGGGTTTACTTAATTGGAAAATGGTAATTAGTCCTTACTTACATGTTAGTAGGTGATAATTACCAATTGGACTTGAAAAATAATGATTAAATTATAAACAAACAAGAAAATCCTTGTACTCGGTTAAGGAATACTTTTATCTTGAGAGAGCAGGAGGATGATCGACGAGCTCTTTTAGAAACTTGAGACGAGGGTTTGTAGATAGAGGAGCTAGCCCTAGTACTGAAGCCACCAAGGTAGATTTGAAGAAGGGGTACTGGGAGGTGAAGGTATGTGCCCATTCGGAGGGGGAGAAACCCCCTCCCATTGTTATACACCTGAGTGGCACCTCTCTGTTCGAGTGCTGATATCCCTCATGTCGGCACACAAAAGGACACTTATGGATAGAGGTTTGCCCTTAACACTATAGCTTGGCTTGTCATGAAATACATTCTACCTTCATCCAGCTAGTTACTTTACCATTTAGCCATGTTGGGATGTATTCGCGACTCTCATTCTTGACAACTCGCGAGTCATTCGCGAGTCTCCTTCACAGCAAGTCGTGAATCCTTGTATTCGCGGGTTGCGCTTATACAGAGTCGCAAGTCATTCGCGGGTTGCTCTACTACATACCCGCGAATGTACTTATTAACATAAAAACACAAAATCATGCCCTAATGGGAGTTTAGTTAAGTCATTTTACTTAATCTCCCTAACTGCTACAACTTCCCCAACCTTCGAGAACTACCTTATTTCACCCATATAAATACAGGCATTGGGGAAGGTTGTAGGGACTTACACTTTGGAGCAAAGTTATGCTGGTGGATTGTTTACATAAGTCTTTGGAGCAGTGAAACTCATAATCCTTTGGTGATAGAGGAGTCCTTGTCTCAGACGTTTGGTTGTACTCTGAACTTTCTCATTATTGACAATAAAGAGATTACTTCTTCCACATGTGTCTTATATATCTTGGTTTGATAATTGTTTATGCTTCAGTATTTCATATTTGGATTATCTAACCTACTAACATATATATATAAATCATTCTATATCTGGAAGATTGTTTTTGAACAGGTGAAAGAGGAGTGAGCCTTGGAGACTTTGGAAGTGGAGCAGATTGGAAGAGGGCTAGCAAGGATCAAACGTCATTTAACAAGTAAGTTCCTTTAACCCTCCTATTTCCTATTCTGCACTTCAGAAGTCAATTGTCTGCAAGTGTTTGAGTATGTTGGTAATCCCTGACCTACATTTATTAGGTGCATAATCCCTTACAACACCCGTTCTCATGATCGCTCCTGAGAACCTTAGGGTAATGAAAGAAATCAATTGGATTTGGATCCGATCGGGGAGAAGATGAAGGAAATGGATAGAAAGAGGACGAGGGGAGGATTCTTACCCCGATTTGAAAAAAACCAATCTTTGCAAATCACGTCTGAGAAGATAAGGGAGTGGGTAGAAAAATGGAAGGAAAAATCCCTAATCGGGAAATTCAATGGTATTTTGCAATGGAAAGGGATTTGCTTCGGTGGATTAAGGGAACATGGAACCTGGAAGGGAACTGTGATCTACATTTGGGAGCTAAGGGTTTCTTTACCATCATATTTTTCAATATTGAAGATTGGGATCAGATCTTGATGGGGGGCCTTATTTATTTTATTCATCTTGTCTATTCCTCACACCATGGAAAGAGAGGTTTAACCTGGATAAAGAATATATGAATATTTCCCATGTCTGGATCAGGATATATTTTATCCCTTGTGAGTACTGGGAACCCAGAATTCTAGAGGCCATTGGGAATACTCTTGAAAAATTTGTGAAAGCCTTAGATCAGAAGAAGATTTAAAGATACATACTTATGCATGTATCGGTGTCTATATGAATCTTTCACAAGAACTCCCAGAGGAAATCAACTTAACATGGGAAGACGAGGATTCGTTATAGCCCCTGGATTATGAGCAACTTCCTTTTTGGTGCAGGCAATGCGATTGGTATGGGAACTGAGCAAGGATTTCCCAACCTTAAAAACTGAGGTCATTCTCACTCAGGATTGGAAAGAAAAATAAAAGGAGAAGGACAGTGAAGGGTTCACTCAAGTACATCACCAAAAAAAACAAGGGAAAAGGCCCCCCAACACACACTATCCAAAGCAGAATATGGAGAAGAAGAAGCAATCGAGGAATAGGTATGAGATACTAAGCGAGCTGAATTCTAAGGAGGATGATTTGATTAAGGATAACCTAAAATCCCATCTCAAGGAAGGGAGAAAACTCCTCTCGAAGAAGGAAACAATACAATAGGATGAACCAATGAAAGATATGGAGGAATATACACCAGACGAAGCCGAGGATATGGATTTAGGCGAATTGGATCTGGATGAAATAGAGAAAGAATGCGGTAAGAAAGGGAAGGGGTATGTTTCTCAGAAGTAGTTAGAACTCCTACATTAGGCAATCCTAAAAACAAAAGATTCCCCACAATTGGGAATTAGTAAGGAGCCTTTGAAGGGAAATAAGTGCAAACAATTGGAGGAAGGAGAAAAACGTGGACGTAAGACAAATAAGTAGAGAATAAAAAAGATTGGAACACGGTTGATAGAGTCGAGCTATTACCTGAAAATAAAAGAATCCTTCATATAAATAAACAAAAGTACTTAATAAAGGTGATAACATGGAATATTCAAGGGGTTAATAGCCCTGGAAAAATGATGACCCTTTGAAACAAGTTAAGAAAGGAGAAACCTGATGTGTTGTTTTTGCAAGAAACAAAATGAAGTTTGAAGAATTTGCAAGCAATACAGGGAAATTTCTTGAGTGGAAGTCAAGGAGTAGAAACTGACACCCAAGGGGAGGCTAGAGGCTTAGCTATGCTTTGGTGCCCTGATACCCTCCAACTTAGTAACTTTAGGCCAACCCATTGTTATATTAGTACTGACTTCCAGGTAGTTAGTTAAGAGGTAAGAGGAACACTTACCAATGTCTATGGGCCTAACCTTCCAGCACAAAAACCAACTTTCTTATCATTCTTGGATAAAGAAGCACAAGAGATGGAAAGTCAATGTTGGATCATGGGAGGAGATTTCAATTTGATCACATCCTTGGAGGAGGAAAAGGGAGGAACTTAGAACTTTAGAAGCAACAAATACTACCTTCAAAGACCTTATTCAAGAGAGATGGTTGATTAACATAGAAACGGGGAATGGATGGTATACCTGGAACAATCAAAGAGAAGGGAACATCATGTAGCATCATGGTTAAACCATTTTATTCTATCGTATGCAACGATTAACAGTTCCAGGGAGGCGACTGCACAAGAACTTCTTTCTGTAGGCTCTGACCACTGGCTTGTCAGTTTAGTCTGGGAGGATGGGAACCCACCCATAAGGCGTCCTTTCTGATTTGAACAGTTTTGTCTTGAACACAAGAATTTCAAGGAACTTGTGGGGAAATGGTGGGAATAAATGGAACAACCTAGGGGAACTCTTATGTACTAATTCCATAAAAAAATGAGAAAGTTGAAAGCTAAAAACTGTACATGGAATAAAGAGGAATTTGGGGACATATTCCAAGATAAGAAGCTTCTTAAGGTCAAACTAGAGGAGCTCCAATGGGAGAGAATGGACAATGGGTACACTGATGATTTAAAGCAAAGAGAACATAACATCCTGGACAAGCTGAATGAATGAGATTGTCAGAAAGATATCTATTGGAAACAAAAATCCAGAAACCAATGGCTTCAAGAAGGGGAGAGGAATACAAAATTCTTTTATCACTCAGTGATTCAAAATCGCCAGAGGGAAAAACTAATGCGGATAAAAAAACAAAATGGGAAGTATGTAGAAACCATGGAAGATATGGAGACAAAGTTAGTTCAGTACTTTGAGACAATCATGGAGGAGGATTTCCCGGATAGGACTAAGGATATCAGAAAGATTACCAGATACATTCCTAGGTAGGTCATAACTGAAAAAAATGATGTCTTTTGAAAACTTGTGAACCTTCAAGACATTGAGGAGGATGTCATCCAAATGGCAGATGGAAAATCCCTGGGACGTGATGGTTTCACGACTAATTTTTTTCATCATTTTTAGGATACTATCAAATAAGAGGTCTGGAGGATAGTGGAGGACTCCAGGAGGGATAACAAAGTTCTAAGCTCTTTTAACTCTACCTTCCTAACTCTCATCCCAAAGGAGGAAGGAGCCATTACTCCTAGTAAATTTAGGCCTGTAGCCCTATGCAACGTTATATATAAGATAATAACTAAGGTAATGGAAAACAGGTTAAGGTCCCTCCTCCCAAATTTAGTTTCCCAAGAACAATCTGGGTTTGTGGAAGGACGATAGATGTTGGATGGAGTCATCTTGGTCCATGAGATTATGCACTCTTTGAAGGTCTAAAAAAACCCAGGTATGCTACTGAAACTGGATATGTCAAAATATTATGGCAAATTAAGTTGTCAATTCATGGAAGAAATGTTGGAGGCTTATGGGTTTCACCAGGAGTGGATACAATGGATAATTAATATCACTTCAAGGACTTTATTTTCTATTCTTCTAAATGGAGCTCCTACCACAACTTTCAAACCATAAAGAGGCATCAGACAGGGGTACCCCCTATCCCCATTTCTGTTTATACTCATGGAAGAAGGTCTGATTAGGGTAATCAAGGCCAAGATTGTGAGCGAAGAGCTCTGGGGTTTGAAATTCCACAATAATTTGGAAAAAAATTCTCATCATCAATTTTTGGATGATACAATGCTTATGGGGCACTCATTGGTGCAAGAAGTGAGGATTTTAAAGAAATGTCTGACCTCCTTCTCAAAGGCCTCAAGGATAGAAGTAAATAATTCCAAGAGTCAAGTTTTCTTCTTTAACACCCCCATGATTCATTAATAGAATATTCTGTGGATCCTAGGGTTTCAAGGTAGCTCCCTTCCGTCCAAATACCTTGGTGCCCCACTTGCAGAAGGGGTAATCAGGAAAGTCTATTGGGAAGATATTCTGGATCAAATGAAGAGAAAATTAGGGAATTGGGATTTTAGACCCCTTAACTTGGCTAACAGAGTCGTGTTAATAAAAGTTGTTCTTTAAGCGATGCCAATATACTTATTTTCCACCTTAGAAGCCCCGAAGACGGTTCTTAAACAGATTAGGGCAATCCAGAGAAAATTTTTATGGGGTGGTCATGGCGACAGTCATGGATGGGATTTAGTCAGTTGGGACATAGTTTGTAAACCAAAAGCTCAGGGAGGTTTGGGTCTGAGAGACCTGCAGAAAAAAATAGTCAAGTTCTGGGAGCGAAGATATGGTGGCACTAGGTGCCACATAAAGAAGAGCCATGGGAAAAAATTATGGCACAATAAATATTCGTAAGGGAAACCAAAATAGGATCGGATAAGGTTCAACGAAGAAATTTAAGGATCTCATATATGGAATTATGCTTACCTAAAATGAGAAATTATACAAGATCATAGTTTTTGGGAAAGACGGGAAGGACATGATGCCAATATTTGGAATGACTCCTAGCAACTAATGTCGAAGATCTGTTCTCAAATCGATATCCAAGCCAACGGGGATAGAGCGGGGAAATGGTGCTAATAAAAGTCCATCAATTATGGAGAGAAGTTTGAAACAATGAGGAATTCCATGAATGGCACCCACAGGAGTGGTGGGATGAAATATTCCCAGCAGAAGAAACTCATAATATCTTGGAGGCCCTTCAGGAAATATGCATTTGTATCCAAAGAGGACCTAATAATCTTAGATGGGGATATATGCCTAAAGGAACTTATAACACAAAAGAGGCCTATGATCTGACCTTTAATCAAGAAGAATCTTAGAGCAGGCATGCCTGGGACACGGTATGGAAATTCAATCCATGGACCAAAATTGTATCCTTTATTTGGCTTGTTGTCTACAAGCGAATTTTGATAGGGGAAAAATTAATGAGAAGACGTATGAATGGCCCTTTTTGGTGCACCCTCTGTGAAGGTGAGGAAGAAACTATGAACCATCTCTTGGATTCTTGTTCTATGGCCTCGTCATTATGGGACTCGGGCGCAAAAATATTTCGTAGAAATAATCGAGAAAGAGGTATAGCTCACCATATGATCAAAGTTTGAGACAAGGAGGTATTCAAAAACCCATCCATTAGTAAAATTTGGATCGTGTTCCCTGGAATGCTGATTTGGGAAATCTGGGAGGAGAGAAATGGTTGAGTCTTTGAAGGTCAAAAAAACCCATCTCACCTAGTCTGGATTCAAACTTTCAAAAACATTCAGGAAACAATCAAAATTTCTTAGTGAAACGAAAGAGATTGGGAGATGGATGACAATGAAAAACGAATTCTTGTAGGATGGGGTTTGGACTGCTCACCTCAAGGCTAGAGAAAGTTTAAAGTGAAGAAATTGATTCGAGCAAATCTGGGCACCTGGTGTCCCCCTCCAAGCGGGAATTTCAAGTTAAATTTTGACGGAGCCTCCAAAGGCAACCCAGTGTGGGCTGGATTTAGAGGAGTAATCTAAAATAGTAAGGGTACGATTCTCCAGCTCTTGCATGGAAGTATATGAATAGATACCAACAATTCGACAGAGATTGAAGGATTAATTTAGGGTGCCAAGATTTCCATTAGATACCGATGGGATCCTATGATAATCGAAGGTGACTCCAGCATTGTTATACATATGGCCAGAAAAATTCAAGGTGGCCAACCCGTCGACAAGGTAGTTAACATCTGGGGGATGATGCATCAGGTGGAGAGACTGGAAAAATTCATTAGAAGGTGCCACACGTGGTTTTTTACCTACGTCAAGAGATATGGAAACAGGGTGGTATATTTGATGGTCAATGTTGGTGGACGAAGGAGGGAGAGGTTTGTGGAAAGCCAACTACTGGAGGAGGATGCCAACAAGTGGAAGCTGCAGTGTTCACACATGGCGCACCAAGTTATCGATCGTGCCAAGGAATTGATTGCCGGCACAAGGAAAGTGTTGCATCACCAGCCTGAGGTACATATGTTAAACACTAGTGGAAAATGAGAGATTAGTGACCAAGAGACCAAAAATTTTGGTCACCACAGTTTTTTTCAAGGGATAAATGACCAAAATTGATAAATTTAAGTGATCTAACTAAAAAAGACCAAGATCAATGACCACTTTTAGTCACAGGATAAAAGAAACTAAAAACGACCAATATAGATGACCAAATTTGGTCACGGGATATCTAGAATAAAAATAACCACATAACAATTGGTCATTTATTTGGTCGTTTTTAGTTGTCACTCCAACAATGAAAAAAATTACAAATTTGACAATGAATTTAAGGGGGTCTCTAAATCCATCTGCAGTGTTAGAATTTAGTAAATTCTAACATATATATAATATATATTTACATATATATAATATATATTTACACGTCCCTATAATAAAAAAATTTAATTATTGAAACCCGGTTATATGTTAATTTGGACATGACCTTGGCATATAAAAAAATCCACTAAACCTTTAAACCCACTAAACCTTGGCATACAATGTTAATTATAAGGCTAATTTGCATGACCTTGGCATATAATTATACTTTTGATAGTATAATTTGGACACGACCTTGGCACCTTGGAATTTAATTATAGTTTTTATAGGTTTTTTACATGACCTTGGCATATAATTCTATAATTTTTTATAAGGCTCGACAAGACTGCTAGTGGGAAAAACCAAAGCAATAAAACATATGGGTGATATAAACAGTGTCGTAATTTGCAAGTTATAATTAACATGCATTAGGGAAATATGCTATGCATAGAATGGGAGCCATAATGTATCGACATTGTGCATTACCAGTCCCTGACATGATGAAGAGCGGCATGGGGGAGAATATGGGAGGGTTCATATATAGTTGGTGGTTTCCATATTGGATAGCTTGTATGTGGGTTAATGGACTTCATTCTTCTCATTTCATGGTAATTGGCGTGGAAATTGGTGGGAGAGTTTACAAATCTCAGGGTAAGGGTTTGTTATTACAGAATTTACTCCCCATCAATGGAGAGAATGTTGATGTTAGTTGGTTAAGTGGTGGGATGGGAGTGATATATTTCGGATTTTCGGGTGTTGAATTTGTTGATTGGGTTAATATATATCCACCACTGATGGCGTCTGCAATGGAGATAAATACCGCATCATACCGAACGTGGAGGCTTTTGAAGAGGCACGCAAGGGCATCCTTAGTTGTAGAGATAAAATCCTTTGGTTCTTCCCAGGTAAGTCAAATTCTTCTAATTTTTTTGTTGGTTCTTAAGGGCTTTGGACAATTGGTACATTTTTCTATTAAGTTACACAGTCAACATTGAAATAATATTACTATTGAGTCGATCTAGGGTTAAACTGTTAGGCCTTTAGGGATTAATTGCTAAAATGTTTGTGGATGCTCTCTTGTATTAAAATATGGATTAGTGGTTGTGCATGAGCTAGACATTAATAGGGCCAACTATATTTTAAGGTGTTCACTTTTGTAGAGGAATTTTGAGCACTAATCCAACTCCCATTAGATATTATTAAGTGGATTTTTCACTTTCTTTGGCTCTGGATAAGGCATTAGGGTTTGTGGGAAACATGGTTCAAACCTTCGTTGACAATAGAGGTCTTGAGTCTTTCCTTTGATATTTTATTTTATTTTATTTTTTCTCCCACTATTCATGGTAATGCAAAGAAGGTGTTAGCATTGCATAAATCAACAGATAAAATAATGTCAAATTTGGAGAGGCTTAGCCAATAAGGGAAAATCCATAGCACTTAGCCAATAAGTTCCCTAGGCCTCCAAGTTGTTCTATTTTATGAAGTCATTCAAATAAATGTAACTTCTTCACCCTCCTTTGCATCTATAGGAGGCTCCTATGACTTAGAGGACTATGCATTCTCATATATTTTCACATCTTGTCTAACCACTGTCTTCCATGGTGATCGAAGATATATTATATAAGCCTTTGAGTATTCATTGTCTCAAACAAAGATGCTCTTCATGCTAGAGGGCTCAAGATTAGATCTCTTCTCATCAGGATTATGAATATACACAAGAAAACCAAAAACACTAAAGTGTGATACTTATGGTTTCTCACTAGTAAAAGCTTCTTTTGGTGTTTTGTCCTTCAATATCCTGTGAGGACACGTGTTTAGAATGTAGACAATTGTATTTCATGTTTTTGCATAAAGATGCATGGATAGATATAGATCTTGAATCATAGCCTTAGTCTTGTCTATGATGGATTTATTTTGTTCAACTTCATTTTGCTAAGGGTTGCAAGGTACTTTTAGCTCCCTCTTGGTCCCTAATTTTTCAAAAATTATTAAAGTATTCGGGCGTGTACACTCTGACCTCTTGCACAACCTGTATAGGCTTCCCTTTCGCACAATATGACCAAAAATTGACTAGGATCGGGGTTTCGATATCTAATAATGAATCACAGATCATCAAACTCAATCATAAAGCTAAGATTTGTCATCATAGAAACTACCTCTCACAGGATTTAGCCTTCTACATGCATGGATTCCTGGAAGATTTGATATCTGCAACTTTGATACCATGTTAAATTTTTAAGACATGGTAAGGAGATTTTGCACTCATAATTCAAACCCTAAAACTAGGAAACTTAATAATAATAAACTCCTACCAAAACCACAAAAAATGAATGCTAGATTCTATCATAGTAACAATAATAATAATAATCCAAGTTAAGGTCACAACCTTTTCAAATGCCAAATTGATGTATGAGACCCTCTTAACCAAAGGGATAGATATTACAAATACATCACTCTAAAAACATGGACAACTATTACAAATCCAAACCACTCAATCATGAATTTGTATTCTATTAACTGAGAGAAATACAATGCTTAGCTCTAAACTCAAAATATCTAACCATTTCAATGGAAGACTTGCTTGTATTTTATATAATAAGAATGATATGGTTTAAAAAAAGGTATGAACCATCCTTGTGGAGTGCTATGTTACATAAGGAAGATGTAACCCTAAAAACAATGTAGAGAATTATGTCCTCCTTGCAGAGATAAAACCTCTATGCTTAGTGTGTCCCAACTAGAAAAGGTTGTGCATGCATGCATGCACCCTCCTTGGGATCTGTTATAGCTTGTTTTTGCTTCTCATTTTAAAGCATTAGCTTGTTTTTTGAAACATGGTTTTATTCATTTTTAAGTTTGGATTTTAAGTTACTTTAAACCTTTTCTTTGATTGTTATGTTTGTATTTAGGTGATTTCAAAGATTTTTTCCAATTTTGGCTTTACCTAGCAAGATTTATAATTTTCAAGGGCTTGCAGGATGTTTATATGAATTAAAGGTCCTAAAAAATATCATAAAATTTTATTCTAAGTCATTCAACCAAAGTTAACCCTTTGTTGTGAGGTTTATATTTGAAAATTATTGAAACAAGCATTCTTGTAGCGCAAGCTTGAAAAAGTTACACACGCGCTACAAGAAAATCACACTATCTGAAAATCATGATTTTTGGTTCAAAGTTTTGGAAATTCGTGCATAGGAGAGGTCATTCATACTTGTCAATGGGTTTGATACATGTTCTAGGCTAGAGTGATCATTGTGACAGGTGTTAACAGTTCAAGCAAGCAATCATTAGGGTAAGTTGCGGTGGTATGGAAGTTATGATACAGAGTAGTGGAACATTGATAATTATCCATGATGAGGAAAATTCGCCTTGATTTACGCATCTCCTGAAGCGCATGAAAAGCATACGAGTTCGTGGCAAAATTTTGGCAGTTTGTAATCAAGTTTTGAAGCAGGTCGGTAATTTAGGGCTTTGAAGGGCGACTGTTTGGTACTATCATGGCGGTCAGAGGAGGATTAAAGAATGAAATTGGACACCTAGCAGACAGGAAAACCGTCATTTCTAGTAGTTGAATTCACTATTCTGATAGGTAGGAGGCGAATTACTATCATATTCCCTGTATTTGGGTTTTCATTGATATAAAATTAATTATGGAATTTAATGAAGAATGCTAGTATATAAACCCAATTGATGCTGAATGTCGAATTTTCTCTATCAATAGAATTAAAATACTTATCATTTTAAGTGATAAAATCCAGTTTGGGGGTTTGGTTTCCCAACATAGCATTGTCTGTCAAATTGCCAATATCTGAATAGAATTAGAGCTCTTTACTGAAAGAAGCAATTTAACAGTCATTTAAAATGAAGAGGAGTGGGAAAACAAATAGAGCTGAACCCTCAGACATGTCTTGGGTTCAAGCCTTCCCAGACTGTGCAAGATTGTTTTTAAAGGCAGGATGGTTAAGCTTTTTTGAGAAAATTGATGGGTATCACACAAAGGTATCATATAAGTTTGCTCAGTGTTTGGATAAAGATATGGTTACTTTTGACACCTTGAATATTTAGTTGACCAGAGAACTGATAGCAGAAGCTACAGGGATCCCAGATGAAGGCGAATATTGGTTTAAAAAAGTACCTTTTACCTTTGATGCACATAATTACTTACTTCCAGATGTGGTTGCAGACTGGGGTAAAGGATACATATCCAGAAATTCAAACCAGAATGGAGAGAGCCAATAAAAATTCTGCAAAGTTATATCACTTGTGAAGGAAGATTTGCATTTGTTTTTAAGTATCATTTCAGGTTTTTGCAGCATCTTAACCATGAAACAAAGATGAATCTTCCATTCTTTTTCCTTAAAAGTCTTCAAAAGATGTCTAACAGGGTAAAGGAACATAAAGACCATACTAAACAATCTATATTTCATCATGGGCTAATAAAGATAATCATAAGTACTGTGCTTCGAAAGAAGGAGAAAACATGGGATTATTTTCTATTTTGGTCTAGATTTCAAACAGAGAAGGAAGATCAAGCTCAAAAAAGAAAATTGAATAAAGGTCATAATTTGGTCAAGAAACTGAAAAAGAGAGTCACAATTAAGATTGAAGAGGATAATGTACCTGAAAAATCTATGATTCAAGGAGATGAAAATGTTGAAGTTGAACAACAGACCAATATTGAGGAAAATGAAATTTCAAAGGCAGGAGTGAAAGATGTGGAGTCTGTAGAAGATACTTTTCATGTAGAACTAAACCAAGAAGTAAAAGAAAATGTAAAAGAACAGGAACAAGTTCCTATTACAGTGTAGTCTGAAGATGAGGAAAATTCATTGTCTGATGAAGCTAGGGTTGACACTGAACATGATTTACAGAAACAGTCTGAAGAGGGGGTAATGTCATGAGGGATTAAAAGAAAGGTAATTCAGATAGCTTCTATTAGACATCAAGGAAAATATTTGAGTATGTTAGGGGAAATAGGGGCAGGTTGGAGGCCCAAAACTAGACCTAAGAATAAACTCAGGTTGAATATGAAAAAATTGCTAAACCGTAAACTAGCTCAAAAGAAAATTACAGTAGTTGAAGACTCTTCTTCTCAAGAAGAGTTAGAAGACAATGAAGATTTAAATGAAAAAGAGATGAAGGGTAAGAAGCAAATTATTTCAGAAAATAAGTTAGCTTTCACTGAAACCAAAATTTCAGAGATATTTGAGGAAGTTCGAAAGGAGGTAATCCTAGACTAGCATCAAGATGATTTAAAGAAACAACATTCAATTATATCAAGCTTTTGTGTAGAAAAAGGGAAGATTGGAGAGCAATCAACCCAATGCAGTGTTGAAGTCAAAGAATATTCAGAAGTCCCTATGGCCATGACAGAGCAGCTGGAAGAAGATGAAGATATTTTTAAGAAGTTGAAAATCCCTTGGATGCCAGAAGAAATGCATCCAGTATCAGAAGGGAAATGCATTGATTCTGAAAATGAGAATTTGCACTGGAGTATTAAAAAGTACAAATATCAGATCGAGTACTTGCATGAGACAAATGAGGGATTTGTGACTGCTAACAGAAGATTGAGAGAAGATTTAGAAGAGGTCAATAGCCACTATCACGAATTAATTACAGTTTCTAAGGAGGCTTTGAAAAGAAAAAGACAGACACAAAGTCTGTATACAGAACTGAAATAAACCATTCAAGAGCTAACACAACAGAATCAAGAGCTTTCAAAAAGAGTTGAAGACTTGGAAGCAGATCACCAGAAAGCAAGAAAGAAGACTCAAGCTTTAGAAGGAATATATCTTTTAGCAGAGGTTGCTAAGGACTTGTAAAGTACTTTAATAATAGTGGTTATTAGTTAGTTTTTGAAAAAGTTGATTTATTTTGTATGACTATAGTCTTATTGAACAATTCGGTAGTATGACCTAAAAGTAGTTTTTTTTCAGTTATGTAACTGTTTTTGAGAAATCAAGATAAAAGTAAGGCTAGGAAAAGACCGACGGTTCGAATTTTTGTACAAGGGGAGGCTATCAAGCTGTGGTTTATGAAGCTAAGTGTCAAAAAACTCTTATGTATTTTTGAATGACTAATTATGAAATATATGCAACTATAAGCCCTATTTAGCCTATTTGCTGGTTTCATTTCTGATTTGTTTAATCACTCAGTTGATATATTCATTTCTTGTTTGAGGTTATTATTCATGAAATGCTTGTTAACTGTGGATGAAATTCAGTGTTGTGATTATTGTTTATGGTTTATGTCTTATATGTTATGCATCTCAGTCCTTTAATTGTGCATGATTTAGTGTTTTCTTTAGCCTTGTGAAGTCTTTACCCTCATGTTTACAAACTGCACAACCAAAACCCTAAAAAAACCTATTTTACGTGATTTTTTTTTATGATATTGTGTTGGCTTGTTCTTTTGTAGTCTGAGAACAATTTCTAGCACTAACAGGATCCATGCACCATTTCTTCTAATTGAGTTGAGAGGTTCATTTCTACATCCTAGGTGGGGGGAATGTGTCCATGTAGGTCAAACACCATGAGAATGATTTTCAAAAGGAAGCATGAGAATTCTGGCATCTCCAAAAGGCAATACCCTGGTGACATCCTTTGGGATGATTTTCATTCTGTATAAAACAAGAAATAGTCACAAAAGGGGTGCATGCTAAATCTGGGAAGATGCACTCACAATCATGATATTATTTATGTTTGAACAGATTGCCAAAGTCTATAAATGCAAATAGGATTGAGCACTTCCCCAATACAAAATACAATAAATATGATAGTCAGGTGATATATTTCTAGCCATAATACCAACATACTTAGGCACGGATGAAGTTTTCTCATTGTCGCTAATCTTTCAAAAGGGGTGTCTCCATTCAACTGAAAGTTTATTAGTGTATGGGATGCTAAAAGTATATCATAGTTCCCAAAATTGTTGATGTATTTGTAACTTCGGAATGTATTCACTTATATGGTACCCCCATGTTCCTATCGGGAGAATCATTTGTATTTCATTGTACCCTGATGTTCCTATCGGGAGAGTCATTAATATAATAAAGTCATGTAAAGCCAATGAGGTTAACCCTCCATTATAATTTAGGGCAATAGTCCCCACAATTGAGTTGAGGTTAACCCTCCTTGTTGATCAAGGGGGTAAAGTCCCCACAGTTGTGGGGCACTAGGGTTATTAGACTCTCCTATAGATGTTGGCCCTGGTAAGTAATTGTCAAGTGAGGCTGACTTGTTGGAGTGGAAATCAAGTGAACGAAAGAATATAAATAGAAGTGAGGCTCTCCTCATTTCTACACACACACACACTCACTCAACTGGAGTGCATGAGTGAGAGAGGAAGTGCTGGCACAAGTGAGAGAGATCAGATGTTGGAGATCATCTTTATGTTTTCAGGTTTTAATTTTGCTATTGGTTCTCATTCTATCTCTAAGGAAGTTGCGAGGTTTTCTCCTTCATGGTTTCCCCGAGGAAAATTATTTGTGTCTCTTGTCTCTTGTGATTATTGTTGTGCATGTTATTCTCTCAGATAAGATCCTAATATCATATTGCTTAAATGTTAAAAATATAACAAAAATATTTTTAGCAACTTCAACATCTTGTTTTGCTAAAGTAAGACCCTCATTGAGCTCTCAAGCAATGACGCTTTTTATGGCATTTATGTGGATTCCAAAGCATGCCCACATGATAAGAGATTTTGTCCATTGTACCCCTGAAATGCTAGAGGTACACACACAAACACCAGACTTTTTTTTCACAAGTGGAAAAGCAACTATTTTTTATTCATTAAGAATCAAAATAGCTATGAGCATACAAAGATGGGCTGTCATCAAAGAAAGACAAATATGTTTCCAAAAACAGTCAATGTGTTACCATAATTGTCTAAATAGTCTGTACCTAATATCTGGTCAGAGCATATAAAAAAGCAGTGATGAGTATAGATCTAGAACCTCTAGATACCCCAAATCACATAAGATGGAAGCAGTCTGTAGTATCTATTTTTTTGTAACCAGTTCATAAGGCAATGATACAAAGTGATGCCATCCCAATTGTATTCAATGCTGAGTCCATCACACACAAGTGTCCAGATATTTGGAGTAGTATTACAATTCACAAAGATATGGACAATATTTTCAGCCTCATAGTTACATAAACCACATCTATTGGGCCCCTCCCAACCTCTCCTATAGAGGTTCGCCCAAGTAAGGATGACATTTTCCAGGCATATCTAGATAAAGCAGGTAATTTTGCTAGTTAATTTCCATTGCCAAATTATCTGAGACCACCAACGCACCAATGCACTCTTTTGGATGATAAATCATATGCAATTGAATCATACAGGAGTTTAGAAGTAAAGGTCCCAGATGTGAATCTACCCCACATAATTAAGTCATCAGTATCTCTTAAAAAAATACCCGAGTTGTTAAGATGATGAGTAAAAGTATTCCACTATTGTGTCTGTGTGTCGTTGAGTCCCAAATCCATAGCACTTAGCTAATAAGCGTCGCAAGTCTCCAAGGTGTTATGTTTTCTGAATTCATTCAAAAAAATGTAACCATTGAAATGTATATGTGAAATAAGGTCATCAATGAAAGTATGAATCTGAGGTCCGCCAATGATTGGGTCAATGCCCACCATAATTTTATGACCATTCCCAATTCCCTAAGTCAGCCATTTTATGATCCAATTAATTTGTCTCATGAAACTGAGCCAGAAAAAGGGAGCTATTAGTTGTCGGCTTATAGCCACTTAACTGATCTTCCACAGACTTGTCTTTGAGGTATTTTTTCCTGATGAGTAGCCCCCACAAACCTCGACTATTAATGGCCTTCCACCCACACTTGAGACTTTGTTACAGCTGATTTTACCACACATGGTTGATCACATATTTATGGCCTTCCCTGTCTCTCTGCAGACTCTTTGGACCCCATGGATTGATATTATACTTTGATGTTTCCAAGTTCATCCCTAAAAACACCTGTTTATTGTTATACGTGACTTTTAATCCCATACTCGGGTGTATACGAGACTTTTGACGTCAAACCTGCGTATATCGGGATGTGTGCAGAAGTCCAATTTTTTTTGGAGTTTTCCTTGATGTGTGTCTAAACCACTTGAATCTTGGCCTTCCATATGCCTCGAGATCACTTGGACTTGACCCTCCATTATCCCTTTGGAGTGCTATATAAGGAACCCCTTGGATACATTGAAGAGGGGGAATTGAAGAGCAAGGAAACTATAGTCTGTTGTTGCCATAGCTTGCATATACTTGAGTCTGCATCCCTTTGTCCCTTTGGAGAACTTTGTGTTCTTCCCAAGCTTGCCTTTTCTTGTGATATTGCTATCAAGAGATAGAGGATTGAGGTAGTGGAGTCCCAGGTGGAGGACTCAGTTTCTCCTATTCGCAGACGTGCCGACAGAGGTTGTCACGTGTGTAATCTCTGATTTGATTAATAGACATATCTTTTACTGTCCAATAATGTGCATTTGAATGAATATTGAATCCATGGATATGTTTAATTACTTATACATTGTTGATTATATATGATAGAGTAGACCTAACACCATATTATATAGCATGCTTTTCTTGTTTGCTGTTGTTGAGAGCAAATTGCTAGCGCAAGCGGGATTGGAAAAAGCTCAACGGGGATCTACTTCAACCGTCCAGAATAAGAAATGATTCTAGATCCTTTAGTGTTAGATGTTTGGTTTCTCTTGCATATTGGGAAGGGATTGATTTATCAGGTCTAGCTGTCTATTGTGCTACACCCCAAGCCATAGGAAGTTTCTCTCCATAACAGAATTGGTGACTCTACTGGAGAGGTTCCTAGTTTTTTTCTTTGGGGGTTTTCGGTATTCAATGTACTTGAATTGCTCTGATTTCTTTGTTTTCGTGTCGAGTCTGGGGGCATGTTTTCCCAATTGGGTCCTGAAGGAGTAAATTTTGTCTTAGCTTGTCTGTTTGCCTTATTTTTCTTCCTTTTTCTTCCTGTACATGGGTTTAGCTTTCACAGTCGTGTATACATGCGAGTATTCCTTGAACAATTGTGTGTGTACACAGGTTTACTGAGAACAGTCATGCAGGGCCTTGATTTTTATCCTTATTGGGAGGATTAAGTGTTGCTGGGTGATTTTGGATGATTGTTGAGTCTTCTTGGATGCTTCTGGAGTCTGTATACACCCTCTATTTTTGACTAGAGACTGTTTTTAGTTTGATTTTTAGAAATGATCTTGTCATTCATTTTCTACTTTTTTATTTTGAGATTAGTGCATTAGGTCTCTTTTACCTTGGTTATTTGCTTGGCTATTGTTTGCGAGTGGTTGCATAGTTTGAGGGTTGTAAAGTCATATTTTTTGCTTTTGTATCTCATTTAATTAAAAAATATAAAAATATTTTTCTTTTTGCATAGTTATGCATTGCTTGCATTTTGCATTAGCATGGTACTTGCATTATGTTTGCTTGGTAAATTTTAGTTAGATTTTCATATAGGAATGATTGCACTTACATTTGAAGGAAATTTTTTTCACTTCACGTAGTAGCATACCCTATTTTTCATTCTACACAGTGCATTTGCATTGATTGTTAGGTGTGCATTTTACTTCATGTTGTGTCATAACACCATAAGTTGCACGACCATTACCCTTTGAGTATAACAGCCAAATAAAATCAATGCTTAATAAAATGAATTACACTCTTTTATTTTCTAGGGTGCATAACAAGATTAGGTTTTAGGGTCTTGGAATAGTTCATTGTATGTTAATTCTCCAAGATCACTAAACAAAACAATTAGGTGTCTGTCCAGGTGAGAGTGTGAAAACCTTGGTATAATTAGTGTTTCTCAGGACGCTCCTCTAACAAGGGAGTTAAGCATGAGGTAGTGCATGCGATTGTGACTGGGATTACCCCTAGTTACTTTCTGTGAGAACTGGAGATATTTCCAGGGTTGTATTCGTATTTGGGGTCCTTTGAGGTATTGACTGGTGCACCCCTGGGGTACCATTTGTGCTTTCAGGCTTTGGGATTTGCTACCCTGCCCATACGGTCAATCTCTCCTACGACTGTCTACTTGAGCATTGGTTATATTGAGGCGACCGTAGTTGGCTTACCTAGGTTATCGAGGGGGTATTTGCAGAGGTTATTTTGCAGGTGTCCTGGCCAAGTAGGGGTTAGACAGCATAGTCGCTATATGCGTTGAAGCTCAGGGCCACTATAATTGGTTACAAACCTCCACTTGTTGTGTATGGGAGTCTCAAGCCTCTCCTAGGTGAGACATACCTGCTTCATTCGAGAGCTCATTTATCCTACCCTTGGTTTGCTTGTTGTTTGGCTTTAGATTTTCTCAGGTGTATGCTCTGTGCACGCTAGTTTGCTTAGGGTTGCGCAGATAGATCAAGTCTTTTCTTTTTGTTGAGTCATTGTGTATCCGAGTGTGGATCCCCATCGCTCTCGTTGCTTAGTAGGTCTTCCACCTTCTACGTATCCTCCTCCCTTGGGAGAGAGAGCTATACAGTCCAGGCGGACTAGTCATCACTTTGATTCACACAGAGATCTCGCCATGAGTCATCATGAGCCTAAGTTCTTGGAGCTTCCACCTTCCCCGCCTTCTGCGGCGGAAGTTGATCCTTCAAGCACATATGGAACACCTCCCGAGTCTGGTCCTGATGGGACTGGACTCTCATAAGATTATTTATCATAGTTTCTTGATTACATTAGCTCTGACCCCCGGTATTGGTTATACTATCCAGGTGAAGAGACTCGCCATGAACCCACTAGCACTGGCCACATTAGATATGGCATGCCTGATATTCCCAATCTCGGTCTGGCACCTCACGTTGAATCGGTTAGTGACCCTGGTACTGTGCCTGGGGGCACTTCCATTCCTTTCCATGTGGAGAATTTTGGTAATAGTAATCACATTGCGCCATCCACTCTAGCGGTGGAAATTCCTTCACAAACAGAGCCCAGACCTAGCACTAGTGTTCCTCTTCAGGGACCTCAGCTGAGACATGTGAATATTGGGGGTACAAGCTATATTCCTTCACACATTCCATCATCTTCTCAACCTGTTCCTTCGAATTCCTTTTTGACGCATCCTCTTCCTGACTCTAGTGGTCCTTCGGGCCGGAGTTTGACTACAAGACATGTTCATCTTGCGACTGCTAACATTATGGTATCACAAAGCCAATTGCCTCCTTTTGTGTCAGCAAATCATGTACCTGTTTCTGGATCGTCTAATGGAATACCTCGTGGATCATCTCATGGTCCAGCTAATAGAGCTTCCCATATACCTAACTATGGACCATCTCATGGAACATTTCATGGGACACCTTATGGATCATCCCATGGACCATCTCATGGTACAGACTATGGAGCTTCCCATGGACATTCTTATGGACCGTAGTACAGAAAAAACTATCAACTGTATGGGTACAGGTATCAACAACCCGCTTACTCTTCTAACTATGGTTTTGTAGCACCTCATAATCAAGGTACTCTGCATCGCAATGCTTCCATGCATCCCTTCATGGGTCATATGGGAGGAGGTTATTATCCCACTGGCCAAGGCCATGGTGTGCATAGCAGTCAACCTTATATGAATCAGTCCTACCAAGGAGCGTGGAATCGACCATCTCAACCTAGGCTCCCTTTCCTTGCGACCTTGAACCTACCTGATTTGTTGAGATTGACAAATAATCCTATGTTTCATAATTGGGCATGGCCGACAGTCCCTACCAAGCTTCCTTCAGACATTCCCAAGTTCGAAGGTAAGGATGGTGAAGATCCTGGTGAGCATGTCACAACCTTTCACCTTTGGTGCTCTTCTAATTCCTTACACGATGACTCCGTTTGTTTGAGGCTATTTCAACGCACCCTCATGGGTCCTGCGGCAAAATGGTATATAGAGTTATCAGGGGGGGGACCTATACTACATTTGATGACCTTGCCATGACTTTTCTTAATCATTTTCAGCTACCCGTATGTTACGACGTCAGTACCAAACTATTTTCGACCTTTCGGCAAGACAAAGCCACACATATTTTAGATCATATTCAAGAGTGGCGTAGACGGAAACGATTAATTAAAGCCTTTATACCACCAGAGTTTCTTCTAGAGTGGTTCATCAAGTCATTGTTACCTTACATCACGAAGGATGTTTCTACATCCAAAGTTCAAAATGAGGACCAAGCTATTTTAGGGCTCAAGAGTTGGATTTGATCTATGCTCAATCCGGACTCTTGTATGAGATTATCCCGAATGCTCCAAGATCCAATTCCGACCCCAATATTAAACCTGGGCCACATGCCAATGGTATTGTTGGCTCCATAAGTACCAAACCTACAGACTCAGTTACAAAACAAGTGAACCAGTTATCGATTAACCAGCTTGCGTCGGGATAAGATACGACTTCGTCTCAACCTACCCAATTGGTGAGTGTACTTTCAGTGAAAATGTCAAACCCTAAAGGCAACCAACAACCTGGAAGGAATAAAAAGAAAGGAAAAAATAATCGTAAGGGTGGGAATAAAATTGAAAATGGTAATAATAATGAAAAGAACATGAATAATGCTGGGGGGACAAGCAACCTAAACGTAAGGTGAAGTTTGCTTGTAAGTTGTGTAAGGACGATCACCTCATTCACTTGTGCCCTCATATGGAGGACACCTCGAAGTTCATAGCACAAGGCCCAACTGTATTTACTAATCCTTTACCTAATAATCAAAATATGAACTCGAGGACCGTTGATCATGGTTGTACGTCTGGTGGAACTCAAAACCCACCAGAAGCCACTATTGGTCACGGTTGCATCAACATGGTGATAGCTACCAAAGTTGTGACACATGCGAAAGATTATGGTTCGTCACAACGAAACCTTATGAAAGAACTTGATCCACCCGAGAGATCTTTGCGAATGGAAAAACCTATGGATAAACCTGAAGTTCTGCCTCGCATTCCTAAGGGAGTCTTGAAGTGCTTGGGGCACAATCCTAATGCTCGAGCCGACCAGAACTATTCATTTATTGAGGATTTGGGCTAGACTCGTTGTGTGATGTCCACATTAGAAGTGCTTCAGACTTGTCCTTTGCAGAGAAATGCCTTGCTGTCTGCTCTTGGGGTTAGTGATGATACCTCTTCTTCCATGATCAAATTTGAAACTCATGGAATCTAGCCTCGCTTGCCTTACTACGTGTCTCTTTTGATTCATGTAGAGTGTCTCAACAACACCATCATGCATACTGTCATTGATGAAGGTGTTGCCACTTCCGTGATGTCTTTGTCTTGTTGGAAGGGTTTAGGTTCTCCCACATTGTCTCAGTCTGCCAACATGTTGACTACTTTTGATGGCAGGCCATTTTAGCTGCATGGTATACTTCCTTCTCTAGAGGTGCAATTGGGAGGGAAGAATGTCGCAATCAAGGTCGAGGTTGTTGATGTGCCCCTTGACTAAAATATTTTGCTGGGTAGGAACTGGATGTACAATATGCAAGCTGTAGCTTCTTCCCTATTTCAAGTGGTTTGCTTTCCGTTTAATGGGAATATCGTTACTATTGATCAAAAGTATTTCCAGAATCCGAGTGTTAACACATCATCGGGAGCTTCTATCCCCTTTGTCAATCATTCTTAGCCGACAACTGAGAATGTGGGTGTGGGTATGTATCCTTCTCTCATGGTAACCTTTAATTGTCCTGTGCCCGTTCTTATGATTGGCTCTAGTCTTGGTGGGGCTTCATCCTCGTCGAATTCAGTATCTTTTCACACAACTCATATGGAGGATCCTTGGATTCTTCCTTCATCGAGTACTTCGAGTGTGCCTATCGAGACAGACATGCTGTTTCCTGCAACAATGGTGGCGTATCAAGCGAATCTTGATCATGTTATAGAGCCTAGTCCTTTCTCTTCGTGGAAAGAGGAGGCAGACCCTTATGTGCTACCTGCATGGGCAGTAGAGTCATCTCACTCTCATGACTACCTTCATGATTTTTTTCCGCCAGATGAAGCTATTCTTAAGGCCATGTTTGGGATTGAACAACCTTGGGAAGAGTTGCACCATAGATCATATTTCCTTCCTGAGCTTGATCATTTAGAGTGTGATGACTTTAGGGTGATTCTAAGCGAGAAAATTGGTAGCCCCATGGTCCCATTAAGCTCTCCTGGTCATATGGCTGAAGGGAACATGGCTAACCTGTCACCAATGATTCCTATCAATATTTCTCGTGATCCTGGTAAGATTGAGAACATCTACATTGGGGCTGATTGTTCCCCCGATGAGATTAAAGAGTATACCGAGCTATTTAAGGAGTTTCATGATATTTTTGCTTGGTCATACAAATAAATTCCAGGTATAGACCCTCGTATTGTTGAATACAAAATCAAGACTTAGCTAGATGTAAAACTGGTTCGAAAACATTTGCATGTCATGAATCCTAGAAAAGAACCCACCATTAAAGCTGAGATAGAGAAACTGTTCAAAGCTGGTTTTATCTATCCCGTTCCCTTGACGGAGTGGGTTTCAAATATCGTTCTGGTGGATAAAAAGCAAGGAGCAATCCAGATATGCACTGATTTTTGTGATTTAAATTGAGCCCGTCCTAAAGATAATTTCCCTACACCATTTATTGATCAAATTTTGGATGAGTGTGTAGGAAGTGAGGTATTTTATTTTATGGATGGATTTTCTAGATATAATCAGATACAAATTAAGCCTGAGGATCAACACAAGACCACATTTATTTGTCCTTGGGGAACTTTTGCATATCGAAGATTCCCTTCGGCCTTAAAAACTCCAGAGCTATGTTTTAGAAGGCCATGACCTTAATCTTTCACGATATTAAAATGATTATTGAAGTATATTTGGATGATCTTGCTTCTCACTCTCGTTTGAGAGTGCGTCATCCTTACCATTTGTGATTAGTGTTTGAAATATGCCATCATTATCAAGTTCGTTTAAACCCTCATAAGTGCATCTTTTACGTGACAGTTGGTCATTTACTAGAATTCATCGTATCCAAGAGAGTATTAGAGTCAATCCCTTGAAGGTTGAGGCAATACTTCAATTGTATCCCCCACGTAACATTCGACACCTTCAATGTTTACAAGGTATGGCGAACTTCTTGCGAATGTTTGTGGTCAATTTTGCCAACTTGAATAAAGGTTTCATGCGTCTGTTGAAGAAGGACACCCCTTTTTACTGGGTTGAGCGAGGCCAGGAGTCTTTCGATGCTCTTAAGAAAGCCTTAGCAATGACCCCTTTGCTTAGTCCACCAGACTATAGCTGTGGTTTCTTGATTTATGTGGCCGCGTCTCGGGAGACGATTGGTATGGTATTGGTTCAAGAGGATGAGGAGCTCCATGAGCATGCCATATATTATTTGAGCATAAACCTTATTGATGCAGAACTTCGCTATTCCCATTTGGAGAAGCTAGACTTAGTCATTGTTCATGCGGTTCAACGTTTGAGACATTACATTCTCCTTTGCCAAAATTTGGTCGTAGCTCATATCAATCCATTTCGGTTCATCCTCACTAGAAGGATGATTGGGGGAAAATATAATAAGTGGATTGTGATTTTGCAAGAGTTTGATCTCGAGTTCGTTTCGGTGAAGCCGAAGAAATCATTAATCTTTGTTGAGCTCATATCAGATTTATCAAATTTGGAGGAAGAGGAGGTTTATGAGGATTCTTTTGTCAATGAGCATATATTCCTCATCTCGACTGTGGATCCTTGGTATGGGGATATTATCATGTATTTGCAAACATTGAAGGTCCCCACTCACCTCTCACTGGATGAGAGATGATGAGTACGTCACGGAGCAAAGAACTACCTCATAGTGGATGATACTTTGTACCGTCATGGGGTGGATTCCATTTTACGTTGTTGTTTAAATCATGATGAGGCTGAGGTCGTGCTTAATGATTGCCACAGAGGGGCGTGTGGTGGTCATTTATCTAGGCTTTCTATAGCCCAAAAAATATTAAGAGCGGGATATTTTTGGTCATCCATTTTTAAGGATTGCGTTAATGCGGTCAAGAAGTGCCACCCTTGCTAGGTGTTTGCATGTAATATGCGCTCGCGTCCAGCCCCTTTGCATCCTATTGTCACTGCCGGTCCCTTCACCAAGTTGGGGCTTGATTTTATGGATTGCAACCCAGCTTCGGATGGGGGGCACCATCATATTATTGTGGCTATCGATTACTTCACTAAATGGGCAGAGGCTATTCCCACAGTTAAATCCGACGGTGAGACAACCGCGCATTTCGCATTTAACTAGATTATCACCTAGTTTGGCATTCCGAAAGAGCTTGTCACTGACCATGGCAGGAACTTTCAGAACAAAATGATGGAAGAGTTGGCTTCCAAGTTAGGGTATAAGAAAGATCACTCCTCTTCTTATTACCTTTAAGCGAATGGACAGGTTGAAGTAGTGAACAAGTCACTTAAGTCCATTCTCCAACGAACCATCGCACAAAGCAAGAATAATTAGCATATCATGTTGTATCTTGTTTTGTGGGCTTAAAGAACCGCGGTTAAGACTGCCACTGGTTTTTCTCCCTATTAGCTTGTGCATGGGGTGGAGTTAGTATTACCGGTTGAATGTGAAATCCCTTCTCTGAAGTGAGTTGTGGAGCTTTTACCAGACACTTCCGCATTGGAAGAGCATTTGGTCCACTTAGAGCAGCTTGATGAGCAATGTCAAGATGCCTTAGTGGCTCTAGAGGTTAACAAGCATCGCGTTAAGGTCCAGTATGATAAGTCTGTCCGTTCTAGGAGGTTTAGTGAAGGTGACTTGGTCCTTTTATGGGATCAAGCTAAGGAACCCTTAGGGATAGGAAAGTTTAATCCCATGTGGCATATCCTTCTTTTGAAACCTATATATGTTTAATTCAGTTGAATTTGTCTTGGTTTTGGGGTTTTGGGGGTTTTTGCAGGTTTATTTGTCTTGGATTTTTTGGTGTTTTCACAAGTTTATTTGTAGGGTTTTTGTTGAATTAAAATCTATCTCTACAAACAAATGAGTTTTGAAATTGAAATAATGAAGAGGAGGAATACCTGGTTCAATTTCATGTTGAATCCTAGTTGATGTTTGTTTATGAGTGCAAATGTAATTAGTGGTTCCTAGACTTCTATGAGAAAAAAAAACATGTAAGAGAGTCCTTCCATGAAAGATGGACCAAAATTGTACATTTCACCTTGTATAGACACACATAAACTAGGTGTTTCAAATCCCATAATTCGTGGACTAATGTAGAGTTGTGCAGATGGAAGAGTATTTCTTTTAAAAACTTCAGGGGTTTCTGAATGTTTACTATTGTAACTAAAATATCGTATTCCTGTTGATTTTCTTCCATGAAGAAAACGTAGGAAGAGAAAATATGCTAATAGATTATCTTTGCATTTTAAATTGTTGGGCGTATGTTTATTTTTTTCACTTATAACTCTCTGGGGCATGTGTATCTCCATAAAATCACCCAATTCTCTTTAAGATGGTTGCGTGAAGAAATATTTTTATCTAATAAAATCATAATCAAAATGATGGAAAATCACCCATATTTCTAATTTATTCATATAGAGTATGAATTAAGACATGCGCCTAATGTAGAATAAATCCTAGTTTTCTTCTAGAACCCTGTTAGCATTCAAGGCATGGAATTTATGTAATAAAAGACATGAAATAATGAAGGAACTCACCCAGATCACCTACATAATTTGTTAGAGGCTAGGAGATCTATTTTTTGTGGTCAAAAGTTAAGAAAAACTGATGGAAATTATCATTCATTTCACCTCTAGCTATTGCTACAGACCCGTATGTATAAATTTTTTGTTGACAAATTTAATTTTAGAGTGCATTAGTTTGTAGGTCAATGATTATCCACTTGGGAAACATTATCTCGATTTAGGAATTCTGGTGGAAATACTTCAATTAAATAAAGAAAAAAATGGATTTCTGCATTAAAGCAAATGATGGATTTGTGGAGAGGTAACTTCAGAGGGCTATTTGTAGTTTTCAGTTACAAATCAAGTTGTAATTAAATCAATCGTTACATTTGTCATAGAAGAGAGACCTAATAACTCTAAGTCTTAGAGGAAATAATTAGAGAAACCACACTTCTCATTTATTAAAACTTGAGATTTGTTTAAGAGAGTATGTTTATAGCTTAATAGTAAGACTAATTGCAGATTTGGTTTAATTGTGCTTTGGGAACTTGAAAGTCCTTCTTCTATTTGATGTTTGTCTTTTATATTTTGATACTAGCACGTGTATTTCTCTAAGAGCATCATTGAAAATACCTCCAAAATATATTTGAGGAGAACGACTTTTAGATTGAAGCTCACAACTATTTGGTTCTTAGAAATATAAGATTGATATGATTCTGGTTCATGTTTTTTCCCTAACTATGTTTATGCTCTTAAGAATAATTTTTCTCCTTATTTATGTGTACTGTGTATGGTTAGTATTTTTTGCAAGTCACACCATAGGGGTGTGACAATATTGGTCTTCTATAGAACTTCAACTTTGATCTGTTGGGCGGGTTTGGAGTTTCAGAGCTTAATTGTAAAAGGAAGAAGTTGGGAATTGTTATCTAAAGGGTAGATTAGGCATGGGATTTTGGAGCTTACCCTAGATTAGGCAATTTCCTTGAGTTCGACTTCATTACTATTTCCTGTAAAATGTTTCAACCATATAATATTGGTCATGGGGAGGGTGATTACACCTTGGAGATAAGAGAAATTAAGAATATGTTGCACATGTTTAACAATCAAAGATAGGCTTAGGTAGGCTATGTAATATTTGAAAATCCATATTGAAAAATGGGAAAAGAAGCAAGAAGAAATGGAATCCATAATCAAAGACCAGGCCTTGAAATAAGAAAATAATGCCTCTGACTTAGAGAAGCATTACGACATTATCCTTAGATTTTCTAGACTGTCTCAATTTGTTGTAAGGCATGCAATCCTTTCTATGGATTTAGTGAAAGGGCTAGGAGGTGAAGAAGAGACAGTGCAACAAACTATCATTGCACTTGTAGATCAAACTACACTTTAGGATGCACAATGCAAATATTAGAATGGAAAGATAGAGGAAGCCTATAATATTTTAGTCTTTTCTGATATTTTATAAGTGCTATTTTAAACTCAAAAGATATAATTTTAGTATCTACTGAAAAATCTGTGTAATTTTCTATTTTTTGAGGTTTTCCACCGTCCTTTGATAATATATTAACTATCATTCTAAAAAAGAATATCAAATTAGCTAACCTAATAAAATCAACCCATGATAACCAAAATTACAATAACTATTCCAGAAATCATATAATAAGAAATAAGAATGCTAAAAATAACTTTATTAAAAATATAATTAATTAAACCAGTCAACTCATGGCTATCAAAACTACAAAAATTACTCATAAATGTATAAGAAAGAAGACCAATTAACATTATGATGATTTTACAATAGTTTCACTCTTCAGAATGCTAGGCTAGCCCAATTAACTCATAGCACTTTTAATTGTTATATTATGTATGTGTAAGATACCAATTTACTCGATACAATCACTCTATAGCACTTGGAAATGTGATCAACCACCACCATGATGAATAACCTTTTACAACTTTCTAGAAGTCCCACTATGAAGTTCATGGAGATAACAATCCATTTAGAGTTTCGTCTTAAGTGGGATGACATGCTTCTCTATTCAAAGAATTTAGAAGAGTGCTCGTGAACAGGAACGATGATTGTCCATTGGGCCAGAAAGGTGTGCAGTAGAGAATTGACATTACTGTCGGTTTTCATGATGTTCTGTTCCGTTTTTTTATATTTTAGTTGGTGTCAAATCCTGCAGTTTCCATTCTTCTGTAGTGATCGAGAGAATGTCATTAGTCGTCAAATTTGGGAGTCTGGAAATACATACTTATGTGTGACAAAGGTATGGCTCTTCAATGTTTGATAATTGATTTACTTTTAATTTGTTGTAGTGGACCTTTTGGTGTAAATTTACTGTATGAGATGCTTCATAGAGTGGTTGAAGGGGTACATCAAATTTGGAGTTCTAGTTGAGAAGCTTTGAAATAGATATATGCCATTTGATGTGATCCCAATCAGTTGTAGGTAGTAACAAGGATATCATTTATGTTTTGTTTTCCTCGTGTTCTAGGGTGTCTGATCAAGGATTGAAAACTTCCTTTTTCCTCAGTTACTTGGTGCTTGAACAAATACAAGAAACATTTGTGAAAATATTTCTATTTGGTCCCTGTTGCAATTGCAACTTGAACCAATTCCTATTCATCATTATGTATATCCTCCATGTTGCATGCTTGATTTTTTTATTAATATGACTTTTATTAAAGGGTATTTATAATTTTATTCTCGATCTTTGATTGGAAATGGCACCTGATCTATTTAGTTGGAGCTCAGTCAAGGGTTTTTGTTTGTTTTTGAACTTGTGTATATTTGTTGTTTGCAGTGGATGATTTTAAATGATCAATTAGCTGTAAATATCACAAATTAACTTTTAGCCTTTTGTTTTCATTTATGTGCCCTGATATTTATAAAAATTAATCCAATTGAAGTTCCATTGCCCTATTAGGCATAATTATTAATACCAATTTTAGTTTCACCTATAAATGTTTGAGCAAATGTTTCATCGCTTGCTATGCCTGCAGACCAAAAACGTGATGGAAGTTATGTGAATGTTCAAATGAAGCCTAGATATTATTACCACCAATTTTAGGTGCACCTTCTACAAACATGAGTATATTTTTGTCCTAAGGGTTGAATGTTTCATTCCTTTCCATGCTTACATGGAAAAGCATACCAAAAACGTAATGGGATGTAAATGCATGCTCAAGTGAAGGCTGGCCAGGTTGTGATTTAGTGAGAATATATATACAACCTTTTATGGACTCTGCTAGAGGATTGTAGTTTGTCTTGCAATTAGAGATGCATTTTTGTTTTTTAGGCACTATAATATCTTGTCAAGTCAGTCACAAGGTGTAAAATTGCCACTTAGCTCACACATATTGAGCTGAGAACTTTCCATGAGTGTGCAAGTCTAAATATTTTGTCAGGTTTTTAAGGAGCTTACAGTTCATGTTCTTTTCTTTTTGTCTTGAAATATCACCTTGCAAAACAACTATTTTTTTAGAGTGATCATGGGTATCCAACATAAAGCAGGAAATGCTATTTCCTTTTTTTATTTTTTGAATGTATATTCGAATCGGATTGGCTCCATCATAAACTTCATTGTTATATTGTTTTAATAAATTTCATAGGTGGGTTAATGTAGTAGGCCCGAACAAGGAATCTCTCAGTGCAACTCAAACTGTGGAGGTTCTTTGGACATTCATATTACATTATTACAATGGTAGGAATGCATGTTTGCTAAAATATATTCTCTTTGGCTGATGATTGATATAGATTAGTTATTATATTGGCATCACTAACATATTCCAACACAATTTTTTGTGTTGGGATTTAAGTTATTAGATGACTGGTGGAAGAGATTTAAAAGAGAGATCACTCCTGGATGATTTTACATTTAATGGAAATAGACAAACAACTTACATTAATAAAACTATGTTGAGTTTACCATTAATGGAAATAGACAAACTACCTTAAGAAAACTATGTTGACTGATGTCACATCTAGGACAACTGAAACAGTAGTATTTATCAAAAACTAGTGAAAGTGACAATGTTAGTGAGAAGGGAGATTATAATTGAAGTGCTAAGAATAGTGTTTGCAAAGTGGGCAATATCAGTGGGTTCAATGAGGAAAGAACTTGTTGTAGTAGTTTAAATAGTCAACTAGCCTTACAATGATTTAAGATGGGAATCCATACGAGCAACTAAGATGAGAGATGGAATTGTAGGGTTGATGCTTTTCAGATTGCTCAAGAAGTTAGTCTGTGGTGAAATAGATAGCGTTTATCTATCTGAGTTGAGTAGTTTGAAATGAAATTCTGCGATGAAGGTGATGGGAAAATGTTCTCTGACAAGTGTGAAAGGGAAATTCTAGTCTCTAGATCACCCTTTTCGTTGGACAATATTCCATAACCAGACATGAGAACTTTTTTTGTCTCAAAGAGTTTGTCTCTCTTTGAGACTGACAAGTTCTCCTTTTCAAATAGCTTAAGAGGCTAGTGTGTGTTGATCTAGGTAAGTACTTATCTTTATGAGTCAAGAATTATAAATTACAATTCTGCGATGAATGTGAGGGACAAAGGTTCTCTGGAAAGTTTGAAAGAGATATTCTACAATCTCCAGATCATCATTTTAGTTGGAAAGCACCTTTTTTCAACAAGCAGCTTGGTTTTCTTAAACCTTTGTTAGGAAGGTGCTTGTTATATCTTTATCTTATATAGGTTAATTCCTTGGTATAAATTCAAGTAAAGGGGTTTGTTTCACATTTCTTTTTCCTCGAGGTCCAAAACCCTCCAGCCCCGTATCTTATTTTTTTCTCATTTCATGTTTAGTTTCCCGTTTCTTGTTTTTGGTAACGTAGGATGGGTTTGTGCCAGTGTCCATATTCAATGCACCCAATGTACCACCTATATCCAATGCACTGTTGGACACACAAGCACACAAAGTATGGATGGACCCCACATTCCCACCCAATATTTAGAGCACCTGCTTTTCTTGGTGCAATCAAGAGCTGCAGGATTAGTATAGATCAAAGTACTGCCTACTTGGTGAAGATATTTTTTATAAGGGTGAAAACTCCATCAAACAATATTATATAAATAGTATATCAAGCCCAGATTACAAAATCACCATGAAATTTGCTCTTCAATGAGTTTTTCCAAGAAAACAAATACCTAACTGTATGACCAGCAAACATAGAATTTAGGACAACCTTCTTTAATCTTCATTGAAGTAGTAAAATCAGGTACATGACAACAATAAGCTATGGCAGAAATATTTCTTTCCTTATCTCTCAAAAATCAATGAAAATAAAAAAATGAATAAATGGGGGGTGAGAGGGCCTATTTAAATAGCATAGGTGGCTTCCCTAAGCATCCCCCAAAGGCCACCCTAAGTAAGGGATGACCCCTAAAGGTTGGCGTTTGGGGAAGTCAAAGGCTACCCCTTTCTAGCTGGTCAACTCCACTACCCTAAGCAACTCAAGCTGCTCCCAAGATTTCCTCCTTAAGCAATTCAAGTTGCTCCCCAGATTGTCACCCTAAGTTTCTGAGAGCGATTTAAGCAATACCAAGTCCGGCCACAAACTCTTATGATCTGAGAATGGGAGAATCTGAACCCAGAAATCAAGAGCTGAAGAGGAACAAAAAATATCAGGTAGAAATCAATTATCCAAATGATTTGATGAACATTTGCAGTAACTTGTCAACATTACAGATCCCTTAATACTTGGATATAACACTGACTTAGATGTAAGTCTATTTCCAAGAAAAAATTTTCTGCGTCAAATCTTTTTGAAAGCATTTGAAAAAAGTTAAATATGTCAATATCCCAAATATTAATCTAAAAAAAAGAACTTTTTCCATGACTCTGACTCAAATTAAAATAATAAGATTTTTGTCTTAAGAAGGAAGATAAGAATATTTCCTTATATATATCTTTGCACTCATTAGCAACTTTGTGGGACTTATCAGCATTACCATCAAAATCCAAAGACAAATCCATGGTTACTTTTGGAATTTAAGGTAAAAAAGGATTAATAATATAACAACAAAACTTACATACCATCAATATAAAAGAAATAATAAAATCCCTAGTCGTAAGCAGATTGTGAGGTGTTTTTAAGACAAACCGGATACGGTGTTCCTTCAAGAGGTTAAGTCTGTCGGCTTTGAATTAAAATTTAAGATGTCATAAGAATTACTGCTAGAATGGTCCATTTTGAGAAACAGATCGTGAGCAAGGGGGAGGAGGTGTAGTTCTCGATATTTCTCACTCTCTTCAGAGATTTGCAGTGGATCACGGGTTAGACCTTAATAATAGTTGTGTACGGGTAACATTGCTGATGAGGGACACACTAGTTGGTTGTTGTTTAGTTTATGCACGTAATTCTAGTTCTGATAGGTGCACTCTATGGGATGTGCTCGCCTCTTTTCTCCTGGCTAATAAATAGGTTTTGGGAAGGGATTTTAATATTGGTGAATGGATTAGGGATAGAGAGCACAATCTGCTTCTATTAATTCTGGAATAGAAAATAAGTCTTGGTGCAGGTGCAAAGCCTCCTTTCAGGATTTTAAGGCTTAATTGGGAGAAGAATGGATTGCATTGCAAAGGATGGTTCATTTGACGCAACATGTGCCAAGGAAAAGAGAGGGTACCGACAAGATTGGACAGAGTTTATGGCCCAATGATTGTGCAGGCCAGACTGGCCAGATTTTAAGGCAACTCACAAGAAATATATGTGGTTTTAAAAATAGTTGGTTCTAAGTTCTAACATCACCCTATCACCACTTCTATCTCCTAAATTTTGTTGGATGCGCTGAATTTTTTTTCCATTGCTGTTTTTACATCGAATGTTCCAGGCACACATTCACCTTCATTTTGAGTAAAATCCAGATTTGGAAATTTGGCATTAAAAGTCTGATTTATGCTTTAAATTATTATTGTGCTTGTTTGATCCTAGAGATTCTTTTTTCACGGCGTCAACTTCAGGATGATTTGTTTCAAGATAGGATTGTTTTACTTTTAAAGCTTCTTAAAGGGTGTTTTTAGGTTTTCCCATATAACTTGAAAAAGACACATGAAATGCACCAAATTGATTGTAGCCATGGATTTTTTTTTTTTCAAATTTAGGCATGAATGATGTTGTATTTCCCATTAAACCACAACCCCATAGATGAAATCATATGAATTTTTTTGTATAAACCACTATGGAATCCCCATTCAACTCATCCACAACGTTTTTCATGTTTTATTTGATTTGAACTATAATTATTTTCTTTTGATGGGATTCTGAAACACCTGCTGATTGTTTCTACAATGAATTTGGATGAATGCTTGATGATAGGAATGCAGGAGATGTCCTTGGATTACCATTTCATTATGGAACAAGAAGTGGGCTCTTATAATTGATAAGAAATCAACCTGTCTGTAACAAAGAGTTACCACCTTTGCATACATTGATGGAATAGATAAATATAATGCATCAAAGGGCTTCAATTCGTCCTCAGAGATTTGAGTGACAAGGATATTTTTATTGTGGTTGGTTTGCATTCTCTCATTGTTTTTGTTGGAGTTTACTTCTTGCACAGGTATGGTGATGCTAAGATACCACATTGAGTATATTAGAAATACCAATTTTTTCCCTTCATAACCCTCTTGCAGAATATTTTCACCAAGCGGTGAAACATATACCTGTTGAATTGTACGAGTAGTTTGTTTCTGGGAAGAATGGTCATAATCTCTAGAACCACACTATCTAAGTGAGAGAAGAATCAATTTCCTTCTTAACCATGAAAAAATATAACCTAGAATAAGGACGAGGGTTAGCTATCTCAGAGTCTTTCTTTTGACATCACTCAGAAGAGAAGATAAATCCACCCCCATGATATTTTTAATCCAACATAAACAATTCTACAAAAACCAAAATTTAAATATGTAGGGAACACACAAATTTAGAGAGAATAACTACATACATCATAAATCTATCCAATGATTTTCCACATGAATTATCCATAGAAGAATCCACAAGCCTACTTGTGAAGTAAAGAGATATCCACCAACCATCATTCATATGTCAAAAGAAAGAGCCTAATATACAATGTAAACTCTCCACAATAGTGATCTGGTAGTGCTTTGACAGTAAGTGACTGTTTCTTGCAAAGAAGTGAAATGGCATTCAATTTTCCAATGAAGTATCATGAAGAGCTTCCATAGTGACTTTGAAATCAAGTGATCATTATTTGTTGAAGGTTATTAGTTGTTTTACTTTTGGGTATCCAATCACATTGAAACAAGTGTTGGTCGCAACACCGTTTTTTTATTTTTTAAAATATTGACTTTCGTCGCTCTAGCGATGAACGTTTCATCGCTACAGCAATGATGTTTCATCGCAAAACTTGTTTATTTTTTTCAATATTGCATACTTTTGTCGCTATAGAGATGGATTTTCGTCGCAATTTTTTTTTTTTTCGTCGACACTTTTTGGTATTATTGTCTCTATAGAGACGAACTAAAGTGGTTCGTCACTAAAAATTCATCGAAATAGAATCCATTCATTCGTCACAATAGCAACATGTGCCATTCATCGCAATAGAAATGAAGTTGGAAAAGTGTTGCTATATCCATGAAAGTTTTCCCATGAAAAGAAGGGATCATGTTCGTGGCTATAGTAATGCACAAGTGTTGCAATAGAAATGATTTTTCATGGGAAAAATGTCCACATGTACTAGTGATAGATATATATGTAAGGACTGATTACGACTGAACAACCTGCTACACCAAGGATTTTACGTTCCAAGCCAACCTCAATGACTTATTACATCTGAACAACCCGTGTCCATGATATTTTCTATTCGTACAACCTTTGGGGTGTATTACATCCGAGTAACCTGCGTACCACGCCAGGGATCCTTTTTACTCTCAGACAACCCAAAGGACTTATTACATCTGAATAACCTGTGTACCATGCCAGGGACAATATTTACATTTAGGTAACCTCACTCAGGATTTATTACGTCTGAGTAACCTGTGTATCACGCTAAGACTCATATTTGCACTCAGACGACCTACAATATTGGTTACGTCTAAGAAACTTGCTACATCAGGGTCTTTTCCACTCGAAAAACCTGTCTCATTTCCCATGTGATATATCAGGCATCTGTATCTTCTGGTCTCTCAATATTTATAGCATAGAAACATATCAGGACTGATTACATCCAAGGATAACCTGCTAGCTTCACTAGGACTGATTACATCCAAGGAAAACTTACATGAGTGATTATGACTAAGAAACCTATGATATTTTCTAGGATTTTAGGCTCAAACAACTTGTCTCTCCATCTATGTTAGATCTCATCACTCCCTCTTTCGAGGGGTCTCATTCTGGATCACACCAAGTCTTTCTCTGAAGTACTCAAATTTCACTCTCATTATTTCTAGCATATAATCACATTAGGAATGATTACATCTAATGATAACCTGTGAGCTTCTCCAGGACTTATTACATCCAAGGAACTCCCACAGGACTAATTGAATCCGAGCAACCTAAGACCTTCGCTAGGACTTTTACACTTGGATAACCGGTATCTACATCTATGCTAGAATTCATCACTCCATATTTCGAGGGGCCTCGATCTAGATCACATACTGAAGCTTCATTGCTCTTATCTGCATCATACAAAAATGGAATTCAGATCAATCAAATAATATAGTAGCTTTCAAAAAACATACTACCTCACAACTAGTCGAGCAGGTTGTAACATATTCTTCCTCAGTTGTATTCAACGCCATGCAGGACTACATTTTTCCAAACCAAAAGATCATACCGGACCTCAAACTGAAGCAGAAACCCAAATTTCTCTTCCTATCAGTGGTGTTTCCTTCCCAATCTAAATCAAAATAACCATCTAGCTTAATATTCTGATTCGTATCATACTTGAGCCCATACTCAATTGTACCCTTCAGGTACCACACTACATGATTTGCAGCAACTAGGTGAACATGTCTCAGGTTCTCTAGGAACTAGATTAGGGTGTTCACAGTAAAGCATATGTATCATCTAGTATTCATTAGATATATCAATGATCCAATCATTCGACAATACATTGTGGCATCAACCGACTATGATGAAGCATCACACATTAGCTTCAATTTCGATGCCATAGGTGTGGCCATTGTATTACAGTCTAGCATTCTGAATTTCTTTAGAATCTCCACTGCATAATTTCCTTTACCAAGCAAAATCCCATCTACATTCTACCACACATCCATTCCTAAGAAGTAGTGCATCATCCCTCGGTCTTTCATCTCGAGCTTAGTAGAAAATTTTCTCTTTTCATATTCAATGAGTTCATCCTCTCCTATTATAAATAAGTCATTGACATATAGAAGGAGCATCATTGGTCTTCCACCTTCAAACTTAACGTAAAGGTCAGAATCTAATTTACTCTCAATAAAGCATAGGCCCATCAGTAAGTTGTCCATCATGTCGTACTATGTCAATATTCTCGAACTCAGATATCTTTTGCAGTCACTCCCTATGAATTGAAGCATCATTCTCCCTCTGCATTTTTGTACTTTATGTATCAAAACATTTTGTAATGGAGTGAAAAGTTACTACGAAAAGGTAGAAGAAATTGTGAAGAAAGTATTAAGCAGAACAAAAGAGAAAAGATGCTCAAGTTGATAAAACTCCATTTCATTAATTAATAATGATATGAGCACATTATTAATATGAATTTTAGAGGAAAAATTGAATTCCAAAGAGCCAATTCAAATCGCACAAATGAATGGCTTAGAATATTTAGAAAAAATCCCCCTATATGGCAAGTATCCATCCTAACTCCTAGGAAAAAGGTAACGAATTGGATAAGTAGGATTAGATTCCATATGTGTGACCATAAAAAAAGGATTGGGTGGATTTTAGGAGAAAATCATGGAAGTGGTGTAAGGAAACATCTAGAAAACTTTCCCAAATACATCCTAGTGCAACTTACTAATCCTAATCCTAGTGAAAAGTAGTGAGAAGCTGCAAAAGCAAGAATAAACCATAATAAATCATGAATTGCACTACTATCTCATAAAATCATAGTAAAAGTAGGATTATGGGCTTATTTATAGTCTAATACGGTAAAATGACGACAAAAGTGGTCTCAGACACTTAGACTANCCCCCCCCCCCCCCCCCCACAACCAATAAATCCAAAATGGCATATGGTCACCCTTTACATTGTTAGAATTGTAAGTCTCAACTTTACTTCAATTTTACTCCTCCTTTCAATCGTAGTTGGTAAATATAATTAGGGGGTTGGAGCCTCCTTCTAGTTGTAGCTAGTAAATATAATTAGGGGGTTGGTGCCTCCTTCCATTCAGAGCTAGAGAATATAATTCATAGGTTGGTGCTTACACAAACGGAGATAGAAGTTATTCCACAAGTTAGATCTTGATTGCTGCAAGTCATAGTTTGCATAGTCAGATAGACATATGTTCGATTCGGTGCCTAAAGTTTTTGTGTCAGTGCTCATGCAACTTGAAGTCGTTGCAGGCCGATTCCAATAACTAGAAAATTGTACTTGAGGATTAGTTCAACACTTGAAATGAGTGGGTGCTCATGTTTGGAGATTACATTCACCCATTGATGTAATCATCCTTATATAGTATATATATATACTCAAATATTTGAGCATGGTTTTATTTGTTATTGTTCATGCTGAAAAGTTTTAATTGGTAAAACTCTATTAAAGTGGATTAATAGATATATATGTGTTATTATTTATTAACACCCCCCCCATCTAAGTAATAAGATAAATACAACATAGTGTGCATAGGTGCATAATGTGATAGTATGGGGGGGCATGGAATTTGATCCTTTTACAATGGTTAAATTCACAATAACAATTGCAAATACCCCTAGAACCTTAACCCTTAACCCTTTACCCCTAACATCTTACAATAAACCCATAAATCCCCTAAACCATAAACCCCATACCCCTAATCACCTAACTCATTATTCCCATAAATCCCCTAAACCATAAACCCCATACCCCTAATCACCTAACTCATTATTCCTTAACCACTGATACCTAATCCATTAACCCTTAATCCCTAAATAACCTAGTCCCTTAACCCTTAATCTCTAAAATCCCAATCCATAATCCGTTAACCCTTAATACCTAAATACCTAACACTTAATCCCTTAACCCATAAGCCTTGAATCCCCCAACCCATAATCCCTTAAGCCCCAAACCCTATCTATTAACCCTTAATCCCTAAACCTCTAACTCATAATCCTTTAAAAATGATCCCTTAAGCCATAATAAATAATACATTAACCATTAAAATACCTAACCCCTAATCCCATAACTTCTTGGCATTAACCCATAATTCCTAAAACCCTAATCCTTAACCCTTAATCCCTAAATCCTTAACCCCTTAATCCCTAACCCTTTAACCACTAACCCCTTAACTAATAGTCCCTAATACCTAAACCCTTAAATATTTACCCATAACACCTTAAATGAACCCCATAATCCCTTAAACAATAAATTCCATACCAATAAGCCCTTAACCCCTAGAGGAATTATCCCCTAAAATCCCTAACCCCTAACTCCTAAGCCCTTAACCCATAATAACTAATACCTTTCCCTTTATACCCTCTAATATCCTTATGCCTAATACATTAACCTTTAATCCATTAAACCCTTATCCCTAATCCCTTAGCCCTTAATCCATAAAAACCCTTAACCATTAGACATGAATCCCTTAACCTCTAAGCCCTTTACCCTTACTCTTTTAATCCCTAATCCCTTAACCCAAAAAACCTTAAACCCTAATCCCTTAAACATCAATCCTTAACCCACAATCCTTAAGTATTAAGCATTAAAATATATAACCCTAATTTTCAATTTCATTTACTTCTTCCATGCACTTTGTATTGACAACATGTTTGTGAAGACAAAAAATTTAATAAAATTTTAATGCAAACATGTCACAATGATTTGAATAAGTAACTTTGTTAACTTTATTATTTTTATATTGCTTCCATATTTAGGTTGAACATAATTTGTATAGTATGTTTTATGAAGAAGTTAAAATAAAATTCTTAAACGAAAGAAAAAAGTTTAATCACTCAGAACTAAGTGAAAATTTAATTTAAAGTTCAATTTTAGTTTCCTATTTCATATCTTAAAGAATTATCTTAAAAAAATGTATGATTAAATATATATTTGCAGTTTATCATAAAATATTTAATAATGTTTAAATGATCACTATGAATTCAAAACTTAAAATTAAATTCTTTTTTCCTTAGTTATATTTACATTATGGCTACAAATTTTAAAAAATAATAATAGTCATGTATAAATTAAATTCGCATCTTTATTATGACAAGGACATTTGAAGCTTAAATTTTATTATGACAAGGACATTTGAAGCTTAAATTGGTATATTTATTATTTTAATATTAATACACTAAATATCAATATGGTATATTTTGTAGTTAACATTAAGAATATCAAATCTCGCTAGCTCATTCGGTTAAGGTCTGGGTCTCGCTAGAAAGGTGAACCGAGTTCAATCCCCTTAGGGGTGAGTTAGTTGGGAGGAGATACCCAAAAATCCAACCATCATAAGGGTTGGTTTGGCCCAGGTTGGGTACGATCCTTGGGTGAATTTTACGGCTTATATTCCCCAGGGTTGTTGTTGTCTTAGCCAATGGTGGAAATGCACTGGCCCCGAGTGACGATAATTTCTTGCAAAAAAAAGCATTAAGAAAAACCTTTTTTGTTTATTAAATACAAATGAATATACAATTTTATATGTTCAAAACATGAATATGTACTATTATTAATATGTTTTAAATTGACATAAATAATAATCAAACGTAAACAAAATAGGAAGAAAATATAAAACATTTGATGATATAATGTAAAATAAAATTCAGAATAGAAAAATAATTATAAATTTAAAAAAATGCAAAAGGCTCTAACATATTTCATTTCCCTATTGTAGCAGAGTTAAACTTGAGTCCTATTTATGAGGGGTTAATTTTGGTTATAGGATAATGTGTTCTCAAGGTCATAATGATCAAGGGTTAAGGTGTTTTAGCAGACTAGTTCAATTTTTAAGAACTTAGGCTTAAGGGTGTAGTGCGTGAGAGGATAGCGCAATTATTGTATAATAGAGCATAAAATGTTTATGAACCATCGTGTCTCGAAGCTAAGTGTGTGGGGGTGGATAAGTGTGGTGGATTTTCATTGTGATAATGGGAAAATGTGTGCTTGAGGTTGAATTTTGAGATGGTTCAAGGGTTATATTGTCATGTTTGGGATACCAAGAGTTAATGAAATATTATGTAAGGTGAAACAGAGAGTGTGAATTAGGAAATAATGTGATGGCTCTAGGTCCCACACATGGGAATTGATCCTCAAAACCATGGTATAATTCAAAAGAACCATATGAACTACCCCTGAACCTTGAAATAGTCACAACATTAAACTCATGGGCCATGGATTCCCTCAGTTAAATGCCCATTTGATGGCTAGGGATCCCATACATGTTAAATGATCCTTTGAGATAATGTTTTGTTATAATACCAAAAATTATGTTTTTGTACCATTACACGAGCCTTAATGACCATCCTCGATGCCCTAATCCTCAATATGATGGCCATACCTCTCTTGTAGACTAAATATTCTTATGTAAATATTATTGTTTCTTTGGGTTACTATGCATGAAACATCATCCCTAGCAAACATTTATATGGACTTGCACCTTAAATTATTATATTTGGCCATACATGGGATCTAAGAACCATCCTTGGAATTTAAAAACTTAAAATCATGACCCTATCTAACATTTAGTCCAAAGATTCCCTATTATAATAGAAGATAAAATTGAGTCCTATGTGTGAGGGGTTCACTGTGTTTATGGGATAAGGTGTGTTAATGATCAAGGTTTAAGGTGTTTTAGTAGTCTAATTACATTTATAGAATATCATGGGTTAGCAGTTTAGTGTGTGAGGGGTGGGAGTAGTTATTGCATAATGGGGTATAACATGTTCATGAACCATAATGTGATAAGGTTAAGTTTGTGAGGGTGGGTAAGTGTAATATATGGTTATTACAATAATGGGGAAAAGTTTTCTTAAGGTTAGCATCAATTTACATGATATTTGAGATTCCAGGGATTAGGAGGATATTGTATAAGGTGTGTAATGGGTTAGATCCTATTGGGGAATAATGTGATGGTTTAGGGGGACAAACATGGACCTTGATCCTCAATACCATAGCTTAATTCACAAGAACCATTCCAAGAGAAATTAACCTTAAAATAGTCACCAAATTGAACTCGTGGCACATGCATTCCCTTTTAAATTCCTATTTGATTTCTAGGGATCACAAACACTACCCATGATCCCTTAAGATAATTTTTTTTGTTATAAGACCACAAATTGTGACCTTGAATTATGACAAGGGCCTCAAGGACCATCCTTAATGCACTAATCCTAAAAATTATGACAATACCTCGAGTTTTCTGACTAAAGATTCCTTATGTATGGAATGAATGTTTCTTTGGGGTACTTTGCATGAACCATGGGTATTAGAGACAATTCATATGGCCTTATATCTTGTATTTTGTTCACGAGACCATATACCAATTCCAATAACAAGCCTTGGTGTTTCAAATCTTAGAATAACCACCACATCCGATCCTTAGTCCAAGTATTTAGTGTCCTATGTCTCCTAGTATCAAACAAGTTTCCTTATAAGTGTCAAATTCATTATAGTGATAGAATACTCTTTCCTATTATGTTTATAATGTTCTATCATTTATATCATTAAAATTGTTACCATTTGACATAATTATAATTTAATTACATTGTAATCAAATTGAGGGTTCACAGTGTTTGGAATTTTAGAATATGACACTAATAAACTAATTGAACCCCTAATACCCAATCACTTAACCCCTAATACCCAATCCATTAACACCTAATCCCTGAACCCCTAACCCCTAATCCATTAAACATTAAACTACCTAACCCCTAATACCTTAACCCCTTATCCCTTGACCCTTAATTCCTTAACCCATAAAATACCTTAATCCCTTATCCTCATAAACCTTTAACTCCCAAATTCTTAAGTCCTTAAACCCTAATCCACTAATACTTGACCCCTAAATCCCTAATAACTTAACCCTTTAACCCATAAGTCCTATAATCCCTAATCTCTTAACCCCCTAAATCCTAAAACCCTTAACCCCTAAGTCATTAAACCTTGTCCCTTGAACCCCAAAGCCCCTAATCCCCTAATTCCTAACCTCTTATCCCCTAACCCCTTAATTTCTAATCCTTAGTAACTCATCCCTTAAACCCCTAGAACCTTAACCATTTACCCATAACACCTTAAATGATAACCCCATAATACCCTAACCCCTAGATCCCCTAATACCTTAAATAATAACCACATAAGACCCTAAACCCTAAACCCCATACCCCTAATCCCTTAACCCCTAAAGGTCTAAACCCTTAAGCCTCATAAACCCTAACCCTCCAGCCCTTAAACCTTAATGCCTTAACCAATAATCACTAAATCCTTACCCTTTAAACCCCCTAATGCTTAATAATTCCTAATAACTTGACTTTTAATCCCTTAACCCCTAATTCCTAGTCCCTTAACCCTTAATCCCTTAACCCCTAATCCCTAATCCCTTAACCCATAAGCCCTTAATCCCCTAGCCCCCAAGATCTTGGCCCTAAATTCCTAGATCCCTAATCCTTAATCCCTTAACCCATAAACCCTAAGACCTAAGCTTTAAGCCCTTAAACATTAAACACTTAACCCATAATCCCTAATGCATTAACAATTAAACTATTGAACCCCTACGACCCTAATCCCTTATCCCCTTAATCCCTTAACAACTAATCCCTAATACCTTAACTATTAGGCCCTAATCCTTAAATCCCCTAATCCATAAAGCACATATCCCCATAATCCCTAATACCTCAACAACTTAACTATTTAGTCACAACAACCATTAAATTGGAATTTAAATAGGAATCCAAACTAGAAGCTAAAAAGGGAGCTAAACTAGAATCTAAAACAAGAGCTAAACTAGAAGTAAAAAAGGAAGCTAAAAGAGGAGGAAAATAGAAAGGAAAAAAGGAAGCGAAAGAGGAAGCTAAAATAGATGCTAAACAGGAGAAAAAAAGGAAGGTAAAGAAGAAGTTAAACTGGAAGCTAAAGTCAAATCTATTTAGCACTAGCTCGGGATACTTGGCGCTAAAAACACCATAAATAGTGCCATCTTGATGAATAGCGCCAAATTTTTTAATAAAATGGAGAAAAATACATTGAAACAAGGGAGATAAAAAAGAATCTAATCACAGGGATTTTTTGTAGTGATATAATCCGTTCTCATATCCTCGATCGTGAAATAACTCTCCTCGACAAAGAGAAACCATCCCATCTCGTTTCCAGTAGCTTCTTTGTTCGATAACTAGAGCGGGAGTCTAGGAAGTAGAACCCACAAGTGTCGATAATGGAATTGTTCTCTTGCTGAGTCAAAGGAGGTGTGTCACCTTTTTAACATTAGGCTTCCTACCCTATGAAGATAGATTCTTCCAAGTATACGAGAAGCATCTACCCCATACTTTAAATTGAAACAAAATCATCCCTTGACCAATGCAATGACAATGGGGGTGTAATCTAAAACTGGAGACCAATTATCTTCAAACCATAAGTGAATATCATTTTATCCTAAGACCCAATGAATGAAATTCCCCATCGACATCATAGATAAAATCCATGTTACGCCCTCCATTCCAACATCTCTCGCTTGCAGCAACACCTACTTTTATGCTTGAACCTTTATTTACTTTCTCTATCAACACTCCATAAAACTAGAAATATTGTCAATTATGTTCACCCCATAAGATTCCCAAGAAATATCAACTGACACCTACTTATGACTGGGTTAAACTAACTCATTGTAACCAAAATGCAACAAGTTCAATGCACCCTCCTTCAAACAACTCCTCTAGAAATGAAAACTTCATCCACATTTACCCCACACACAAGATACATGATTTTTCCACCTTCGTTTTGTTCTTTATTATCAAAGATAGTAGCAATATTGTCCTCCTTATATTCCCACAAATATTCACTTGTCACAACTATCTTGGTCTCTATAAAAGGAGTATAGTACTTCGTTCTCACCATAAAATACCTAGACTGCTTGAGAAGGATTTTGAAGTCCTCATCAGAATGAAATATTGCCTCCCTATCCCAATCCTTCTTATCAAAAGGGTTCATAAGGCATTCCATCTCATCGTATAACTGAGCACTCTCTATCTAGATCAACACAGGAAAATACCCTTCTCCACTAACTCTCCGGAGGAAAATATACTCCCACCCACAAACAGAAGTCAACCAAAAAACAAATACATAATATTTCCTCAATCCATCACACCAAGAAAAAAGAGAGTCAATGACACCAACTTATTAAAATTAGGAAAAAACACAATTGATGGGCCAATGAATTGCACCTATAAAACTTAATCCCTTGGCTCATTACTTTAACTATCAACCCGAGAATTCATACAAACTTAAGAGGTATCGTACACTATATATGTAGTTGCAAGAGAATAGTTATGTCTGGTAGTATGTAAATCTTGATCTGATCAACTAACTATCGAAACTTCTAATTATTATAAAAATAAAAAGAGAAAACAACTTTTAACTAAGGGTTCCAAGAGCATAATATTAGATCCCCCTACTTAGAATCCAAAATAATTTATCGGCAGTGTCATGTAAAAGTATTAAGATAGTTCTCATTCATGTCACAACTATCAGTGAAGCATCCTAATACTTTCACTACAATATACCAATGTAGATAATATTACAACCTATATCTTCATCCAAGTTGTCATTCAAACAACGATATTTTAGTTATACTAAACTTGGAAACAGATGATCTTATGTAAAAGGAAATAACTTATAATTCAAATTTGTAACTCATGTAAATTAAATGACATGAGAATCATAAATATAACTATGGAAAGGATAAGAAAAGAAAATTTATTTAAAGGATGTCTAACGAGCAAGGGTAGATCTATCAACTATATATAAATAGAAATAATGCAGGTTTTCTCCTATTTGACATCAAAGAAGAGTGTCCATCTCTTAAGGATCAAAATAATTGAGCCCCACCTCCATGTATTCCTCAATAGATTCTCTATATCCTCAACAAACCTGAGAATAAAGGTCATCCATCCTATGGCTAGCATGTGAAATTGACTATAGCATATTCTTGATTCTCGGTTTTGTTTTAATCAAGCCTTCAAAGTATGTGTGCCCATTCTTCATCTCTATAACCTTCCAACTAACACCTATTCTATAATCCCAACCACTTGATTCATTTTCACATCGTCTCCCAACACTAAGCAAGTTGGATTTCCTTTCTTTTTTATACACCTTTTGTTGTGTCCAAATTCAAGTGTATCCCTACCTCTTTTCTTACTCTCTAAACCTCCTAACCATCCTTGAGTATCCTTATATTGATGATCATACCTTTTAGATAACCTTAACCCTAATTCAGAATATAAATCATGCATGACTCCATTCTCCAAAAACTCTCCTATGCCTAGTCGTGTTGGTGACCTCACCATTGGGTCTATGTACTCAATGTTCTTTAGCCTTTCACTTGAGTAACTTGAAACCAACACAATAATATTACCAAAAATAGTAAAAACCAAGGCGGGAAGATCACGAGAGAAATGAGCATTAATGATTATTTGCATTATAAGATGATAATGGTGACAATGACAATGTTTTATTCCTTACAATGATGATGATAAATAAAAATAATCAACCTTTATTTCAATTTAATTTGATGTGGAATTATGTGGAATCATGTGAAATGATTGATTGTCTTTGATTCTTGGAGTATTTATTTTGATGTTTGTGCAATCCATCTATTTTTATTTTTTTCTACAATAGCTTGGATTGGATTTTAATTTCTTTTATGGAATCAATGTAGATATGGATTTGTTGTTATGATATTTAGTGCATCCAAGGATGATTAAATATGGTCAAATTTTTAAAAATATGATCATTAAAAAAATTAAGTATTTATATGTATATGCATATGTAAATGCATGTATATGTACATGTATCCATATGTGTGTTAAAAGAATAAATGAATAATTCAAACAAAAACTACATTTAAATTTTCTATGATTTAATAGTAAATGATTAACTTATAACTTGAGCAAAAGACTAACTAGATATATAAAAGTATAATTGATAATGACTTAATAGACTAATTTCATTCTTCTCATGATAGTATTCCTTTATAGGCATTGACTAATCATCATAGTGCATAGTGTGACCTATGACTCTTCATTAAATGTTAATATATTTATTTATTTACTAATATTTTTTTTAACAAAAACTGGAAAATTTTGTAATAAAAGGTTGAAACCAATAAACTATTACAGAGTTTTAAACATTTTTCTCAAACTTCAAAGCCGATAAGACATAGTCCAAACTGCATATGGATTTGCTTCTCTCAAAAGTGCTGTTGTTATTTTTTCATCTACTACTATACATTTTTATTATAAGACCTAGCAAACAGTTTCAAAAGAAAAATACAAAAATACATATCATAATTACTTGTAGTAAAGATTCATCTAAACATTCCTATCATTGCTTACCATATTCTCTAAGTGTTTGTATAATGACCAAGATTTCATCCATAGGATTGGCTGCATCTGAAGGAGATGTCTGACAATGACTACACTAGTTCATTTTAACCATCTTATCCAAATACTTTTTGACTTTGAATCCATTAGAGTTATCTACTCGTGCATATTACCATCTAGGTCATCCATTCTTGATTCCTAGTTTGATATGTTTATCTATGTATTCCTTACCTCATCTGATAGACCCCAAATTCTTTCTTAATAAATTCTCAACATTCTCTTAAAATCCTCCATAGGTTTTGTAGGAAGTCATAATGTTGTTGAATTCAACAATTGGGAAGGAGGGACTCCAACCCTTAATGTATCCTATGTTTAAATCCCATCTCTCCTCAAGTCCCAAACTACTAGAGTAACTTCCTTCTTTTATGTTCTGCTGAGAAAATCTAGAACCTAGAAGAACACCATGTGTGAAGAAAGGAAATGAATGTCCTTCTACTCACCTAGAATTCAAACCTTCACCAAGTGTAATGTTTCTATTGCAGTCCTTCTTCACTAACCTTACTAAGGCATAATGAAGTAATAAACTCTCCTCATCATTCAAATCCTCCTAAGTATTCTCCTTCTATTCCTCACAATATTTTTAACTTCTATGCAGGGCATCTTCTTGTATTCTTCCATCATCACTTTCACCTTAACCACATTTTTTTGAGACTGATAGAGCTGAATGATGGATGATACCTCACTTGTAGTGGCCCTAACTCCCCATCCATTTCACGAACGAACCTCATTTACTCCCTCTCATACTTTCCTTTTTTGTTTTCTCCCACCTAGCACTATCAGGAAAGTTCCACATTCTTCCTTGTTGATATTAAAGTGGCTTGAGGTCCCCACAAAAGAAATTGTAGTTCCTAGTCTCATTTTTCTCCTATCGTTAGACACCTCCTTACATATTCTACTTTTAACTGCTAGTAACATGGTATCAATTTACTTGAAAGTGATTTATTATCAATTGTGATCATTCCTTGTTGTGAAAATATGATTCACAGCAAGATCTAGGAGCTAAGAGAATCCTCACAACTAAAGAGTTTCACAAATTATGCAGAAAACGATGAAAAAGAGAAATATTAACACATAAATATGGTGCCAATAATTGAAGTTTCTATTACTGTACAACATGTAAATATGTATTGAACATGTTTATAATACAATAGGATAAAAAATTTCTCCTTAGGAGGAAAATTGGTGGCATACATGTGACAGGCTTATATTGGACCTCAAACCCCCCTAGCTTGGCCAATGAGCTCCCAAACCACCTAAAATGGTAAAAAATGGCCATGTGAACATGGGCAAAGCATAATAGTACATAAATTATGGTATGATAGACGTTCTATATTGCACAGGTGAGTGGGCGTGTCTCTAGGCAGCATTAAATGGTCCAAAAGGGCCAAAAAACACCCAAATATATGCATGGGCGCCTATGGTCAAACCATTTCCATATTTTAAGGAGTGGGAGGTCCCCAAGGACTGAAATTTCATTAATTATGGTGATCATTCTCCTGGTTTACCAAAATGAGGGCACTTGGGTGCATTAATGAGTCCAAAACCCCCCATATACATTGTTAGACCAACATAACCAAATGAAGTGTAAAAAAATGAAGTGTGTCCTAGGTGATATGTGACCATGTTACTAGGTGGTATTATTCTCCAACACCCCCCCTTGATATTGAATTAGTGTAACCACAACAAAAATTGAGGCCTCGCCAATTAAGGCTCAAGTCACCTCTTACAAAAAAAATATTTGTCCAAGTAAAAATGAGGAAAGAGGCAAAACCTCATCGGTAAAATCCCCCCTCAAGAATGGATATGAAACATAGATGATAAAATTGTCTTCAAAATTTCTTATTCTTCACTTGAATGAGCTGAGTGAAAAACTTCTTGGCGATAGACTTGGTGAAGATGTTGTGTCAGATGCCAAGATCATGCATCAATGTGTTGTAGACAAAGAACATGTGGAGAGGTCCCTTGAAGGTCATAATTTGATGATGGAGGAGAATCATAAGAATGATTTTTTCTGAAAAAATACACTGATATGGAACCATAATCAATAATGGAAAATATATCTCTACAAACTCCTTCCCAAAGAGCATCAAAACAATCAACAAAATCAGCTTCTTGTGTAGTTATCATATCATGAATTAAATCATGAATCTTCTTTCCAATTTGATGAAGCACCTTCATAAATCTATAAAAAATCTCATGAGGCTCTGAAATATTAGAATAGAATTCATATAGAGCATGAAATATCATATTTATAGTGTCTCTATGAGCGAATGGGTCCATAGTGGGAAAAGAGTTGGTAACTAGATCACTTTGACAATTGAGCGAACTTGGATGGTATGAAGCTTGAAATTTGAACCATAGGTTGTGATTTTAGGTCCAAACATGTGGACCAGAAATCCCATGAAGGTCAATGACATGGATTTCCAACCAATGAATGATATTCAAGACATAAAAACAACATATACAAGTGACATAGAATTGGGAACAATGCAATTTTGAGAATTTCCAACTAGCAAACTTGGGGGTTGTAGGGTATTTTTGGCATCAAATGGTTGGAGAAATGATTTTAATGTTGTCATAACCTGCATATCATCCTGCATATCACCTTTAAAATCAAAATAGGAAGGATCTGAATGGAGTGGGAAAGACCTTTGATAAGACAAGTCATAAACTAGTGAAAAATGACTATTTTTTGGAGGAAACTTTGGTGAATTGTTTGGGGTTTCTTCCAAGGAAGGGATGGAGGTTTCAGAATGTGATATCAGAATGTAAATCAGAAACAAATATATCTGAAACATAGATATAAGAAAGAGGTTTGAACCTATCACCCAAATCATACAAGCGCTTACCATCTTCTTGTTCTAAGGAGAGCTTTCCTTCTTCTCTTCTTGCAAAATATGGAACACCAATATTGTTGTCTTCAAGTAGCTTCATCCCAACGTCCAAGTTCCTTCTGAAACAAGATTTTTCACGATGTGAACCTTTGCAATAAACACATTTGGGATTCTATATCTTACTCTTCATCCTCTTGGATTTTGAATCCTCATTAGCAGAACTGGAGTTATCTACATCCGAATGCTTCTTTTCCTTCACTCTTTGTCGCTTCGAATCCTTGGATTTATTATTTCCTTTCACTTGATTCGACACACCTATAGAAAGGGGTTGATGCTTTGTGTATTTTATGGTACCCATTTGAACCAACTTGTCTTGTTCCTGAGTCAAAGACTCCATGAAGTCTGCCAAAATAGGCATTCTCCAATTTCGAATTGTCAGCTTTCCTGAATAGAATGTCAAGACAAACACATAATAATTAGGCCCTAGCTTCAAAAGGATAGGAAAGGTCAGATTCTTTCTTTCTTCTCAATGCCACATTGTTTCACCTGAAGCACCAACGATTTGAATTTTGTGAAGAAATCCTAGATTGTCTCAAAGTGAGTTGGGCTCAATGTGATCAACTCATTTTCAAGTCTGTTTCTTCTCATCTCATCAATATTCCCAAATAGTGACTCGATCTTGAGCCAAACTTCATTGGGTGTAGCAATATTGTCTACATGAAAAATAATATCCCTCAAAATATCGACACAAAGCATCCTAAATGCCACATCCAACCTGTTGAAGTACTTTGATTTTTCCACAGCAGAGTTGGGATCATTCTTAGCCCCCATGGTGACTTTGTAGAGGAATTTCAACCTCAGCTGGATCACCATTTTGTCCTTCAATTGAAAATAATTGAATGGGGTAAGAAAGACACGACTTTGCTCCATTTCTACTTGCGCACTTAGTGACAAAGACACTCGAACTAGTTGTAATGCAAATACTCAATGTTTTTTGAAGGGGGGCCTAGATAGCAAATAAAACTCTCTGAAATTGATTTGGAGCTCCAAAGAGATCTGATACCATGTGAAAATATGATTCACGGCAAGATCTAGGAGCTAATAGAATCCTCACAACTAAAGAGTTTCACAAATTATGCAAAAAACAGTGGAAAAGAGCAATATTAACACATAGAGATGGTGCCAATAACTGAATTTTCTATTATTGTACATGTAAATATGTATGGAACATGTTTATAATACAATAGGAGAAAATTGTTAGCCTTAGGAGGAAAATTGGTGGCATACATGTGGTAGGCTTATATTGGACCTTAAACTCCTTAGGTTGACCAATGATCTCCCAAACCACCTCAAACAGTCACAAATGGCCATGTGAACATGGGTGAAGCATGATAGGACATAAATGAGTGGGAGTGGCTCTAGGCAGCATTTAATGGTCCAAAAGGGCCAAAAACCACCCAAATACATGCATAGGCACCTCTGGTCAAAGCAGTTCATTGTTTTAAGGAGTACGAGCACCCCAAGGACTAAAATGTCATTGATGAGAGTTCTCATGCTCCTGTTTGACAAAAATGATGAGGGTGCTTGGGTGCATTAATGAGCCCAAAACCCCCATATACCTTGCTAGACCATCATAACCAAGGTTTGGACCATATAACATAAGTGCAAAACAAATTAAGTGTGTTTTGGGTGGTATGTGACCATGGTACTAGGTGGTATGATGCTCTAACACTTGTTGCAGCCTAACACCATGGTTTTCCAGTTCATCAGCTCTCCCATTATTTTTGCTTCCGATATGCTACATGAGAATAGAGCTAGGATTGGTTAGGAGATTGAATATCCCCCTGTACATTATTCCATAATTTTGATTTTTCCCTTTATATAATTGCGCATTTTTCGAATAACAATTTTGGAATCTCCAAATATAAGAATTCTTGAGATCTTCAATGGGATCACAAGCATCTCAACCCCTTAAGCATCAAGTCTATCCTTTATGTTTAATTGTTTTTTCTCAACCTAACCCCCAAGGATATGATTTCACAATATTTCCATCAAATTCCATTAGAACTCCTCCCACACCTACCTCCCCATTATTTAGTTACTAATATTATTTATTACTATTATTATTGTAGTCGTTATTAATATGACATTTACATTTATATTTGTCACATTGAATGTAGAAGACAAACTATAAACACATAAGTATTTTGCAATAGATATTGAATATTAAAAAATATAATTGATACTGAATGAATGGAATGATTACAATCCTCTCATGAAGGTATACTTTTATAGGCATTGACTGGTCATGAGGGTGAAAAGGTGTGACATATATGACTCTTCATTAAATGTTAATTAATTGATTAATTAATTTACTAATTATTATTATTATTATTACAGTTGTTATTAATAATATTTTTTATTTATATTTGTTACATTTCCATCCTCTTAAGGAATTCTTTATCTTCAAAGCATAATAAATTGTATTCTTCCGAGTTGAACATGTTCCCATGGAAACGTCATACTTGTCCTTGTTTGGTTTTGGGGGTTTAACTTGGTCCTTATTCTAAATGTCAATGAGGTTCCTTTGTAATATATGTATCTTACCCTGAAGTTGCTTGACTTGGTTGTTTAACATAAAACCCTGAGGGATATTAGGTACATACTTGTGGTTCTTTCGTTGTTGTGTGTACATATGGGTTTTTGGCACTTTTGTCATTAATGCTGATTCACCTTTCCTGAGAGAGGACCCTTCAATACTATATAATTTATAATTGTGTCCTTGCAAATTAAAATCCATACACTATTCTTCAAGGTCGTAGGTATATGTCTCTAATTGTATTAACCATTCTACACTTGGCACCATATCCATTCCATTGAGTGGCAATGCATGGAATCCTAATTGTAGTTCTATTTCTTGTATTTGAGCATGTATTTTGTGACATCCACTTATTCTGTCGACCTGATTTCCATCAACAACCTTAAAAATAATTAGGTCCTTGGTGGGGTACACAAAAATATTTAACTATTTAGCTACATTGATGTCTATATGATTGTGAGTACTACCAAAATCTACGAGGATTATTAATTTTATATTTTTTACAATTCCCTTGCGCTTCAGTGTCCTAGGCTACAATATTTTTATTTAGTTGTAGATGGAATTATCACTTTCGATGCTTTTTTCTTGGAACTTTTATTTCATCAGTCTTCCTAAGATGTGGTGGGACATATTTTGTGGGTAATTCTTTTGTCTTGTTTTTCTGAGTAATATTTCCCCTTTGCAACACACCATCATCATTAGTATTTGTTAGTATGCAAGAAATAGATGATAGGGATACTTTTTACGATGTTTTGTCATTTTCTGAATCTGATTTGTACAGTACAATGATTTCATTTTTTGGCTTTGGTACTTCTACTTTCTTCCCATCCACTATTATATAGTAGCATAATGACATGTATTCATATCTACAATCGAGAATCCAGTTGTTTCCACATTGGTGGTAATTGTTTTCCTTCCTTTTATCCTTTTATCTTCTCGAGTATTGGTTTTTAGCGTTGTTGTAGTAATTTTATGCACTATAAATAGTTGTCTTTTTCTGGACTTCACGGTCCATCTCATATCAAGAATTAAACTTTCTTTCAAGCGTCTTTGCCAATATTCCAACTTCCACCAAATTCTTAGGTTTTGATAGTTTTATCTCACTACCAATGATGGTTTTAATCCTGAAACATACAACTTTAATAATTCATCATTTGTATGATATGAAAATTTGGTAGCCAAGGATTCCCATTCATGTGTATACTCATTCAATGTTTCTATTTGTAGTAAATGAGTAAACCTAGTAAAGTTGTCTCCTTCTTCATCATCATGAAATCTCTTAAGAAAATCATTAATGAGCATTTTCTAGTTAATGGATAGACCACTAGTTTTATTGGACCACCAAGTGAAACAATCATAAGCATCACCTTCTAAACATAAATATACCAGCGATATATTCTCTATGATTTCACTAGAAGGTGGGTTTTATAACAAAAATTCAATTGATTTTTTTGATCTACATGATAGCCTTTCATTTTCCCAACCCATCGTATTTAGGGATCTCAATTTTGATCCTCTTTAAATAATTTTTATTATCTGGGTACCTTTGATAATTTATGTTTAACAGTTCTAGGCTAGGTGGCAGTGTTTGGTGGAATAAAGGTTATACAAATAATGCATCTACCCTTTTGGTTAGCTAATCAATCCTCTCACTATAATCATTAAATATCTTCATTGCCTCATCCCATCATCATTCCTTATTCATAATATGATTTGTTATATAACATCAAACTCTTTCATTATCTTATTAATATTGTTTATAAAGATTTATGTTATCTCATTACAATTACCTCTAAATGTTTTGGACATCTCTTATATCGATCTATTTATTTTTTCTCATAATTGTCGATATCTATGTCACAACTATTTCTATCATTTCTAAACCTGTCTCGTGTTATTAGCTTCATCCCTACTACGGTTACCATTTTGGGTTTTTATTTCTGCTCTTCTCCCCTGCTTAGTTAGTTGTTGGGTCAACTGTGCCTTAACCAGAAGAGATGAACCAACACTTTTAGAGGATCTGACCGGCATGCTTGAATCCTTTCCATGGGTTCTCTTCTTGATTTACTCAGCCTTGAATCCTTTCCATGGGTTCTCTTCTTGATTTACTCAGCCTTGAAAGCAGGAGCGAGCAGCTTTTAGCAAAGCTTGGTTGGATCTGGGCAAATGCTTCAGATCAAATACCTTCCTTTCTCTGAAGACCACCAATGTTGGAACAAGCCTGCCCGATAGCGAACTCCATCCAGGTTTTATCCAGTTTCCCTTTATAATAGAAAGTATCTTGACCAAGAAAGGTCCATGGGTTAGTGGAGTCGATTTGTTTTCTTTTTCCTATGCCGGTTATCATTATTGCCTCTGTTTTCTACCGGTCTGAAAGGAGTCACTTTTCCCAGCTTCAGGAAGGTTGTTCTAGGCCGATGACTCCTATTGGTTGGCTTTGCCAAAGCATTATCTGATATTGCTGATCCTGGTTTTTTCCTCGGTCCAGGCTCTTCGCCAACAACAAGTATATTGTGTGAGCTTCAAGCTTGTCATTGTTGGCAATGAATTATTGTGTATTTTGAATTTCTATGTATTCCTACATATTTGTGGTGAGTTAAGTATGGATGTGCAATACAGTCTCTTAGAGATAAAGTTAAGAAGCCTTGATTAGCCTTGACTTTAGATATAAATCATATAGTTGCATAGGTGAAGACTGTATAAAGTTAATAATCCTTGATTAGCCTTGACTTCCTTTGCATTTAGGAATCCAGTCCTCATTGGCTAGATCCCTCATCCAGAAAACCTTAGTTTTCTTTTCAGTGTGTTATTTTCTACCTGCTGCTTTAGACTGTTGATGCGAGCCACCTCCCCTATCACTCCATCGCTGCTATCGCTGGCTATCAACCTCACAGCTCCACCCACTAACGTTGGGTAGCTTCTCGTTCCCCGGTGAAATGAACCAGAAAACATAAAATAAATGTAGCCTATAAAACAAGCAAGCAGCGACGCAAAAACCAATTTGTCTCTCTGGTTAAAGCGTATGAGAAGGCACAGACGCAAAGAGTTTTCTTAGCTTGTTACCAGGCTCCTTTTCCACAGACGCCCTCATTTTAAACTAGGTTTTCCTGCCATGGCATCTTGTAGTAGTTACTTATTCGTATTTGACTTGGATACCATACTTTATTATTCTTTCTTTCATTCTTTGCATTTTCAAATATAGAATAATTAGATGAGTGAGAATCGCCATATTTAGGTATTGATATTTAGTTTTCCTTATGCTTTATGGAAATTCGGAAGAAGTAGATCCAACAGCACCAGTTTAATTCCATGAACAAAATTTTAGGTCCCCTTGATTGTAGTCTTGTGGCCATGAGGCCTTGATCAAGGTTTCGATTACCTCTCTGATTAGAATTTTGATCATTATTACTATACTTGTTATCTGAAAACCATGAAATTGAAATATACTTACTGAGAAAACAAAACTGTAACCTAATGCCAACACATGTTGAAGAAATAATATTCTTGCCCACATCATGTCCAAGTAAACTTGGGTCAGAATAGTCTTTTCACGTGAAAAATCAGATCCTTCCTTTAGCAAAAGATAATAGTGCCTATGAATCTGTTGGCAACATCTTAATGCCTCTTGGTCCAGTGCAACAAGGAGAATATTTTTCAATAAATGTTGTGTCCCTTCACCGATTCGAAAACTTAGAGATACAAATCTAGTATAATGTTTTCTTTTGCCCAAGCTGCGTTAATCGTTGTGATTATCAGATTCCTATTTGGCATTGAAGCCTTTTCTAGAGCACTCTCTAAATCATGGGAAGTTACAGACGAATTCAACTCTGCACTTTGTAAGAGCTGACACTTATTTGAACAGAATAGCCATGGAAATTATCTACTTAGATAAAGTATATAATCTATCAGACAAACAAAATTTACAGAAATTTTTGTTCCAGATCAAAATCGCACGCATGAAAATTTATTGTAATTGATAAGATGAAGATCCAACTTACATGATTGGTCGACATGTAGAAACCACTTCTGCCATCTCTCTGTCCAATTGGGGAATAATAATATGTCAATGTAATCACTATTGTGAATATGCAAATGCATAGTATAATTGCATATTTACAGATCTTTGTTGACTGAATGGCCTCCAATTTGTTCCAGAGCAGTTAAACCAAGAGCAATCTGACATCATCATTATTTCTAGCAGTTGAATCAGTAGTTACGGTTACCAAGAGCATTTTCAACAGCATCACCACCAGCAGTTAACAAAGTAGTACCAGTAGCAGCAGTTCCATCAACATTTGAACTAGCATAACCCGTCCAAGATCAGTGGAAGGATTAGTGTTCCGTCAACATTTGAACTAGCATAACCGGTCCAGTGTTCCCAGCGTCAACAATTTAGCCAGCAGATTCACATATTATCTTCATAATTCCTGGAAGCAAAAGGATTACCAGAATCAGTAGACAATGGGTAAGGAATTTTCTTTGGATTACTAGAATCAGTAGAAAATGGGTAAGGAATTTTCTTTGGATTACTGAGCGTGAATACTACAAACTTAGAGACAGGCGGTGGTATAGAAAATGCCAAATGCTAACGATGGTATAGAAAATGCCAAATGCCAAATGCTAACGATTGTGTCAAGGCCAGACTGCTAACGATTGTTGTGTCAAGGCGAGAGGGTGCCAAGACTAGGTAATGCAGAAACAGTGGCACGTGCTAACCATTGTGGTGTCAAGGTGAGAGGGTGCCAAGACTTGGTGTCAATGCCAGATGGTGCCAAGATTAGGTAATGCAGAGACAGTGGGATGTGCACTTAATGCATGCATAGATGCTTAGAATCCATAGGTAAGATTTTTGAAATGGAGCTTAAACATTTAATGATAGCGAGGTAATGTTATAGTTTTCCTTAACATTAATTCACGTTTCAATATGTTATATCCAACTTTCTATATGTTATCAATCTTATGTTCAAAATGTTATCAATCTTATGTTCAAAAAGATTGGATTAATTTGTCTTTCGAGTTTCCCCTCACCTCGATTTGAGGCCAAATAAGAAGTCAAAGTCATTGATTGGTTATGTTTCAATATGTTATATCCAACTTTCTATATGTTATCAATCTTATGTTCAAAAATATTGGATTAATTTGTCTTTTGAGTTTCCCCTCACCTCGATTTGAGGCCAAATAAGAAGTCAAAGTTATTGATTGGTTATGTTCAAAAAGATTGGATTAATTTGTCTTTCGAGTTTCCCCTCACCTGGATTTGAGGCCAAATAAGAAGTCAAAGTTATTGATTGGTGGATTAAAAGGTCTTGTAAAAGTGAAGCTGATGATTGGTTGAGATAACAGTGGTGTAAATATTTGTTTGAAAACTTTTGATTAAAATAAAGATTAAGTAAATATTTGGGTGAAAACTTAGTGTAATAGTTACATGAAGGCATGGATTTATGTTTCATGATTAATGAAAAGGCGGCAAGCCGATTACAATAGTCCCTGCTAGCCCACGACATGGACTAATAACAATGCAGTTAATGTATGGATGCGGCTTTAGATGGACTATGTATGGTTGTATGGAATTTTAATTAAATATTGATTCTGATGTGTACAAATAACTAAAAAAAGAAAAGAAGTGGCAAGTGTACATATTAAATATTGATCTTTCTTTTATTTATTTTTGTCATCATGCCTTAGAGGTATTATATGGATGTTATAAATGGATTCATATGAACATTTAGATTTTTCATCGACAAGCCGATTACAATAGTCCCTGCTAGCCCACGACATGGAATAATAACAATGCAGTTAATGTATGGATGCGGCTTTAGATGGACTATGTATGGTTGTATGGAATTTTAAATTAAATATTGATTCTGATGTGTACAAATAACTAAAAAAAGAAAAGAAGTGGCAAGTGTACATATTAAATATTGATCTTTCTTTTATTTATTTTTGTCATCATGCCTTAGAGGTATTATATGGATGTCATAAATGGATTCATATGAACATTTAGATTTTTCATCATGCCTGAGAGGTATTATATGGATGTTATAAATGGATTCATATGAACATTTAGATAAATGGCGATGTAGAGGTTTATCAAATTTTTTTGACATGATATATTTTATAGTACTCTTGTGCATTAAGGGTCAAAGAAGTCTTAATGTAATATCATATTTCTAGTATTTTTTAACATGCCACTCCACCCACATGTAAGGTTATCTATATGGACATTCTATGTAAAATGATTTTTTAACACTAATAAAGAAGTGAGTTTTTTTTTCCTCGAAAAAAAAGTAGTGTCAATCTATCAATACGCTAGTTAAATATTAATTGTATGACAATGTTTATGAATAATGCACTTAAAGGGTACATAAATAAATTACATCAATGCATGGAATTTGTAGGAATCTGTCAACATATGGACACCATTGGCTATGTGTAGACTCTAGGCGATCGTGATAGTACATCATACATTAACGATTGATATGTACATTGTTGACACTAGAGTAGAATACAACCATACCTAAATTTGTGGCTATAAAAAAATTGGTGGCATAAGGTATAGATATATATGTACAACATAATCCAGTGAAATAATGAGTATTGTATTGATTGTTTGAAGGGTTATGTAGAGTTAATCCAAAGTTTTCCAAGTCAATGGATTTGATAACACTGTAGCGGAAGCGCTATAAACATAGAAGTATTTATTATTACATATTTTTCCACCTCATCTACATAAACGCTCGTATTGGCCTGACTTATGATCATTTCCCTTTTGCAGACTCCCTTTTCCACTTTTGGATTACTTACTTTGTATCCTTTCTTGGAGAATCCTTTATATATATATATCAAACAAAGGCCGCATACAAAGACACTCATAGGACATGTATATGTAGGCTAGCTTTAGATATGAGTGCATGAATTGAAAAATGGATTTTTAAAGGATTCTCCAAGAAAGGACACAAAGTAAGTAATCCAAAAGTGGAAAAGGGAGTCTGCAAAAGGGGAATATATATATATATATATATATATATATATATATATATAGTTATTTCTTGTGAAAAGTGTACAGTTTTCATTGATTCTAACTTCCTTTATCTTCTGAGTAACTATCTAAAATTCTCTAACTATCTACTCAAAAGTATAAAGGAGGATAAAGAGAAGAGGAGAAGGGGAGATTACCAAAAGCATCATCATGCCACCATTATACTCTTAGAATCCACATACCCTGACCCTTGTCTGGGAACTTTTTCTCATATCTAGAAATATACATTTCCAACAACCTTCATTCTCTATATACACATGCTACAATGTGTTCAAGCATGTATATACGCACCTTATTGTGTTTGCAATTGTGTGTGTTCTTGTAGGTGGCCATTTTTTTGGTATTTTTCAACAATTGAAAAAATATATGTGGGTTACTATGTAGAAAAGCACGTATAAACATGGCCTATTGTGGTGAAAGGCATGTATATCTTGTGTTTGCTTATTTTGCAATTATTTTTTAGTTTGATTGTGAATTTTGGGTTTGGAATACAGTCATAAGTTAGATTAGGATCTGTAAAAAAAAAATTCTCAGGAAGTAACATTTCTTATAACAAAAAAGAATGTGATTGATTTGTTTTCTATTGGTATATAGGGTTATGTTTAGGGTATTTCTCTATGATGGTTATGACTTAATACCATTAGGGGACTTTCCCCAAAACAATATTCTATAATAAAGATTAGATGTATAAAAGTATAATTGATAATGAATGAATAGAATGATTACAATTCTCTCATCATGGTATACCTTTACATGCATTGATTGGTCATGAGAGCGAATAGATGTGACCTATGAGTCTTCATTAAATGTTAATTAATTAATTAATTTAGCTACTAATATTATTTATTATTATTATTGTAGATATTTTTTTGTGACTAGGGGAATCAGCAATTGGGGACTGGGCCGGTACTCGCGTGACATGGGGTTCGAGGATCCATTCCCACTACCACTATACCCTAGGTTCCCCACAACCACCCGCAAGCATGGGACACGGGTAAGCCGATGTGTGATTTGAACTTGTGAACTCCTTTACAACATGTGACTTCATATCAAGTGAATCGCCAATGAGCCACACCCGTGCAGGATATTATTGCGTTTATTATTAATATTACATTTTTATTTACATTTGTTACAACATTCCACAAAGTTTGATCATGTGCCTCTTCTACTATGAAGAATAAGGTCAGTCAATGCAATGAAAATGACAAAAAAAAATGATCTTCTAGTACTAAGAATAGGGTGGATAAATGGGATAAATTAATGGATGAAATAAAATGTGGAAAGTTTATGATGGATAAGTTGCTAGAGTTAAAAGAGATTTAAGTTATGTGTTTCTTATATTTACAATGAATTTTGATCTTGGGAAATATAAATAATATTACCTTGGATGACTAAGAGAGACTTGCTAGTAATGGTACAATGTTATTCATTTATGAGATCATGGCTAATTCTTAATTGGATTTTGATGATTCTGGTTCACTAATTCTTAATTGGATTTTGATGCTTCTGGTTCACAATGGATATGAGTTAGTTGTTTCATGGATGGAATGTTGTGTTAAGCACTATATCCATGAGATATTCTAGATGAATGTAAAAGTGGGTTACACACTTTGTCTATGAGATATTTTAGATGAATGAAGACCTTCAATTTGAGGAGGTGGAATGTGCTTCACAAGTATGTGATCGAGCAGTAACGTCTTCAAGAACTCTCAAATAAATTTAGTAAAGCAAAAATTTTGGAGTAGATATGCAATGATGATGATGGAATGACCATGTGGATTAGACTCATAATGAGATCAGATGTAAATTGGATAGATTAATCATGAGTTCAATGAAAGATCTATAATAAAGAGACCAAACATAGCTTATGATAAGGAGGAATCAAAATAGTTGATCTACCCTTATGATGATCATGACCTAAGGGGAAAACATTAATTAACAATTTCTATAGGGGAGAACAACATCTATTACATTAAAATGGGATATTGGTTCATAAAAATCATTAAAGGATGGAACAACTAATAAACATATTTCATAAAGAATATTACATTAAGATCTTAAGTTTTGTATTTGAGTTCTAGGAGAGAAGACCTTCAAACCATATTATAATAATATGATTGAATTTAGAAAAAAATGGATGCATGAGATCAATATGAACCCTTGGAAAAAATGATCCAATCAATTTAGAGTATAGGGGAAATAAAAGGGTGAAAATAAAATAGTGTAATCCCTTTTGAACATAGAGTCAAAGAATTCAAGGTTCCGTATGTGAAGGTTGGTAAAGGAGAACTTATTAAGGAAAAGTGAATTAAAAGGATGAAATTCTAAAAAAAAAGCTTAACCTTGAATATTTCAAAGAATAATGAATATTTTTTTTGAATGGATTCTTATGAGAGTTTATCTTTCTTTTTATGTTTTGGAAATTAGTTTTACACCTAGCATGAATATAATGCTTATATAAGCCAATAATTGAAATGGTGATGCTTTGAGATGAATGAGCTAGCTTGAGATGAATACCCAAGTAGTATGGCATATGAATATCAATGATTGTATAAAGGGATAAAAGGACATCAAGTGATGCAGAGAGAAATGCATCACTCTATACACAAAGATGCACAATGGAACTATCCACACACATGAGTAAAATTTAAAAAAAAATGTAGATGGAAACCAACAATCCAATTCAAAAACAACATGTTATACATAGAGACAAACACAATTCCAGAATATTTATTTATTCAAGATGAACTGCTCTTGAATTACATGATTCAATAGATTCACTCTCTAGAAATCCAAAATTTACTCAACCTCTACAGCTTCAACATGAGAACTCACAGTCTCCTCTCTTATGTGTTCTATTTCCCACATCTTCACAATAAGGAGTGTAGATATATATAATCCATGGAGGAATACCAAACAATTCAACTACTAACCATTCATTCCATATTTGGGCCAAGGAATCATTTCACATTCCTGGATTTATTATTTGAAGGTTTTAAAGGTAAATTATATTCTACCTCCCATGACTATTTCATGTACATCAATAACAATAATTAAAATGTGTCTCCTCATCAAAAAATACTTTGATTGTATGCAACTTTGTCCTCTTCATGTAGTTGTTTGGAATGATCCTTTGGTTGATGTCAAAGAAACCTTATGTAAAATCCTTGTGCATCTATAGCAATATGGTTTTAATAGCCATAAATCTAAAATATATTAAGGAATCCACTATTAACTATTGAAATCAAGTAAATGTGCAAGATAGCCTTATGCATTCGGAATGCTCTTGCATAAAACTCCCTGATTGGAAATTTGAGCATATTGATCAAAATGTAGGTGAAATACATGTGCATATTGGACATCCTCCTCTACCCATATATTCTTCTAATACCCACAACATCTTCCTTGGTCTTCTAACCCACCATTGTAATACATGTACCCCCCTTTTTAATGTTTCTTCCTTTTCTTTGAATCCATTCCACAGGTTTGTGCCACCTCAAATTATTTTACCTCAAGGGTGCTTACTTCCCTATTTCATTTCCTTTTAGGAACCATTTTCATTTCCCATTGTACTAATTGCAAAAGTAAATCATTCTCTTCTCTCTCAACTTTACTTCAATTTTCCTCCCATTGGCCACAATTCCCACCTTCTTTGTTACATTTTTTGTAAACATACACCACTCAAAATATTATGAGAATGATAATTTCCCCTTTGATACTCCTCTAAAATTACTATTGTTGTAGAACTTAGATTTTGATCTATATTCTCTTTATTTCACTACTGCACACATTTTTCTTGCTCCATTCCTTTCACATATGACAATATGGTCCCCTTTCTGACCCTATCCACTTAGCCATTAAGAGGATGTAATTTTAATTTCTTCCCATCTTTCTCAAATTGATAGTTGTTCATCCTCCCTCCATGCATCACCCTCCTACCAAATTGCCATGTTCTTCCCAAAAAACGGGGCATGCATCCATGGGAAAAACATCAAATAAAATGTTATTATTATGATCCCCAATATTGAAACTAACCAATCACTACTTGTTCACAGTGACCCTATGCCCATTTTGTAACCATGACACCCTATATTCCTTTGGATGAGGTGTTGTTGACACAGATCCGTCGACATGGGTTCACTCTTTGTCGACACCCTTAACATAGTGATCTCCCTGAGCACCAGTCCAGACAGGTTTTACCTTGTACAACAACACCTGCAGAGCATATGAGGTCTCATTTAAGATGTTCAAGGGATTACTATTGGAACCAAGTTTCCATAGTAAGAAGGATGATTGTGCATCTACTATCAAACTATCACATCATTACTCAAGAGATCCAAGCAGTGGTTCATACATTCATTCCATCATATCATAGCAACATGTTTAGATCACAGCAAAAGTATTGATGCATAAATAGATATACCAATATAACATTATTCAACACATGGAAGCATCACATAATTCAGGAAGAAATATCATATTGCAATATTCATTCATTCACATCTCACCGCAGAAAGAAGGAAAACAGAAAGAAGTAAAAGACGAAGTGTTTTCATCAAATCCCCACCATGTCATATTAGCTTCGCATCAAAAAATAGTTCCATAGTTCATATCTCACAATGGTTCGATATCAAGATGATTTAACATTTACAATCCTAGATCTACTTATAGGTTTGCGCCTTTACATCAGTGGTCCACTTATCATCTTTCTAACTACCTGGCCCAAAAACTACAAAATAATGACCACAATGCACAAAATATGGTCCAAATATACAAAATGTAACCATAATCCTCAAAACGTGACCATTCCTCCTTGCACACCAACTTTCACCCTTGCGCAACACCTTCAACCTTGTGCAACATCCTTGATGCTACGCAACTAATTATCCTCAAAACTGCCTGCCAACAGGCCCCCAACACAATCTTGTGGCTCTCCCTCGAGCCACGTTAGCTAGAAATAGTGTAGATGTTGATATTCACCTTGAAGTCCTTGTACTATTGGGTTACCTCTTCTACCTTCTCCTTTGCCTTATTCCTTATTTCCCTGCATTCTATCACCTTGCACTCAAGTGGATGCTCAACAATATTTGCAATGACGTCCCTTTGTCCATCCTGAACCACTTGTAGCATCGAAACCGCTTTCATTGAGAGCTGCGCACCAATGTTCTGGAATTCCTCAAGCTGCATTGTCCTCTTTTGCTAGTGCTCCTTTGCCTTTGTGATGTGCTATTGCAATTCCTTCAGCTCTTTCGCTTTCATTATCTACAAAACTAGGTGCATCACTCTGAGCGATGTCCTCAATGTAGCTATATGTCTCTCTTCTTCCTGTAACTGTTTGTTGAGTTTCTCCAATTGCTCATCTTGGAATACACTTCCCCAAAACTGTGTAGTCGCATCTGTAACCTGTTTTTCCTCTTTCTCCATCTGTAACCTATTTTGCCTCTTTCTCCATCTCTTCCAACTACATCGCCAAGTATTCAATCGCACTTTTTCATTCTTCGAGCTTCTTTGCTTTTGCTTCAACATCCATGTCTACAGTGATTTCTGGCACTTCTTGACAGGAAACAAAAACTGTATTTTCCAGTCATGCTTTGTTGTCCCATATTTGCACTTTTTCGACAATGAGTCGATCCTGCTCCTTCTTCAATTCTACAATTTCTCTCTTTGCTTCTTCCTCCCATTCTTGCGACCTCAAAAGGTGATTGTCGATGATATGTTCTCGGTCAACCAACTCTTGACTTGCAACCCTCTACAAAGTTCATTGATATCTAATGAGAGGTCCTGAAACTACTAGAGTGAGGCATTGAAACCCTCACTGTTTGTCTCAATTGTGCACGATGGAATTTGTACATTCCAGATCCATTTCCTATGCTTATCTCTCCTTCCTTCCGCAAAATTTTTTCTTCAGGAACCCTCTACAAAATGGCATCAATTAAATAATTGAGGCGAGTGTTTACCTATGCAAGTCCTTCAACAGTCTTATTCTTCAACTACTCTTCAGTTGTAGTAGTTATCGTTGTAATAGCCGCAATAATACGGTCTACCTATGAATTGACCATTGGCATTGTGCCACTTCCTTCTCCATGTTCTTTCCTTCTCTTCATTTTGGTCTCCTCATATAAGCGTTATGACTCTGAATCTATTGGGTTCCTTAATGATTCCTTGCGTGACTCTTGGTCATTGTCATGCATCGGCGTTGTACCTACAGGCGCATATGCTGGTGGACCTACCTCGTCATCTGGTAATTCTTCTGCACTTATCAGTGCTTTCCAGTCCATTGGCCACTCAGCCACTGTAGCATCCAATTCCTCCTCAGTCAACTTCTACTGTGTCTCCAACCATTATATCTAAGGGTCCCACCACGCTTTCACGTGGATGGCATCCGACCCAATAGAGAATCTAATGACTCACCTATACTTTGCCACTACCACCTCTGTGAGCCACGGAGCCTTCACACTTATCGCCTGTAATGCTTCCCAATATAGCCAAAATTTTATTGTGCAACCCTTCAGCTTGTCTTCTTGGATCAGGTACCAAAGGTTTTGGTATCCCACTCCCTTGCAGACCTGGGCAGTTGCGATGTCCATCCCTTGGTATTCCTATGGATCCATCCATGTAACTAGTGCAACCAAGATGAGCAACCGACTATATGTGAAAGTGTGTTTTCCTACCTGCATGATCATTTCATCTTTCATCAACTTGTTCAATAGAAACAACAACTAGTTCATTTGCACTCCTTCAACACACTTCTCAGTGCAGGAAACTACTCTTGAGGTGCAGTGGTTCGATCGATTCTTCTGCACTACTTTGTTGGCAAGAATCCTATATGCAATGCACACAACCCACGCATTGATGTTGTCCACCTTATATGTGCTCCTGTCATGCTCCAAGTCATACTTTTTCTTCATCTTTACTACTAATATTTTGTCGTTGTCCTTTCCTTTGAACTATTGTGGTGGGTTAGGCCACTCCTTAGGCAGCCCCATGATTTGTGAGATTAATTCGATGGTGACTAGCACTGGTCAGTCCAGCCACAAGTATACTCCATGGAAGAATGCCAATAGTTTCTTGGAGCATTCATTTGCTTATGTTAGTCTCCCAAAATGTGGCAAGTGAATTAGGCATAACAAACCCGACTTGTCTAATCATAATGCCCACTCATGTGGAGTGCGCATCATGGGATCCTCCACTTGTCCCGTTCTATTGTCAAATGGATCTATGGTACAGTCAATGAAGGTGAGAAAATCATGATCCTCATACTTCATCTTGAATAGACACAACGCAATATCAAAATTAAACTTCATCCCTTTAAGAATTGTAGCCATCTTGACGAGATATTTTTTATTCTTCATGGGATTTCATTCCTTGGCACTAGCTCTATGTGGGGAACATCCCCAGGGATATCCACTACTGTCACCCCTTCCCATGTCATGGAGGCCTCAGCTGCCTCTGTGTCCATCTCATGGAACTCCTTGTTTGTCTCTTATTCTGCTATGGAGAATTGGGCTAATTGACCCCTCTCTTCTTCCTTATGACTGGCAACAAACCCACCAGCATACTTATGAATTCTTCCTTAATCCAGACACCAATGATGGGTGAATCCTCAACACTCTCACTTGAAATATCTTGCGGCGCTACCTGCTTCATTAGTCACAAGTGCTTTGTAACTCAATCTAACTCAATCTGCAACTCACTCACAACTTTACAACTGAACTCTTCTACAATTCTATCTTGACAAATCAATTCTTCACAATGATGATTTCAGCCAGTGATCTGTCGATTCTTATAGCGCAGGATCAACCATGTGAATAAATTCCCAATCATGAAGACCAAATGCTTCATTTATTTCCCAAATATGCCATCAATCCTCCCGATATAACAGTCGTATCTGTCATTAATGTGTGTCTCGTCCAAGAGTGTCGTCGGTTAACTGGTTTAACTACTGCATTTACTGCTGATTTGAATCTGTTGCATCCCTATGGATGTCGCGACATGGCTCCCTTACTACATCTTTGACTCTTCTACTTGTGCAGCCCCTTGCTCCTAGCATGCCATCCTCCTAATTACGATCTTATGCAAAAAAAAAAAGAGTTTTTTTTGGATCTTGTGCGATTCCTCAAGCATCGCCTAGCACTGAGCCTGACCTATAGGGTTTCAGTTTGCTTCCATTCACCATCTTAGGAAGCATCACACCATCTAACTATTGTAGCTATACTTCACCTCCTACAGTGATGAGATCAATAACATACATGCCCATCCAATGCATTTGCAACTTTCCTAGATATTTGGTGAACTTCCTGTCATACAGCAGCACCAGGTCTTCTTGTTAAAAGTGTTTGTTCTTGATATGTTGATCATGCCAAGATTTCTCTCGATCCTTCTCCACTGTGCACTGGTGAAATCCCACAACAAAGCAGTCTTCCTCTAGCTGCACCAATTGAGCTAGGTGTTCTTCTAATGCCCCTTCGTCTTTCATTCATGACGTTGCTACAATGTGCAAACTTGAAACAATGTACTCCATTGGCATGATAGCCTCCTGCCCATACAACAACCTAAACGGTTTCTGCCCTGGTAACCTTTTACAAGTGGTGCGATACGCCCATAAGATTGTTGGAATCTTCAAATCCCAGTCATCATGGTTTGCATTGCACACCTTTGTGAGCGCATGATCCAACACCTTATTGAATGCCTCAACTGTCCCATTTTCGTATGGATGAAAAGGGGTACTCTTCTTATGATGTATCCGAATTTCCTCTGTCAGTGCACTAATTGTGTGATTGATGAAGTGACTCCCCTGGTCATTCATCAATATCTTTGGACAACCAAAATGAGTGACCGCATTATCAAACAAAAACCTTGGTGTCTTCGCAGCAGTGCAATCTACAACTAGTGCAGCTTCTGCTCATCTCGTCAAATAATATGTTGTTATGATGATGTAGCACACACCATTTATCTTTCCAGGTGGGTTGATTGGTCCCACAAATTCCACTGCCCATTTATCAAATGGCTACAGCGTCACCTGAGGTACTAGTGACATCTCATCCCTCCTTGAATTTTTTCCAGTCTTTTGACAAACATCGTAAGTCCATGCATCCTCATTGGAAATGACACCTGGCTAGTAGATAGTGGTGCCTCCAAGCACATGACAGGTTACAAGGACTCACTGTAATATCTTTTACAGAAGGATCCCCCACACAAATTAATGCTTGGAGATGACTACCAATATCCCATTAAAGGAATGGGAGAAGCCTCCTATAAGTTGGACTCTGGAAATTCCATGAAGATGAAGGATGTCATGTATGTCCTAGGATTAAAGAAGAACCTTCTTTCTATCTCAGCTTTAGATAAGAAAGGGTTCATAGTTGCTTTTGTGCATGGATAAGTTCTCATGTGGACAAAAGGTAAAAATATAGATGATGCAGTAGTAATTATAATCGAAGAAGGAGGAATATACATATTAAAGGGACACGTAGATTCAGATTTGATGACTAGTACCATAAGCCCATGTCAGCTATGGCACATAAGGCTTGCACATATACACTACAAAGCATTACTAATTGTGAGCAAAGTTGTGACTAGTTTACTAGAGATTCAGATAGATCATGAAGGAATGTGCAAAGGATGTGCACAAACTAAGAATACTAAGAACCCCTATCCAAAGAGTGATAGAAAAGCAAAAGGGATATTAGATAATGTTCATTCAGATATATGTGGGCCAATGAAAACTACTTCATTAAGTAAGTATGTTTACTATGCTTCTTTTATTGGTGATTAATCCTGCAACACTTGGATATACTTCTTGAAAAATAAGGATGAAGTGTTTGAACGATTCAAAGAGTTTAAGGCCCCGGTAGAAAATATATCCAAAAAGAAGATCAAGGTTTGAGGTCAGATAATGGAGGAGAGTTCACATTAAGTGAATTCAATGAGTTCTACAAAGAAGCTGGTATTAATAGGGAGCTTACCATTCCCTATAATCCACAACAAAATAGTTTGGCAGAAATAAAGAATAGATGTATCATGGAAGTTGTAAAAGCTATGATACATGATCAGGATCTGCTTATGCATCTATGGGCAGAAGAAGCTAAAACATTAGTATATGTACATAATAGGATCGCCCATAGCTCCCTTGGGAACAAAAATCCAGAAGATATGTTTACTGGAGAAAATCTTGAAGTAAGTCATCTAAATATATTTGGATGTATGGTATATATTCACATCCCCAAGGATAAAAGGTCAAAGTTAGATCCTTCAAGAAAGAAGGGATTGTTTGTGGGATATAGTGAGAAATCAAAACCTTATTGAATCTATATCGAAGGATATCGTCAAATTGAACTAAGCAAATATGTCACCTTTGATGAAGATACAACCTTCAAGAAATCAAAGGAAAACAAGGAATATGAAGAGAAGCAAGAAACTCCCAGAGCTATAGAAGGTCCTAGAGAAGTTAGGAACGAAGAAGAAGACCAGATGCCTGAGGACCATGACATGACAGAACCTTAGAGACATAAAGAATTTCCCAGTGAAATGATCTCACGAAATATAAGACCTTCCTAGGCTCATAAATTAATTGAAAAAGCAAAGAGGCATGGTGTCCCAGAAGGAACCATCAAAGAAAGAAAGAACCCAAATCCACACCCCAGTTATGTAGCTTTGATATGTGATCTCGTTGATAAAGAACCAACAAGTTTTGAAGAAGCAAAAAAGCAGAAGGATTGTGTTGATGCAACGATCGAGGAATACCAATCTTTTATAAATAATTATGTATGGGAAATAGTACCAAGACCCAAAGACAAGTTAGCAGTATCCTCGAAGTAGATCTTCAAAACAAAGCACTCAGTAGATGGTAGTATAGAAAAGTACAAGGAAGGATTCGTAGCTCGTGGGTTCTCCCATAAATAAGGGATTGACTATGAGGAGACCTTTTCTCCAGTAGCTAGGTACACCTCAATTAGAACCATCCTTTCCTTGTCATCCAATATGAAGTGGAAGTTACATCAGATGGATGTAAATACATCCTTTCTAAATGGCTTGATAGAAGAAGAAGTTTATATCAAACAACCTCAAGGTTTCGAGACTGATGATCAGGAAGCTTATATACGTAAACTCAAGAAAGCGTTGTATGGGTTAAAGCAAGAACCTAGAGCATGGTATGGAAGAATTGATGGATTTGTGATGAGTTTAGGATTTACCAAGAGTAAATCGGATTCTAACCTCTACTATAAAGTTGAGGGTGATGGAGTTATGATATTATTACTATATGTAGATGATTTATTCTTGAGAGGGGAAGATAAGCCCATCAATGAATGTTAGAAGAAGCTTGCTACATAATTTGAGATGAAATACCTTGAGATGATGCACTACTTTATAGGTCTTGAAGTATGGCCGTATCCATACAAGATTTTCCTAAACCAAGGAAAATATGCAGTTAAATCCTAAAGATATTTGGGATGATGGATTGCAAGGCTATGACAACTCTGATGACAACAAATTTGAAGTTATTGAATGATGATACTTCGGAGATAGTCGATGCCACATTATACAGACAGATTATTGGTTCTCTGATGTACTTAACCAATACAAGACCATATATATGTTTTGTTGTAAACACGCTAAGTCAGTATATGGCGAATCCTAGATAGATTCACTTGATAGGAGAAAAACATGTGATGAGGTATGTAAAGGGAACTTTAAATTATGATCTCAGATATGCATAGAATGACGAGATCAAATTATATGGGTTCACATATTCAGATTGGGCAGGAAGTGCTAAAGACAGAAAGAGCACTTCAGGATGTTGTTTCAGTTTGGTATCGAGCATGATCTCATGGTTCAGTAGAAAGTAGACCAGTATTGCACTTAGCACGACAGAAGCTGCATACATTACAGTATGTTCAACTTGTAGCGAAGAAGCATGGCTCTGCAATATGTTGTCAGGCTTATTCAATGTAGAGATAGATGTTATTGATATCCTTTGTGATAATCAGAGTTGTATTGAGATAACAAAAACCTCGGTGTTTCATGACTAGTTAAAACATATCGAAGTTAGATATTACTTCATCCAGGATATGGTTCAGAAGGCAGCTGTAAAGCTCAAGAATGCTCCTATAGAGGAACAAGTGGCAGATGTATTGACCAAGCCTCTGGATTGTGTAAAGTTTGAATAATTTTGATACAAGCTTGGTGTATTACGAAAGGACCTCTCTTGAAAGAGGGAGTGACGATAGATGTAATAAGGATGTAGTGGTGGTATCTCAACCTAGAGTAGGGTGAGTCTGGCTAGGCTTGTTGACCTGAAAGGGTTGGTAATTCAGAAGAGGCATGTTGATCCTAGGGGGATTATTATGTCTAGCTAGATTAGGTATAACCCAAGTGGGTTGTATCTTCAGTATTGTTATACTGATGATTGATGAGATGTTTGTTTTAGTATTTTATACTAATGATTGATGAGATATTTTCTTCAGTATTGTTATACTGATGATTGTTTAGATGATTACTTCAGTATTGTTGTACTGATAAGATGATTAGTATTGTTATACTAATTTAATTCCTTCAGTATTTTCATACTGATGTTGAGATGATTCTTAGATGGCTTCAGTATTCCTATGCTGATATAGTTGGCTCAATATTTTCATGCTAATGTTGATATGATTGTTAAATGAGTTAATTTGGCTTAGTATTTTCATACTAATATGATTGATATGATTGATTATGATGTACCAACATCTCTATGTTGGTGATGCAGATGATGGTATAGCATGATATTGTTTAATGCTAATGATTTTAGTTGTTGTTTCAGTGCTCACATACTGATATTGTAGACGATGATGTTTTAGTATTTACATATTTATGATGAAGCTGAGGATGTTTTAGTGATTACATATTAATGATGTAGATGATGATGTTTTAGTATTCACATACTGATGATGTAGACGATGATGTTTCACTATTTGCATACTGATATGGTAGAAGAAGATTCAGTATTCAGATATTGATGTTGTAGTAGACGATGATTTAGTATTCACATACTGATATTGCAGTAGAATATGATTCAGTCTTCACATATTGATGTTGCAGTAGAAGATGATTCAGTATCCATATATTGATAGAAGATGCTCCAGTAGAATATGATTCAGTATCCACATACTAATAGAAGATGTTCCAGTAGAAGATGATTCAGTATCGAAACACTGATAGAAGATGATCCATATGTATGATGATGGTCCAAAACTTTCTATGACATATAGAGACTCACCAGTCAATTGTAAAGATGTAGTAGCAGTTGTTTCTATGGTTGAATACCTTCCTAGTTAAGAGGGAGTGTTAAAGTGTTGTAACTTTAGAAGATATTCCAGATGTATTGATTGCATTCCTCCTGTAGGAGATGAGTATGGTCTTGTTAGATTCATTGAAAGAATTAATGTAAACCTCTGAATGTAAGTTGTTCAATAGTACCCAAGTGTCAATATAATTAATGTTATTTTTGGTGTCTTGCTAGACAAGTCGGTCCAGTCAGTTAGACAAGTCGACCATATTAGGTTAGAGGCCAGGTTAACTAAAGAATATAAATAGTGAGGCACTCCCATTAATTTGTACACACCCACTCAAGCTGTTTTACAAGAGAGAGAAGAACAAGTGTATCAGAAAGAAGATAGAAACAGTTGTCTGGGTTTTACACTACTCTAGTTGAGTTCTATACTGAGGAAGTTTTACGGGGTTTTATCCCTTGTGGTTTCCTTGAGGAAAATATTTGTGTTCTTGTGTTTTTGTGCTTGTTTCTCTTTCACTGTTTTCAAATTGTTTTCATATTTCATCTAAGCAATTAAAAGTTAACACCCACCATAGTATCAACCCGCTCTGATACCACTTGATGTAGATATAAACTCACAACTTTGTACACAAATATACACCATTGAACTATCCACACTCATGAGTAAAATTAAAACAAAATGAAGATAGACACCAACAATCCAATTCAATAACTACACATTATACATAGAAACAACCACATTTCTAAAATATTTATTTATTGAATATGTATTTCTCTTGAAATCGTTTCTAGTTCCTGGCTTAATTATTTTAGGGTTTTAAAGGTAATTTAGATATTACCTCCTGTTACTATTTCATGTACATCAATAAAAATAAGTAAAATATGTCTGCTCATTAAATACTTTGACTATTTTTAGGATATTTAGACTGAAGAAATTTGATAAAGAATCACAAAACCTGCTTATTAGACTTTTATCAAACACTTTGACTGCAAATCTGATTTATAATTTTTCTAAACTAATCATTCATAAAATGAGTTTATCTGATAATTTAAGCATAAATACCAATGCCCTCAAAATTATCTGAAGATATGTATAACAATACAGAAATTTAGGGCCAAGCTTAGGGAAAACCCTCACTAGAGGAAAACTCAAAGAAAGAATTTTATTTATGAGAGATAAACTCATAAATTCAACAACTCAGAATTTATTCTACAACATCAAAATAAATTTCAGAAACCCCACTCATCTATAAATATGCCTTGGAAAATGTGCCAAATAATACTCACAGTCGACCCACACATGTGAACTGTACATAGCAGTTTTTCAAGATTCATTCCAGGTACAGACTATACGAACTATACTGATTCTACCCAGCATTAAATGCAGAAAACAATCTCGAAATTCATGCCAAACTTGACCTCGACTGTCTCAAAAATGATTCCTTCAATTTGCCTCATTTTCTATGATTGTACAGTCTACAGTGATGGTTGTATGGTCCAATGAATGCTATAGAAATTTCTTGGAAGTCGTTCCTTCAAGTTTTCTTGATGATCAGCCTCTCACAAAATAGAAATATTCTTCAAGATTTAATTTCTCTCTCTCTCTCTCTCACTTGTCTTTTTCTCTCTTGATGTCTCTTTATTTTCCCTAGACATTCTTTTATACTTTATCTTATTGAAACCCTAATCCTAACTACCATAACTATATAATCAATGGATGAGATTGATTAGATCCTAGAATTCTCATCAATTGCACAATATAAACTCACTTTTATTAATAAAGTGCACATTAAATATTTGTGCCCCACAACTTAAATCTCAAATTAATGATGAAGTACAAACTCACTTTTACAACATAAATTCACTTTACATTAAAATAATTTCCTAGGAAAATACAACTTATATCCCCCCCATGTGACATCAAAATCATGGGGAAGACCAACTGAGTTATAAAAAACTAACACTCCCTCTTAACAAGGGAGGTCCTTCTGACAATGCATGTACCTCCACCACCTAGGTATTTATCCTCTAAAGTAGCTCCTTCTCACACTGGAATGTGACCTGGAGATCCATGTCGAAAAAAAAACTCTAAACTGAGAATTGTGAGGGGAATCCTCTCTAAACCCATGCATCTACTCACAACCTTCATACTAGCTGATTCTCCTTCTAGTATAGCTCTCCTCATATGAAGGTATCATCTGTACACTTTCCTCATTTTCATATTCAGTCTCAGATAGCCATCCACCTGAACCTACAAATATCATCTCTCATGCAGAAAATAAAGCGCGTCTCTTATATTCCCAAGTAGAAATGTGATATTGACTAGGTTCTCTACTCGATAGAGAAACATCTTATCTTGACAAAGAATCCATACCTGTCATCCTCCATTGATGACATATAAATTATGTTAACTTTGATACCTGGAACAAACAGTACCATGTTTAATTCAAGAATTTCTCCTAGACCTAGTTGGAATTTCACAGTTTCAACTCTTATTTTTTTTTGAGGATTTCCAATATATGTTTCAACAAAGTGTCATGGAGAAATATCTTCTATCCTCTATAAAAATCCATACTTCCTCATCATATGGCTAGTTGACCCACTGTAAACTATCCATGTGTCATGGTAATCTACAGAACTACTTATACTAGTATGTACTGATTCCAAGGAAAAATCCTTTTTGTATTAGTCAGCATATTCTTGTACTTCTGCTGATGTTTCTCCCTCTTTTTTTCATTCCCATTCTTCTTGTAACATTGACTAGCATAATGGCCATACTTTTTGCAGTTAAAAGGATGAATCTTACTAAGGTCTTTCTCCCTTTTCTTCCCCCCTTTACATTTTCCTTTGGTAAGAAGGGCTACATTGTCTTCACTGCTCTGAGTGTTATTCTGGAATGTCCCCTCCTGAGACTCTTCTTAAACAAAGTCATTCCATAACCTTATCCAATATGGAATTTTCTCTCTAGAAACTACTCTTTGCACAAATGTGTGCCATTTTGCAGTGAACCCATTAAGAGCATATCTAACAATCTCTTCATTCCCCACTTTCTCACTAGTAGCACCTAGTTCATCTCTAACTTGAGAGATTTTGGTGAGATAAGTGGTTAGTGTATCAACATCAGTCAACTTGGTGTTCCTCAGTTTTTCTCTAAGGACCATGTTTATGTTTTGGTTCTTACTTTGATAATGAGTACATAAAGTTTTCCAAATATCAAAAGCATGTGACTTACCTGTGATGTGAGATATCACATGATCTTTTATGGAGTCCAAAAAGTTTCTTTATGCCTTGATATATTTCATTTCAAAGGAATTCTTATGAGAAGCATATGAGGGAACCGCAATGGTGTCAGAAGCACTAAAAATATCCCATAGCTCCAACTCTTTGAACAATAGAGTTATGCTCTCTTTCCAATGGCTGAAATTATCAAACCCATTCAACTGGTATTCAAATTACAATCCCGCTGAGGTCATGACTTCAACTAATAATATTTAGTTGACCCCAACTTGAACCTCTTATGTTATATATCTACACAAATTAACACACCTTATTCAGCAATCATGCTCTGATACCATGAAGAAATTTGATAAAAAATCACAAAACCTTCCTATTGGATTTTTCTCAAACACTTTGACTACAAATCTAATTTATAACTTTTATGAACTAATAATTCATAAAATGAATTTATATGATAGTTTAAGCCTAAAAAACAATGCACTCAAAATTATCAGAATATAAGTATGACAATACAAAAATTTAGGGCCAAGACTAGGGAAAACCCTCACAAGAGGAAAACCTAGAGAAAGAATTTTATTTATGAGAGATAAACTTGGAATTTCTTCTATAGGATCAAAACAATTTTAGAAACCCCACTCATCTGCAAATATGCATTGGGAAATGTGACAAATAATACTCAAATTCAACCCACACATGTGAACTGTACACAATATTTTTTCGAGATTCATGCTACGTACAGACCGTATCAACTGTACAGATTCTTCCCAGCATTAAATGCAGAAAACAATCTTAAAATTCATGCCAAACTTGACCTTAGTTGTCTAAAAAATTGTGCCTGCAATCTAACTCATTTTTTGTTCTTGTAAGGTCTACAATGATGGTTGTACGATCCAATGAATGCTACAGAAATTTCTTGGGAATCATGCCTTCAATTTGTCTTAATGATCAGTCTCTCACAAAAGAGAAAACTCCTTCAAGATTTAATTTCTCTCTCTCTCGCTTGTCTTTTTCTCTCTTGATGTCTCTCTCTTTTCCCTAGACATTCTTTTATACTTTATCTTATTGAAACACTAATCCTAACTACCATAACTATCTAATAAATGGATGAGATTGATTAGATCCTATGATTCTCATTAATTGCACAATATAAACTCACTTTTAAAACATAAAGTCACTTTGCATTTAAAAAGTTTCCTAGGAAAATACAACTTATGCCCCCCCCATGTGACATCAAAATCATGGGGAAGGACCAACTGAGTTATAAAAAACTAACATAGACACTTAGGACTTAGTTAAGATCAACTTGTTATAATAATATATCCATTAGGTAAAGTTTGTTTCTTTAATATGCACTGTAAATATTTAATTTGACAGTCACAATATGCTTTTGACATATAGTGATATGATGGCTCAACTTCTCCATGATCTTAACGACCATTCATCTATGACTTAACACCCGATTTGTCGATGATCTCTATTTAAAGAGCATGGAGGGTGATTTTCTAGTTGATATATTATCAGAAGCTCATGTATAACATTATTTATTTTGCATAGTAATATTGCCTCAAATATCTATTTGGTTGGGGCCATAGAGTGTTTCCTTCTTCGAGGTTTTATACCATGTAAAAACATCGGTGTACTGATCTATGATATGTCTATTTGAACAGTTGCTCAAGGTTTTCAATCTTTAATTTGGAAGTATCATGTGATATTTTAATATGGTGTAAGATCTCTTATGAAGTTCTGCTTTTGTTGGTGATATAGATCTTGAACAACGTTGTTTCCGAGGCCATGAAAGGATTTCTAGTTTCGATATTTATGTGCATTTTTTGGCCATGAGAGGTGTTCCATTTATTCCATAGCATCATTTCCAATTAGAAACATTGTTTTTCCACTGAAAAAGGTTTATGTTTGCCCAATATATGACCATTTTACCATATCTAGAGAGATATTGTTAACAACTACACATTTTTTTTTCTTATATTCTTTTAGATTTATGTATAGTTTTTCTTTTATTTCTGATATGCTACCTTTTGAATATACATATTCTCCTTTTTGTGTGTTTTGTGTGAAATTGGTAAGGTTTTGTTTACTGCATATTCTCTTTTCCATGCACTTCGTGTGAACTTGGTAAGCTAGAAACAATGAAAAAACTTTCATTTCTAGAAAGGTTAACGAAAAACTAACCCCAAATCTGAAATTTTTCATTTCATAATTTTGATTTTTGTTTTTGGGTGGTTGTTTAAAGTGTCTTGTACGCCAAAAGGCATGGTTTTTTGGGTAGGAACGCTCTAACTTTTGCTAAGATTACTTGGTTAAAATTTATTTTAAAAATTAAGAGGTCTTGGGTTCAAGTCGTTTTTGTTACTTTTTGTAAAAGCTCATGTAGCTTTAAGTTATAAAGTAACCATATTGTAAAAGTGCTTCCCACTTGTTTTATGAAAGTGGATCATTTCTTTTGAAGAAACTTATTTGTAAAAGTGAGCATATAGGGAAAGGAGGATCCTTTTATTTTACCATATGGGTCAATCTTCTACCTGCCATGTGTTCGTTGGAGGGTCACCTTCAACTATTTTTCTAACAAGCATAACTTCCTCATCTGGAGTCTATTTTCATTGTCATTTTTTTAAACACCTAATTTTTCGATATCTTTGCATCCAAACCATTACGAGTCTATTTTTGAATACTGCATATTTCACTATGGATGCCTCATGTGATATTCTACTTACCAATTTCGACTACTTCTCATGGAAATATCGTATGTAGGATGTCCTACAAAGTAGGGTAATTTACTGGATTACCTCAAGAAAATAAATTGAACTTGATGGTGATAATAAGAAAATAGAGTGGAAAAATAAATGTGATGAGTCTTATGGATTAATTGGAATGTCCATTTCAAATTACTTACGATTTCACCTTCAAGGAATTAATGATCTTGAAACAACTTAGGAAAAGTTGGAAACTGTGTTTGGTAAACACAATGAAATTCGAATTCATTAGCTTGAAAATGAGTTGATTACCTTAAATCGAAGAGATTTTTCTTGTATATAAGGCTATTTGTATAAGTACAAGACCCTTAGATTCTCACTTGATGAATGCGGCATAAAAAGGAAACATGAGCAATGTAATTTTCATATTCTTTCCAAGATTGTACCTACCTATTATGTTTTTGTATCTAACTTTAACTCCATGAAAGAATATTTGGGGCTTCACTATAAAAAGCGCACTCTTGAATCGTTTTGTGATTCATTGATTAGAGAGCAAGATAAGCTCATACATCTTGGACTAATTAGCAATGCAGACACATCTAGAAAACACTTGGTGGAACAATAGTTTCAGAAGTCCAAACATCCCAAGAAGCAACATCCTCACAACAATTAGAGAAACAAGGATCCTAAATCCTCTGAGCTAGATCATCCTTCCAAAAATGACAAAGGAACCAAATCAAAAGGTAAGAATATTGAGCATCATTGCAACTTTTACCAGAAATATCATCATGATGAATCTAAATGTTTCAAGAAGATGGAATCCTTGGAAGCAACAATGAAGAAGCACAATATCCACCTTATGGTGTATTAAGCTCAGATCCTCTCCATGAGACTTGTTGTGTCAATTCCAAAAATTATGTTTTATTAAGTTCACTAAATTATTGTGTTAATTTAAAGAGCTTGTGTTGTATCAAGCTAGGACCTTGATCAAATCCTGTTCGGGAGATATGGTTGTACTAGGATCTTATGGTTAAGATCATGACCTTATGTTAAGGTCTGATACTTGTGTTGTATCAACTCTGGAACTTATGTTGTATTAAGTTCACATTACTTATGTTGTATTAAGTCCTAAGGATATACTATGTGATGTATGGATAGTCATGATCAACAGGTGTTGCAAGTCTCCTTTAGGGATTAACTACCCCTAGAGTGATTTACTTTAGCATGTGACTATGTGACCTAGAGTAATACATATGATCATAGGTTTAGAAAAATTCTTATGAGTATGATATGATATAGATGATTAATTAATTAAACACGTAGGGGCCATGGAGAATTAATTAAATGAGATGAGCACAGAGATAGGGAGATCATTTGAATTTCCCATGTATGCCTCCAAGTGAACTCAAATTATTAAGACATCAGTTGAGTCTTAGTTGTGGAAAACAAGTTTCAATTAATTAAGGAATCAAATCCTTAATTTATGCAAAGTGATTGTTGAAGATTATATAAATGATGAAACATCAATTACATTCAATAATGTTCCGTTATATTCAATTCTGATCAGTTTTGTTCAATTACATTCAGTTCTAATCAGTTCTATTAAGTTTTGTTCAGTTATATTCAGTTCTAATCAGTTAGATTTAGTTTTGTTCAATTATATTCAGTTCTGATCGGTTACATTCAGTTCTGATCAAATCTATTCAGTTATGTTCAGTTACATTCAATTATGATCAGTTACATTCACTTTTGTTCAATTCATTTCAGTTCCATTCAGTTTAGTTCAATTCAAATAGTTAACACTCAGTCAAAGGCAGTTAACACCAGTGAATTAATGGAGGGTGCATGTCTTTAGTGTGGGAGATATATACGAGGTGACAACTTGGCACCAAAGTCAAGGAAGGCTATATAGATAATGTGTAAATAGTGCACATGTGGTTCACGGTCATGAAACCATTTGTTACATTCATTGTATGATTGATTTTCTAGCTTTTTATTAAAGTGCTATGCACTTGGAAAGAGTAGAACAATGTTCCATTTGATCTCTACTCTCGTGTTCTCTCTCTTCGGGGAAATATGTTATTGTGTTGTAATCATTCTATGTCGATTAGCTATTATAATCAAAGATTGTTTGTGTTAGAATTATTAATCCTCCCTTGTCCAATTTGGTCATATGTCTAAATAAGGATTCATGTCTAAATCGGGAGTCCATCCAGTCTATTTTTAGTCACTAGCACCATTGGGTCCACTTTGCCTAATTGGGGCACATGTTTCAGTTACTAAATTGTGGGGAACACTAATTGAGGCCTGCTTCCACTGATTGCACTTGCATGCATCAGTTTAGGAGCCTCCTAGACCAATCCCTACAATTTAGGAGCCACTAGGAGTGCCAAAACCAACCAAGGTCAGTTCAGTTGAGTTGGTGACTAGTCAAGCTAAGTTAGGAGTTAGTTACATTCAGTTCTAGTCCTCTACATTCAATTAGCGCTAGGCTTGCATGGCTGCATGCAGGAGGGGTGCATTTCTCACCTACCACAGTTAGTTATCCTTAGTCAACACTGAATGTAACACTTGAGTTGTGTTTTAGAACTTCGATGAACTCCGGTTATGGTTTAGACAAGGTCAGTTAACTATTGAGTCCTCCGACAGTGATTTAGAGAAGGTCTTAGTTACGTACAGTTAAGTAGAGACTAATCAATTTGAATTTCCTCATGTGGATTCGATTGCATGTGGCTATTTAAGCCATTACACTTCATTGTAATTACTATCTATTTTTTTTTTATAAATGAAAGCATTCATAGCTGCAAGCCATTTTTGCACTGTTTCATTCTTCAATTGCTGAGTAAATTGTGTGATCTATCTTGTGAGTTGTGTGTTTGTCCATAGATCTATGTGCTCAATTTAATATGGTATCAGAGCTTTGGTGGAAAAGACACCTCTCCTCCTCAGATCTCCAGCTGGATCATTTATTTTGAGCAAAATTTCTCCTTCCAGTACTGCACCAGAAGCAGAGAATTTACCGCTTAATATCCCAAGTTAGGAAATTGTTGATCAAGCTTGCTTGTTCAACTATGCTGGGTGTGAAGGAAATTCCAAAATTGCATACTGTCTTTGTATGTTTGATTGTGTGACAGGTTATTAGCTCTTCTCACAGCATTCGCTACAAGAAGCCCTTTATTCTCATTGCATTCGCTACAGGAGCGCAGTCCTTCTTACTGCATTCAAAATGGCTCATCCAGTAGAGCCTCTCACTCCCTTCAACTATCACCAATGGAAGGAAGACATGGTGGTAATGCCCTACACCAAGCAGCTCTTTAGACTCATAGAATCAACAGAGGTAGTGCCAGCTTTAGATCATGACAAAGAAAAGTACTGGAACAGGTTTGATGAAGCCCATGGACACTTATTCTCCTCAGTTTCTAGAGATCTTCGATTCCACATCCAAGGATTGAAGACTCCCAAGGATATTTGGGACAATATTGCCTCCTTATTTGATAAGTAGGATGAGATGAGGGTCTATTAGCTAGAAAATGATTTGATCACTCTTAATCCATCCAACTTCGAATCACTGATGAATTCTTCACAAAGTTCAAGAACCTGATATATCAGTTGAACCAATGCAAAGTGGAGAAGGATGAATATCAGCTCATCCTTTCCATTCTCACAAAGCTCAATGCAGACTACTCAGTCTTTGTATCAACCTTCCAAACAGTAAGGCTCACTACTCCAAATTGGAAGATTCCCACTCTTAATGCCTTCATCCAATCTCTCATTTCTGAGAATGATAAATTGATCCAAATGGGGTTCATTCGATCTTCCAAAGATTAAGCTCTGGTTGCAAGAGGAGATAAGGTAGTGAATGACAAAGGGAAGCAAAGAGATGAGTCTCCTATGAAGAAAGAGCAGTTGAAGGAGCCTTTGGTTTCAAAAAGAAGCAAGAAGAATGGCAAAGGCAAGGTCCTCTACTCTTACTGTGGAAGGGGCTTTCATTCAAAAAGATCTTATATGAGAAGACAACTTGATGAAATGGATCTTCTTTTGAAGAAACATAACATTTCTATACCTGCTAGCACAAGGAAGGATGACTCTGAATAAGAAGATGAAGAATACCAAAGGAAAGGCCACACACTGAAGGCTTGCTGCACATCAGCACATGTCTTCCTCATTGATTATGGAGCTTCCAAGCATATGGATGCATCCAGAGAATCATTCTCTTCTTTCTAGTCCTTTGATGGTCATAGTATTTAGATGGTAAAAATGGTAAAGTCCAAACAAAAGGGAAGGGCTCTGTCAAGCTTGAACATGGAAGGTTCAAAAATGTGTTATTTTTTCCCTCTCTAGCTTCAAACCTGTTATCTGTCTATCAGATGACCCATACTGGATCTCCAAAGCGAGTGATCTTTGGTCCTTACTTAGTGGAGATCACATATATCTCTACTGGGAACACCATAGCGAAGGGTGTTGCAAATAATGCTTCAAAAGAATATGAGTTCTCACATTTCATGCCTCCTTCAGAACCAGTGCACTCTCAGCAGCCACTTGCAATGGAAGGTAAGATCATTGCATCTACTTCTTTTACAGCTTCTACTAGTATTGCAGATCCATCTTTATCATTTTATGAGATTGAGATTCGGGGTGACTCAGATCTAGATTTAGTCCCTACTTCCAAAGTGGAAGCTAGGAAGATGACTGGAAACTCACCTAACACTCAGAAAGGAAAGACCCTTGTGCTATGCCATGCAATTTTACCTCCTTCAGAGAGATGCAATAGACTCCCTGTAAGATGCTATATGGCAAGGGCTCAGTCTCACTACATTTAGAAGAATGGATATGATCATACACCTCTTCATCCAGCAAGAGACAAAGGTTACATTCCTCCTTCCTTCCATCATCATTTTTGGAGAAGAAGGAGAAGTCTACATGCCAGGCCCCAGAATACAGGTGCACAACACACCATACATGTTGCTTTGCTACCTCATAGAGATGAATATTGCAGCAACATATTTTCAAGTTTTTCAAACTTGAGACCTAATTCTACCTGCTTAGATAGAGGGGGGGATTTTTTCCCGTGTGGTTTTTTCCCCAGCTCCTTGTATTAAGCAGTTACTTTATTTTACTTGATGTAATGGGTGACCTATGGTCTTAGTTACCAGGGCCCATAGATTGTCCAAGTTAGCATTTAGGGGGGTGTTAGGATTATTAATCCTCCCTTGTCGAATTTGGTCATATATCTAAATCAGGATTCATGTCTAAATCGGGAGTCCATCCTGTCTTTTTTAGTCACTAGCACCATTAGGTCCACTTGGCCTAATCGGGGCACATGTTTCAGTTATTAAAGTGTGGGGAACACTAATTGAGGCCTACTGCCACTGATTTCACTTGCATGCATCAGTTTAGGAGCCTCCTAGACCAATCCCTACAATTTAGGAGGCATTAGGAGTGCCAAAACCAACCAAGGTCAGTTCAGTTGAGTTGGTGACTAGTCAAGCTAAGTTAGGAGTCAGTTACATTCAGTTCTAGTCCTCTACATTCAGTTAGTGCTAGGTTTGCATGGTTGCATGCAGGAGAGGCACATTTCTCACCTACCACAGTCAGTTAGCTTTAGTCAACACTGAATGTAACACTTGAGTTGTGTTTTAGAACTTCGATGAACTCCGGTTATGGTTTAGACAAGGTCAGTTAACTATTGAGTCCTCCGACAGTGATTTAGACAAGGTCTTAGTTACCTACAGTCAAGTAGAGTCTAATCAATTCGAATTTCCTCATGTGGATTCAAATTGCATGTGGCTATTTAAGCCATTGTATGTCATTGTAATTACTATCTAATTACTTTTTTTATTAATGAAAGCATTCACAACTACAAGCCATTTTTGCATTGTTTCATTCTTCAATTGCTGAGTAAATTGTGTGATCTATCTTGTGAGTTGTGTGTTTGTCCACAGATCTATTGCTCAATTTAATAGTTTGTTGGGTTTTTTATCCTCCGGATCATTGGATGGGTTTTCCAGGGTACATCATGTGTTCTATGATTTGGATGATTATGTGTATGAGTTTCTTATGAGACCTATCTGCACTGTAATTATGGATTAAAGTTTAAAGTTCAATTGTTTTCATATTTTGCTCAGACACCAACATGGTATCAGAGAAAGGGTGTGCAAGAGCTTAGTTTGTGCAAGAAACTAAAGCCTACACAGATCTTGAAGTATTGAGCAAAGAGCTTAGAGCCATGGCATCGATCTTCATCCAACCGAAAGACTGAATTGAAGGTGCTTCCAACATCAACACATGAAAGGAAAAGGTGTTAAGAATTCTTGAGGAGCATGATCTAGATGTCTACACGACCTCAATGACTGAGGAGCCTTTATCCAATGCAAGGAAAATTCAAGAGCAAGTCAATATGCACCATTTCCGTCACTTTTCAGGAGACAAATTTCGTGGAGACGTTATGATCAATCCGTGAGGAATAAGACAAAACAATTTAAAACCCACTTCACAAATGAGATGATTTAAATTAAACTCAAGCAGATTTCAAAAACTCACAACTATTTGAGATATACAATCAGGTATTTGAAGATGAAATTTTGATAACTCGTGTTATGGTCGTTTTCTCAAAGTGGATGAATTGATGGAACAACCTTGAGATATGTGGTTTGGATATTATCATTATTCAATGGATATTTTGTATAATGAGAGCCTCATAGAGTTGAGAACTCATCTGAATAATAGGATGATCATTGGAAGAAGTTTTCCTTGAAGAAGATCATTTACTCCGGGTTGCATGGGATCGAGTTTCTCCATGCAAATATTCACTACCTTTTGCATGCACTCAAATTTGCAAAGAGGTCAAAACTGAGGGACTTTAGTATCTCCGCAAGGAAGCCAAGATCAAGAGGGAGCACACAAAACAATAAAAGATAAGTGCCCAAATTTTTATTATATTTTATTTAGATCTATATGTGTTTTAATGTTTTCATTACATTCATATAGATAATCGTATTCCTGAGATTAAGAATTATTAGCATATATGTTGATTTCCTTTCACTTATTTGCAAATAACATAGTTTATAATATATGAATATAGATCATGCATGATTATTCATAAGATATGAATATAGAGCATGCATGATTGATTCATGAGATATGAGTGTTGGGCTCCATGATTGTTCATAAATATATGAATATAGAACTACATGATTGATTCATGAGATATGAATGTTGATATGAATGATTATTTCATTATCATATGCTTTTATAAAATTAAATTTTGTTTCATTACAATCTATATTCCTGGGATTAGGAATGATTTTATGGTATAAACATGATTAAAGAATATGTTACAAGATTTCTATTTTATTGGTAAGTATAAAAATTCATGTTAAGAAGAATAAGGGATTGCATAACTCTTAATGAGATATAAATATAAGGTTGATATAGAACTACAAAACTTTGCATGAAATATGAATGGGGTTATGTTGAAACTTTGATTTAATGTGTACATAACTATATGAACCATTGCAAATACATTTAAGTATTAATGTGATTCATGAGATGTGATTATACTGAAACATTGGTTAAAATGTTTTGCATGTCAATATGTGTTGTTTTCCATTTTATTGAAATGACTGGATAATGCAAGGTTTCTAATAACTTGATTGAATTTGTCTTGTAGGAAAAATGTGTATGCCTTTACCTACAAGTAAAAATGACATGTATAGAATGAAGAGTAATTATGATTGATGATCCTAAAAGAGAGCAGGATGTTGTGAAGTAAGAAGCTTATGGTAACAGATCGAGAGGTTCCTATGTATCAAGAAGAAGTTGGGATGGAAACCCCAAACCTATTCTGATAGATGCAAAGACTCTTGAAGATAATTAAATTCGTATTTGTATTCACGTGTCAAGAAGAGATTCAAACATAGATGAGCATTAAGTCTCCATTATGGAGGACCCATATTATGATTCTCATGTCCCAAGGGTAAGAGGGAGTAGCTAGATTCACTAACTACTGAAGAATCAATAAAACTGGTTTTTATATCTTATGTTAAGAGGAGGCATGCATGATGCTCATTTTTAGAAGCAATCTAAGAACTGTATTCAAGAATTTTATTGTGATTCTTATGATTAGTGGTGTGGCAGTCACCAGACAAATATTTTCCTCAGTTAAGGAAAATGTGTAGTAAAAGAGCCTGAAGAATTTTAGGATGGTGGACTACAAATCCATGGCCACACATATGGAGGTAAATATGAAAATTTATAATTATTATTTCATATTTGGAGGATCTCAAGTTAGTTGAGATGTATTTGGTTACTCATAGGTCCCAGGATCTATTATATGCTTTGCAATCTATCATAAAAATGCACAAATCATATGTTGTAGCACCTACTTGGTACAAATGAATGTGGACTCGGATATTTCTTGGTCAGTGAAATAGAGTTTCAAAGATATATGAAATATGACTAGTATAGTGATCAAGGAAATATCACATATGTTGCTCTAGATAAAGCATGTTGTAAAACAATAAAGCTTTATGAGGTTCCTAGTTAGTTGTATTCAAGACATGGTACATATCCACAGATGAGTAGAATTACTAGCATTCTTACTAATCCTCTATCTGGGACAAGGTTGGTATAGTACATAAAACATCCTCCAATTAAAGAGGGAGTATTGATGTGTATTCACAGAGGGCAGTAGATAAAATCCCCACTAGTTAGTCATGGTACATGACTGAGGTAGCCAAGGGCTATGATACCTTGTGGAGAGAATCCACATGTGAAGATACATGTTCAAATTCTCAGAGACTATTGATACTCAAGAAGAGTTATAGTATGGACTGTCAGAGAATAGTTAAACCTCTTGGAGAGGTAGTTGGGGTGTTGCAGTATAAAGAGAAGAATCACTGAGAAATTGATCAGGCCTTGAATATAATCACAGAGAATGAAAAGCTCACAAAGATCTTCTCAAGATAGCTGAATATTCAACAAGTCAACAAATGTTGAAGAGTGAAAGAAAAGATAACTAGACTTTTTTTCTACATGATTTTACACATTTGTTGTATAATGTTGTATATTATGGATTTAAAATCCATGGTTTCTAGTTTATAGAAACTTTGTTGATGTTATTGTAACTTCGGAAAATATTCTAATGTATATTATCATTGTATGTTGTTGTACCCCCATCGGAGATGTGCTCCCTCCTTTTGGGATGTCATTATTGTGTAAGGACCTTGAGGTACAACCTCCATTGTAAGTCGGGGAATAGTCCCGAGTGAAACATCATGTAATATATTCATGGAGTCTCTCTAGGATAAGTCGGCCCAATTAGGGTAATAGGTTGGCCCTATTCATGTGCTAGGTCATTCAATTGATTAGTATAAATAGGGAGGTGCCCTCCCTCGTTTATACACACTTACACTCACTCAAGTTCACATGAGTAGAGAGAGAAAAAAAAAGGAGGAGAGATAGATAGCCACATAATACTTCTTATTACTGGGTTTGTTCATCTTATGATATAGTCTTTGTGACTAGACTATTCTGAGGAATTTTGTGGGGTTTTCTCTTTTATGATTTCCCCGATGAAAATCTTTGTGTCTTGTGTATATGTTCTTTCTTATGCATATTGTTGTAATTGTTATTCTTTCATATGAAGATCCTAACCAAGAAAATTAGATTAGAAACACTAACATGGTATCAGAGCTTCTTTGAAAGAAGCATTGTGCAGCAGTAGAAACTAGGGATTCCTAGTTCAAGATCTTCTCTCCACGGATCATCAAGAAAAGAGGGCTTAGTCTAACTCGCCTCAAAAGGGGGCATCTTTTGTTGGGAGCATATTCATATTTGGAGAAGTTTCATCTTTGACCTTGTCACTAGTGTCAGGAGAAACTAGGGCATCAAGTTTCAGAGGCTTCCCACCTCAGTCTTCAGAAAAAAGACCTAGCTGAGAAAATCACCTCAAGGAGGCACATATTTCTGTCCAAATTAAACAGAATTCCCAAACTCCAAGTTTTGAAAATTAGGGTTCTCTAACAAATCCTGGGTTAGCTAGCTCCGAAACAAGGTCAGACACCTCAAATCAGTAAGATCATAATCTTTGCTATTTCCATTTGAGGTTCTCATTTGAAAAGAATGACTCACCCGATCCAGATTTATGCATGAATGCAACAGAATACACAAATAACCATAGAAATAGATATGCAGCAGAAATAACACTTCATTTCATTAATCAATAACTGAAACTTGTTTACATACATAATGGAAATGGACTAGCTAGAGTGTTGGTAGCTTATCTTTGAGAAGAGATGTGGCGGCTACATGCCTATGAACCCTATGTTATAATGAGGCTCGAAGGCCTACATATTATTGAGAAACAATGGAAACCCTACAAATCCAAAATCCTAACCCTAGGAGGTGAAACGCCATAATGTAGGCCCCGTTGGGTAACTTGGTACATCAATTTCCCGAGGTCGTAACTTTAGCATACTACCTCCATTTGACGACCATGATACATCGTTAGAAAAATCTGTTTAAGGAATACATCCATAAATGACAAATATTAAGACCGAAGCGGACTCATATTTTCCAGACCATTCAGTGCTGAAAAAATGTCGTTTAGGGCCTCAAAACAGCTCCGGAAGTTTAGGACCTAAAAACTGCCAAAAATAGTAAATTGTGCTACAATTAAGGAAACTAGAAAACTGAAAGAAACAATGGTGGGGGTCCAAGTGGAATAGGTGGGTGGCCATCAATATCCTCCTGGATCATCACCATACTCAGTTTGAGGACAAAATTGAAGGAGATGATAACTTCTGAGCATGGAAGTACAAAATCTCCATGATCCTTAAAAAGAATGATTTGGATCAGTACATCAGTGAAGAAGTTGCAGAGACAGATGGAGATGAGGCTAAAGCTACTAAAAAAAAGAACTTGGTTATGGCCAAGAGAATCATTTTATATTCTATTAAGGATCACCTTGTCCCCCACGTGTCATAATTCAAGACACCAAAGGAAGTATTTGATGATTTGACAAAGATGTTCAAAGGAAATAACATCAACCAGAAGATGGCATTGAGGAACCATCTGAAGAATGTGAAGATACAAAACTCAAAGACTATACAGTCCTACTTCACAAGGGTTGCTCAAATCAAGGAACAACTTGAATTAGTTGAAGAAAATGTAGCAGAAGGAGAGATTGTGATGACTACCTTGAATGGCCTCCCAATATCATGGGATTCATTCATTCAAGGGATTTGTGCAAGAAGGAAATTGATTTATTTCAGTAGACTCCAAGAAGAATGCAAAAAAGAAGAAGCTCGACTCATAACAAGAGAAGAGAAGATGGGAGCAACTGAATATCAATCTATCATTGTTCACACCAGGAACAAATTCAAGAAGAAGGAGAAGCATGAGAACTATCATCACAACAACAAGAAGGATAAGAAACAAAAGAAGTTCAGAAAGTATCCTTCCAACATCTGATGCTATATTTGTGATGAGAAGGGACATATTGCAAAATAATGTCCCAATAAGAAGAAGAGACATCATGTTCATACCGTCGAAGACGATGAACCAACAAAAAAAAAATTCAAAAGAGAGAAGTATGATTTAGATGAAGAGTATGTGCTAATGTCAGCGCTTACGGGCATTATCTCACATGGAAGAAGTGATTGGCTTGTGGATAGTGGGGAATCTAAACATATGAAGGGATACAAAGAATCATCATTAACATGTCTAAGCATGAGTCAACTCAAAAGGTGAAACTTGGGGATGATTATCAATACCCCATAAAAGGGAGCGGAGAATATTCATACAAGCTAGACTTCGAGAAATCCTTAAACATGAAGGATGTGCTATATGTTCCAGGACTTAAAAATAATATCCTTTCCATATCTATTCTAGATGCAAAGGGAATGAGAGTTGTATTTTTCAATGGCCAAGTTCTAATGTGGCCTAAAGGAAAGACAATTAATGATGCAACAGTGATTGGAGAACAAGACAGAGGCTTGTACAAGCTAAAGGGACATCCTAAACAAGCATTGGTTCATGATTCAATAGAACCAAGTGAACTGTGGCACCGAAGGATTGAACATGTGAACTACAGAGCACTACCAATTGCAAGCAAAGCAATCTCGGGACTTCCAAAGATCTAGGAAAATCCTGAAATAATTTGCAAAGGATGTGTACAAGGGAAGAATGCAAAGAAGACATTTCCCATAAATGAAATGAAGGCTAAAGGAATACTAGAGATAGTACACTCTTATGTATGTGGACCCATGTCTTCTATAATACTAAGCGGGTATGTGTACTATGTTTCCTTTAAAAATTACTTCTCACGTAAGACTTGGATATATTTCCTAGAAGGGAAAAATGAAGTATTAAATAATTTCAAGGAATACAAATCCTTCGTCGAGAACCAAACTAAGAGGAAGTTCAAGACTCTGCGGTCAGATAATGGTGGAGAGTTCACCTTGGAATAATTCAAGGAACTCTAAAAGGAGTCTAGGATTAAGAGAGAGTTAAGCACTACATACAATCCTTAGAGAAATGGTGTTGCAAAACAAAAGAACTGTACCATAATGGAAGCAGTGAAAGAAATGCTTCATGACTAGGATATTCCAATGCACCTTTGGGAAGAGGTGGCAAGAATAGTTGTCTATGTACAAAACCATACTCCTCATCGAGTACTTGACAAAAATACTCCAGAGGGATTTCTTAGGGGAGAGATAGAAAGTCGGCCATTTTAGAATATTTGGTTTCCTGGTGTGCATACATGTCCCAAAGGAGAAAAGGGACACGCTCAATCCTTCTGAGAGGAAGGGCATGTTCATAGGATATATTGATACATCAAATGCCTATCGAATATACTTGCCAGGAATCAATAAGATCGAAATCAGTAGAGATGTAACCTTTGATGAGGACTTGGCATACTCTAGATCCAGGAGGATACCAATTGAAGAGGTCAAGGAACCTGAAGAAACAAGAGTCCAAGGCATGGAAATTGTAGAAGTAATTCCAGAAGACCATGAAGATAATGACATGGCATATCCACAAGAGCTTGTAGAGACACTTCATGAGAAGGACTCCCACAAGAGGAACCCAACATGGGAAAGGGAGCTCATACAACAGGAAGAAAGGTATGGAGCTCCAGAAGGGAAGCAAAGAGAGAGGAAAAGGCCAAAGCCTTACAACAAATATGTATCCTTGTTGTGTGACATCATTGATCAGGAACCTTCCAACTATGCAGAGGTTGCAAAAAAAAAAGAATGGAAGGATGCCATGATCGAGGAATATCAGTTGATTATGAAGAATGATGTCTGGGAGATAGTTCTGAGACCAGAAAGGAAGGATGTCGTGACTTTGAAGAGGATCTACAAGATAAAACATACTGCAGATGGTAGCATTGAGAAACACAAGGAAATATTTGTAGCACGATGCTTCTCACATAAAGTAGTAATAGACTACAAATAAACATTTGCACCTGTAGCGAGGTACACTTCCATTAGATCCATACTTGCATTGGTTGCAGTTATGAGATGGAAGATACACCAAATGGATGTCAAGACAACATTCTTGAATGGTGTAGTTGAAGAGGAAGTGTATGTAGAACAACCACTAGGATTCAAGACATGTGACAGGAAGACTCATGTGTGCAAACTGAAGAAGGCCTTATATGGGTTGAAATAGGAACCCATGACATGGTACGACAAGATCGATGGCTTACTGATGAGCTTGGGATTTACTAAGAGTAAAGTGAATTCCAACCTTTACTTCAAGGTTGAGGGAGGAAGACCAGTGATTCTCTTGCTTTATGTCGATGACATGTTTCTAACAAGAGAGTTCGAACTCATTATAGATGCAAAGATGAGGCTTGCTACTGAGTTTGAGATGAAATAAATAAGGATGATGCACTACTTCTTAGGCATGGAGGTGTGTTAAAGAGAAGATGGGGTTTTCCTTAGCCAAGGAAAGTATACAGTGAATATTCTGAAGAGATTCAGAATGTTGGACTACAAGGCGATAGCCACACCTATGGAATTAAACTTGAAGCTTTTGAGTGATGCATCATCCTATTCGGTCGATGCCACAAAGCATCGTGAAATGATTTCATCGTTGATGTACCTGATGAATACGAGACCAAACATATGCTTTGCGGTGAACACATTGAGTTAGTTCCTAACATATCCAAGACATGTTCACTTAGTTTCTGTAAATCATATATTGAGGTACCTAAAGGGTACAGTGGATTATGGGCTGAAGTATGATGTGAATCAGAAGATTAACCTACATGGTTATGTTGATTCAGATTGGGTATATTGCGCCACTGATAGGAAGAGCACTTCAGGTTGTTGCTTCAGTTTTGGATCTAGCATGATCTCTTGGTTTAGCAAGAAGCAGTCCTGTGTGGCACTAAGTACAACTGAGGTAGAGTATGTTGTCGCTTTCTTGGTTATCTATGAGGAAGTATGGCTACAGAAGCTACTATCTGATTTCTTTTTATCTCCAGTTAGAATCGAATTGTATATTCTGTGACAACTAGAGTTGTATGGAGATGTCAGAGAACCCAGTGTTCCATGACACATCGAAGCACATAGAGATCAAATTCCAACTTATCTGTTAGAGATATGGTGCAGTCAGAGGAGTAGTGAAGATCTAGTATGTGGAAATGGATGAGCAAATATCTAATGTGTTGGCCAAGCATTTAGCCAGAGTGAAGTTCGAGTACTTTAGAGAAAGAATTGGTGTGATCCAGAATGAGACCCCTCGAAAGAGGGATGATGAGTTCTAGCATAGCTGGTGAGACAGGTTGTCTGAGTGTAAAATTCTTGTCGAAGGTCATAGGTTGCTCGAATATAATCAGTCATGTAGGTTTTCCTTGGATGTAATAAGTCTTGGTGAAGCTCGCAATTTATCCTTGGACGTAATTAGTCTTAATGTGATTCTATGCAGAAATGGAAAGAGACCAGAAGACGCAGATGCATGATATCTCACATGGGAAATGAGACAGGTTTTCCAAGTGTAAATATGATCCTTGGCATGGTATGCAGGTTACTTGGATGTAATCAGTCATGTAGGTTATCTGAATGTAAATACAAGCCTTGATGTGGTACATAGTTTATTTGGATGTAATCAGTCCTGAGACAGGTTGTTCGAATGTAAATACGAGCCTTGGCGTGGTATGCAGGTTATTTGAACGTAATAAGTCCTATGGGTTGTCCGAGTGTAAATATGAGTCCTAGCGTGGTATGCAAGTTACTCAAATGTAATCAGTCCCAAATATTATCTGAATGTAAAAGAGTCATGGACACATGTTGTTCAGACGTAGTCATTTCTTATATGTGTGTGTTCCCATGTTGGAGATTATGAGGTCACAAGGCACTTGGTGTGCACCTAGGAAGTTCTCATTTAAGGGTAGAACACAGGTTGACCGTAGAGAGATGTAATGCACTTGGTGTGCTCCTAGGAGGTTCTTACATAGTGGTAGATGCAGGATTGTCTTGGTGACATCGTGACATGTTCCTATGTTGATAGAACGCAGGTGGTCTGCATCCGGGGTGAGCTCTGTGAGATATGTGTGTTTTGTTTTGTTTTGTGCAGGATAAAAGAGAGGATATGTATACAAAGAAAAGAAGGTAGGAAACATTGCAGTGGAAATGTAAAGAAGACCCTAGGCTATACCTATGCGATGGCTTGATCGAAGATGTGATGAAAACCTAGATCAGGACTGTAACACCCCGGTTTTGACCCCGTTTGCATTAAAAATGTATATGATGTTTATATTATATTTAATCATGGTGTGGAGCTAAAGGCAAAATCCCCACCATTGATTTAACATTTTATGTTTCGGCGATTAAAATCGTTCTTGATGGTGTTTCATGCTAGCCGGCACATTATAATTTTTGCATCATGTGAATATGCATTTTAATTAAAATACCCACAACCAGCTATGCCAATGCAACCATAATGAAAAGGGCATGCTTTCCTAAGGATATGGGGGGGGGGGTGTCTAATCCTTGGGAGCCATTGGGGAAAATCCAAGTGTCAAGAGGTGAGCCCATTTAGTTGTCACCTATCTTTTGTCTTACTCACCCTTTATCCCTTATCTCATTCAACAACCTTTTTGTCTTATTCTTGTCCCAACTACCAAATTAAATCCTCTAGAGTTAGTTGGGGGCAGTTATTGCCCTAGGAAAATGTTTTTTCATGGGAAATGGTGTGTGGAAGGACTGTCAGTCCTTGCCCACATGCACACTCCACCAGGGAGCACATTCATCCTCACGTGGGAAGGAGGAGAAGAGACCATGATCCAATTTTTCCATTTCCTCACACAAAGAGTTGGGGAGTTGTTTTTACCTTCACGATTTTTCTGCTGTGTGTTCTCATTTACGATTTTGGGATCCTGGACATTTTCCTCATCATCAAACATCCACGTTGGGCTCTCTCTCTCAAACGGCTGGAAGTTTCCTGTGTGTGAATTTCATTTTTGGGTTTGTTGTGTGTGTTTTACCTCATTTGGGCAGTCATTTCTTCATTCTGCTCAGGCTGAGAATTTCGTTTTGGTGATGATCTGTGGTTGGGTTTCTTCCCCAACATTTTTGGTGCATTTCTCCACCGTTTTCCAAGCTGAAAATTGATTTTGGCTCCTGGGGTTGTTTTACCCACTTAACATTTCTGATTTTAGCTTCCAGGACATTTTGTCCATGCCCAGCACTGCAATTATTGTGTATAGAATTTTTTTTTCCCACGTTAGGGCCAAAACATCCCAGGGATACCAATTTTTGTTAGGGGGTTGTTTCATCCACCTTAGCAACTCATTTTGTTGCCAAACTATTTTCCTCAACCCAAAAATTGTGTAATTGTTGTGTATGCATTTGTACTTTGGTCTGTGTTGAATTGGGAGTGGAAATGGGGCTTGACCAGCTTGATAAACCTAGTGTGTGAAGGAACCTCAAGAACAAATTTAGGGGGCTGGTTTTCTTCTTTGCACACCCTAAATAGCACTGGAAGGGAAGGCATATCTCGAGGGAATATGTAGCAGAGAAGGGGATGCTTCCTTGTGTTGGGTGGGTAGATGTTTAGAAGCCAAGCTAGATTTGGTGCAGGTGTCCATAGCTTTGTTGAGGAACTCACTAGCTTAGTAGTTAGCCTATCCATCCCAATTGCATCCTGATAAACCCAACCATGTTGGCTGGTCTGAATCTTATGGTATCCTTGGCTATGTGTGAGCCTACTAGTGTTCCTTATTCCTTGTGGAAATCATTCCTAGCTAGAGGGTTGCAGTGTTGTTGAGAGATTGAGGAGCATACTAGCCTATGGTTGGGTGGAATGTTGTAGCGACATAGCTGGTTGTAGGACAAGCTTCTTCATAAGATAAGTATTCTTGTGTTTAAATCTATGCATTTACATTTGATAATGAATTACAATGAACATGTGAATGAATGGAATGGATTTGCTTCCACTGTGTGTTAAACATTTATGCATCTATGCATGTTATCAATTCAATGCAGTTCATTTTACGTTCATGGGGCTAGTTTACAGGATTAGATAACAGCAATAGTCATGTCCTCTCTCCGGTAGAGGGGCGGGGACGTGACAAGGACTAGGCCTACACCTAGCATGAAATAAGGTTGGCTCTATAGAAACTTCTAATGACAGATAGTATCATTCAATGAATGATAAGAATATGGAAGAAACTATCATGACTCCCTGATGATGATTGGACCATATGTGGTTTGAATGTAAGAGAGAGAGAGAGAGAACACCTTCCTAGTTAAGAGGGAGTGATGATGTTATTATAACTTCGGAAGATATTTTGATGTATATTATCATTGTATGTTGTTGTACCCCCATTCGAGATGTGTTTTCCTCCTTTTGAGATGCCATTATTGTGTAAGGACCTTAATGTACAACCTCCATTGTAAGTCGGGGAAATAGTCCCTAGTGAAACAACATGTAATGTATTTTTGGAGTATCTTTAGGAGAAGTAAACCCAGTTAGGGTAAGAGGTCGGCCCCAATCATGTGTTAGGTCAGTCACTTGATTAGTATAAATAGGGAGGTGACCTCCCTCATTTACAAACACTTACACTCACTCAAGTTTGAATTAGTAGAGAGAGAAATATGAGGAGTAGAGATAGATAGTTGCAGAAGACTTCTTATTATTGTTTTTGTTCATCTTATGATACATTCTTTTTTACTGGGCTATTCTGAGGAAGTTTGCGGGGTTTTCTCATTTATGGTTTCCCCGATGAAAATATATGTTTCCTGTGTATCTATTCTTTCTTATGCATCTTGTTGTACTTGTTATTCTTTCAGATAAATATATTAATCAAGCAAATTATATTAGAAACACTAACAAACTTAATTTTCTATCGGGTCCAGATGATGCTACTATGTGTAAGAAGTTGGTTGGTCTTTGAGTAGAATTCTTGTATTTTATGCTTACTACTAAGCATATGTTTGAATACCTTTGAGGTACATTAGAATAGGCTCTTTAATGTATTTGATACATGCAAGACATATTCTTTGATTGTGTTATCTAGCTATTTTTTTATCTTGAGATGAGCAATGTAATTTGAGGCTAGTACTACAAAAGCTAAGTGTATTGCAGCCAGTACTACAGAAGCAAGATGTGTGACAAAGAGTAATACAGAAGAAAAATGTGTTTTTCATATAGTACCACATGTTGAGTAGTGTCGCTTGGGAAGCTACCTACTAGGGTGAAAGACTTGAGCCTACAATCATTAAGTGTTAATAGTCAAGATTTCTGGAAAAACATATATGTGTGTTATGATAAAACACATTGAGATGAAGTTTTACATCATTAAAGTTATGGTCGTGTAAAATGAATTCCAGTACACAGCTACTGATGAGCCGATTGCAAATTTGTGACAAGCCTCTATCTGTGACAAAGTTTTGACACTTCTAAGATAAGCTTGGTGTGGCAGGAAATTCCTAGTATGGAAGAGAATGTCTCCCTCGTTAAAACGGAGTGTTAGATGTAAAGAATTGGGAGTCATCCTCCATGAGACTTGTTGTGTCAAGTCCAGAACTTATGTTGTATTACGTTCAGATCCTCTCCATGAGACTTTTTGTGTCAAGTTTGGAACTTGTGTTGTATTAAGTTCACTAACTTATTGTGTTGAGTTAAAGAGCTTGTGTTGTATCAAGTTGGGACCTTGATCAAGTCCTATTCGGGAGATATGGTTATACTAGGATCTTATGGTTAATATCATGACCCTATATCAAGTCCAGAACTTTTGTTGTATTAATTTCACTAACTTATTGTGTTAAGTTAAAGAGCTTGTGTTGTATTAAGCTAGGACCTTGATCAAGTCCTATTTGGGAGATATGGTTGTACTAGGATCTTATGGTTAAGATCATGACCTTATGTTAAGTTCTGGGACTTGTGTTGTATCAAATCTAGAACTTATGTTGTATTAATATCACGTGACTTATGTTGTATTAAGTCTCGAGGATATACTATGTGATGTATGGCTAGTCATGGTCAAAAAGTGCTACAAGTATCCTTTAGGGATTAGCTACCCCTAGAAGTATTTACTTTAGCATGTGACTATATAACCCGAGGTAATATATATGATCATAGTTTCAGAACAATTCTTATGAGTGTGATATGATATAAATTATTAAATAATTAAACACATAGGGACCATGCAAAATTAATTAAATGAGATGAGCACAGGAATAGAGAGAGAATTTTAATTTCCCATGTATGCCTCCAAGTGAACTCGAATTAATAAGACATTAGTTGAGTCTTAGTTGTGGGAAAAAAGTTTCAGTTAATTAAGGAATCAACTCCTTAATTTATGCAAAGTGATTGTTGAAGATGATATTGATGGTTAAACATTAGTTACATTTAGTTCTATTTAGTTATATTCAATTATGATCAATTACATTCAATTATGTTCAGTTACATTCAGTTATGATTAGTTACATTCAGTTATGTTCAGTTATAGTTAGTTCTGATCAGTTTCGTTCAGTTGCATTTAGTTCTGATTAGTTACATTCAGTTCTATCCAATTTTGTTTAGTTATATTCAGTGATGATAAGTTATAATCATTTATATTCAGTTCAGTTCAGTTACATTTAGTTTAGTTTAGTTACATTCAGTTCCATTTAGTTCAGTTTAGTTCAAACAATTAACACTCAGTCAGAGGCAGTTAACACTAGTGAATTAATGGAGGGTGCATATTTTCAGTGTGGGAGATAATTACGAGGTGACAACTTGGCACCAAGTCAAGGAAGGATATATAGCTAATGTTTGAACAGTGCACATGTGGTTCATAGTCATGAAACCATTCGCGACATTCATTGTATGACTAATTTTCTAGCTTGTTATTAAAGTGTTATGCACTTGGAAAGACTAGAATAGTGTTCCATTCTATCTCTACTAGTGTGTGCTCTCTCTTCGAGGAATTCTGCTATTGTGTTGTAATCATTTTGTAGTAATTATCTATTATACTCATAGATTGTTTGCTGGGTTTTTTATCCTCTGGATTAGAGGAGGGTTTTTCTAGGGTATATCACGTGTTCTATGGTTTTGACGAGTGTGTGTATGAATTTCTTATGAGATCTATTTGCACTATAATTATGGATTAAAGTTTTAAAGTTCAATTATCTTCATACTTTTCTCAAACACTAATAGATTCGTCGACAAAATTTACATCTCAAGGACATGCACTTTGTGCTTCTGGTTTTTCCTTTAATGCATCTTCTTCTTCCAATGAGTGGCTTATTGATTCTGGAGCATCTTAGCATATGGCTAAGGATAAATCCATATTTTCTACTATGAATGAATGTAACACCAAACAAATATTTCTTGGTGATGATTGATCTCTTAGTGTTGTAGGATATTCTAGAATTGTTAAGGTAGATGATGGCTAGTTTAATGATGTACTATGTGTTCCAATAATTTCTTGCAATTTGTTGTCAACCTATCAAATCACTCATTCTGGTGAAGGTAAAATTGTAACATTTATACCTCTCCAAGTTGTAATCAAGGATTTAAATGATCCTAAGAATTTCCTTGCCACTGGAATTGTTAATGATATTATGAGGTTGTACAAATTTAACAACTTTGGTTCATCGCCTTTTCCCTTAGTTTTTGTTTCTCATAGAAATGGCTTGAGCAAACTTTGGCATGAACGATTTGGACATTTAAATTATCGCTCATTGCAATAACTATGTATAAAAAAAATACGTTGACAGGTCTTCCAATGATATCTTATAGGGATGGTATTTGTTTCAGTTGTGTACTTAGAAGACATCATTGGGATTATTTTGACAAACATGCTTCTTTGCGTGCCTTGGATCCCTTGCAGCTTGTGCATATTGATTTGCATGGTCCTCTTCCATTTGCTTATTTTTTTGGTTTGATATATTTCTTAACATTCATTGATTATTACACCAGACACACTTGGGTTTATTTTCTAAAACTTAATAGAAAAGTATTTGACATGTTCTTGGCCTATAAGGTCCTTGTTGAAAAACAATTTGGTCATCAAAATCTTAAGTTAAGATCTAATAAAGGGGAGAATATGTTAATAAAAAGTTCATTAATTTCTACACTGACCAAGAAATTTAACAAAGAAACATTATTCCATATACACCACAAAAATTGGTGTAGTTAAGAAGAAGAACCGCACCTTAAAAGAACTAGTTAATTGTATGTTCCAAGCTGAGGGACTCAATATTCAATTTTGGGATGAAGCCATAAATTGTGCAAATTACATAGTTAATAACACCCCCACTAAATTTTTATAAGTTATTACAACAAAAGAAGTATGGAGTAAAATTAAACCAAATGTAAGTCACTTTCGTGTGTTTGGTAGTGAAGCATGGGCTCATATTCCGGATGAAAAATAGAAAGCATTGCATCCTAAAAGTGAAAAAAGTGCATACTTGTTGGATATTTTGAATATGTAAAAGTTTATATACTTCTTTAACCACATTCTCCTTATGTTAAATTTGATGAAAATATGTTGGCATGTGAGCCTAATTCGACATTTGTGCCATATATGGACTGCAATCCTAATCCAACGCTTGTGCCATCTTCAAATCCAAAATTCCTTGACAACAATACTAGCTCAGTTTCTGATGATGATAGTGAGGATTAAAATCCACCTCCTCCTACTCATTTTCCTCTAGTTGCACCACCATAACCGCTTCCTCAATGGATTCGTTCAACATGCAAAGCAGCTGGTGATCTTGCCAATGACCCTAGAGATCATCGTCGAACTCGTTATCAGTTCCAGTGAGTTGCCTCTCTTTTGGCTCAAGCTTCAGAGAATTGTGATCTAAATACATTTGCAAAAGCTTCATGGAATCCAAATTATTTTGCATCTATAGATGAATAATATCATTCCTTAATGGATAATGATACTTGGGATCTTGTACCTTTTTCGAAAGGAAGAAAACTTGTCACATGTAAATGGTTCTACAAACTAAGTATGCATCAGATGGAAATGTTGCAAGATTGAAGGAAAGGTTAGTTTCTAAAGGATTTTCATAAGTTGAAGGAATCGACTACAATGAAACATTTTCCCCTGTCACCATAATGAACTCCATCTTCCTTGTTCTTACACTTGCATCTTTACATAAATGGGAGGTTCATCAAATGGTTTCCAAGTCGTCCTCCTTGCAAGGGGATTTGCAGGAATAAATTTACATGGCAAAACCTCCTAGCTATGTTCAGAATGACTCTAGCCTTGGTTGTCGCGTTAAGAAATCCTTATATGGACTTAAGTAAGCTCCTTGACCTTAGTATGCCAAAATAGATAGATTTCTCCTTAACACTAGTTTTCTAGATGTCATTCTAACCCCATTGTCTATACAAAGAAAGTAGGAAACCATCTCATCATCCTTGTCACTATATGTTGATGACCTTATTCTTACTAGTAGTGACCATAATCTTTTAAACCGTATGAAATCTACTCTTAAGTATAAATTTGAAATCATCGACTTAGGACATTTGCATTATTTATTGGCCTCCAAGTCTTGAAAACCAAAGAAGGAATCTTTCTTTCTCAGTCTAAGTATGCTTGAGACCTTCATTGCTTTCACATGGAATATTGCGAGCCATCCCCATCTCCCTTCCAATCTGAAGTCAAACTTTCTACCACTTGCACATCACCTAAAGTAGATGCCACCTTGTATCGTCAGCTTGGTGGTAGTATCTTATACTTGACTCATGCCTGTCCTAATCTTTCATTTTTCATTGGTATTTTTTCCCACTATATGCAAACACCCTATGAAATCCATTGGAAAGTAGAAAAAATTATACTTCGATATATTCAAGGTACAATTCAGTTTAATATTCATTATAGTTCAGGGGGGATCCTTTGTTGGTTGGTTTCACTAATTCATTTTGGGTTGATGATCCTAATGATCAAAAGTCTACTGTAGGTTATGTTTTCAATCTTGGTTCTAGAATAGTCACTTGGGCTTGTAAGAAACAACAATCTCTTGGTCTTTCTTGCAAAAGTAGAGTATCAATATGTAGTTAATTCCAATCAGGAAGCTTTGTGCCTTCGACAGATCCTTTTAGAGTTTGGATTCAAAAAACAACATCCAACACCCCTTTGAAGTGACAATCAAAGTTCCATCAAGCTCACCAAAGATACAGTTCAACATCAGCACAACAAACACATTAATCTACATATGCACTTCATTAGAAAGTGTCTTCATGATCGCATTCTCGAAGTGCTCTTTTTCCCTATAGATGTTTAAGTTGCAGACATATTCACAAAGTCTCTAATAGAAGTAAAGTTCTAAACTTTGATCTATGTTAGGAGTTCAGGAATTTTTCATTAATGGGGGATAAACTCTAATGCCTTCTTCCTTCTCCTATAATGTCACTTTTGTAAATCCTCCAATCCTATCCCAAGTACTTGTTCTTAAGTGGGGATGTTAGGATATTTAGACTCTTAAGAGTTAGTTAAGATCAACTTGTTATAATATATCAATTAGGTAAAGTGTGTTTCTTTAGTATAAAATTCTAAATATGTAATATGATGGTCATGATATGCTCTTGACATAGAGTGATCTAACGGTTCAAATTCTCCTCGATCTTAATGACCATTGATCCATGGCTTGGCATCTAATTGGTCCATTACCTCTATTTAAAGAGCAAGGAGGGTCATTTTCTATTTGATCGTTTATGAGAAGCTCATTTGTAACATTATTTCTTTTGCATAATAATATTGCCTCAAGCAGCTATTTGGTTGGGGCCATGGAGTGTTTCCCTCTTTGAGGGTTTAAAACAAGTAAAAACATTGGTGTGTTGATATATGACTTGTTTGTGTGAGCAGTTGCTCAAGGTGTTTGATCTTTTGGAAGTATCATGTGATAGTCAAACAAACTATATGCAACTTTGTCCTCTTCATGTAGTTGTTGGGCATGATCGTTTAGTTGATCTCAAAGAAACCTTCTATAGAAGCCTTGTGGAGCTATAGCAATATGGTTGTAGTAGCCCATAAATCTAAAATATATTAAGAAATCCACAATTAACTATTGATAATAAGTAAATATGTAGGATAACCTTCTATACTAGGGATGATCTAGCATGATCAATATTCTAGACAATGACACTTGGTTTACTTATGCCTTTACAAAAGTTGATAATAGCCTAAGGACTATGGCTCACAGATTTAGCAAAATTGATATTCAATTGTTGTGGAGTTTAACATAAAGTATGTCTAAATGAATTCTGAGAATCCATAACCTATACAACCCTCAAGACACTCTTGAAGAGTCTCTTAAGCTGGCTTGATAAAGGTAGCAATGGTTTAAAAGAAAAACAAGAAAAAGTGATGCAAAAAATTCACTAGTTTTATTTAATTTAGATTTCATTAAATACTTCATCCAACATTGATTTAGATTTCATTTAATACTTCATCTAACAATTATTTGGAGGTAGGGAAAAATCTACTCAAAAGGTAAGAGAAAATAAAGCTGATTTAGATTTCATTGAATACTTATCTAACAATTATTTGGAGGTAGGGAAAAATCTAAAATAAAGCTTAATCAAGTTAAAATAAAGTTTGATTAAGTTAATTATTGAATCATTTCCAGTCTCATAGTTTAATTGTAAATACTTTATATTCGGTTTACTTTTAGTTTTTTAACTAAGTGTTTTAATTTTGATAAATTGCGGGTTTGCAAAGCTTTATAATGGCCTCTCTTTCCCATATCATTCTTTAAAAATCTTAATCTCATTTTGATTATTGAATAGATGTAAATAAATCCCCAATAAGTATATTAAGTATCCATTTTATAGATTCACATAAATTACAACATAGAGTATATTTCTTTTAGTTAAATACCTAAAATTATCCATATTCATCTATGGATTTTGGCTATTAAAACACTTGTGATCTTTCTGCTAATAAGCTTTCTAAAATATTTTTGGTCAATAAGCTTTCTAAAATATGGTGAATAAGTTTACAGTTTTATTTATTTATTTTGGTTTACTCTCATTCAAATATGAATAAGATTACAGTTTTTTTTTTACTTTTGTTTACTTTCACTAAAATAAAAAAATGACTTTGGTATTAAGGGATTAAATTTTATTAGTAAAATAATTTTGTATGAAGAAAATTTAGTAATTTTAATTTAAAAAACAATATTATATAAAATTAAATATTTTATTTTAAAAATTATAAAAAATATTTAAAATTTTGATTATTTTTATAATAAAAAATTTAAACCCTTTTTATAATATAAATTTTAACATTTACCAAAAGGTTTATACTCATATATTCATAATTTATTCTAAAATTCAATTAAAAATAAATTATTATTTACTTGTGTTTTTTTTTTCATTAAAAAATCTTGAAGTGTTTTTTTTTCATTAAAAGATTCCTAAAAAATTCTTAATTGATCATTGGAGCAACCTCAGACTAGGATTCCTAAAATTTCTTAAATTATGTGGTTGCCAACTTAAAGTCACATAAACAGATTTAACTTTTTCCTTGTTTGTATCGAATCTTTTTTAATTCAGAATTTATTTGTTGCGAGTTTTTTTGGTTTGTATCGAATTTATTTGTTGTGAGTTTTTCTTTTCACAGAAAAATGCTATACAATTTTATATTAATGGTATATGAAAAAGGTAAGCAAGTTATTTGTTATGAGTTTATGAACTGTTTTTTTCTCACTTTAAAACCAAAAAATAGATAATTAGGCTTCTTAAATCTCATTCTTTAAATAATACTCTACACTAATTTAAAGTAGATTTATTTTAATAATTCGTCCCCCTTGAGTTAAAACAATGCAAATAAGTTTAAAAAACTTATAACTAAACAGGTGACAATCATGACAAAACAAGATTTTGCCCTGTCCATCTTTACTACCAGTAACATTGAGAACTCTATTACTTGTCTCCATGGTCTCGACAATGGGAGCTTCTGGCCACATGTGCTGATTCGGTTTATAAAATTGAAAATAGAAGTAAAACGCTACTACGAATGAAAACTGTTATCTTTGTACGAGTATGGCAGTAGGAAAACCACACTTTAATATAAAAAAATTGTAATAATTATAGAAGAAAAGAATAGCAGAACCCAAAGCTTTTGCCATCAAAGTCTAAATATAAAGACTCTGCCAAGCCAAGTTCATCGATCCCATCACATATATGTCATGGGTTTATAATCATGTTAATGTCAACAAAAAGGCCGGGGACCATCTGGGTATGTACTGATTTCCAAGATCTGAACCAAACTTGTCCCAAATAGAATTTACCTATCCCTTATTTGACCAAGTCATCTACGCATGTGCCGGCCTTAATATAAAAAAAAGTGTAATAATTATAGAAGAAAAGAATAGCAGAACAATCAACCATGGGCAGAGTACAGATCAGAAAATCCAGCTAAATCATGCCGGCATTTAAATCTAAAAACTAATAACTCGTCTACTGAAAAAGGATTACAACTTATGAGAGGACAGTAAATTTGCTAAGAATCCACATTACGAGAGAAAATTCAAAGGCCCAGATTGTATGCAACAAACGACGATCCAGTTCAAATCCAAACAATGTGATGCCTCCGCTGTTGTGCTGTAAATATGTCACTGCACACGATACAAACAGGTATATATCTTTATCAAACTAGAGCACTGCAATGGGGAATAGTTTTTCGGGATTTATATTCTACATTAGGGCAGAGCATAATCATATAATAGTTCTTCGTGATTTATATTCTACACCAGGGCAGACCATAATCATATACTTCAAGTGGGTATATGAAACTTACCTTCAGACAAATGGCAATAAAACAGAGATCCCATGTATATCTACGTATAAATTGGAAAACAATATTAACTGATATAAATCCAAAGATACGGAATTTAGCGTTTTTGGGTATCATGATGATGAGGAGGAAAACCACATTCATGGATATGGATGATAGTTATTGATAACTGATACTCATAAACTATGGAATTATAGGTTTTGTCATTTGATAAATAAATTTTATAGTAAAGGTTATTTTGTATTTTATTATATTGATAACGGATACTCATAAACTATGGAATTATAGGTTTTGTCATTTGATAAATAAATTTTTCAGTAAAGGTTATTTTGTATTTAATTATGTTAAATCAAAATCTATTAATGAAAGGAATCAAATCTTTAAAAGTGTAAATTTATTTGATTTCTTGAATCATAGGTTAAGTGTAAATTTATTTGATTTCTTGAATCATAGGTTAATTTTTAATATAAGTTTTATTTTTTTTAATTAATTAGAATATATATATATAACGTTTAACTATAAGATAAAAAAAACGTTAAAATCATTAAAATAATTTTATTTATTTAATATTTTATTATTTTATTTAAATATGACAAATACACTACTTTTTTATATTAAACTGTTAAATTGTAAACTCTGTCTTTCTTTCCTACAGGGCTGTAAACTCTAAAACAATTAGGCGCAGTTCTGGTTTTAATTAACTGTGGAAAAATAATAATGCCAAGTTGCTTAAAATGAAACAAATTCAGACTTATTTCTTTGATGATGGCTGAATGCCCCTTTGAAGAAGGAAATGTCTTGAAAGCTCCAATAACTGGAGATTGCTGGGCATTGTCAGACGTGTCACGGCAGAAACTCCCTTGGAAGTTTTACTGAAACGGGAAAGGATATGTTTTGGACATTTCCTATAGGTTTTCATAGTGGAAACATATGGAACAGGAAACAAGGGATAGACCCCTGGATCATTAGGCAATATAGATTCGGTGAAAGCGTGAGTTTGGAGCATTATAAAAACTGTTTTAAATGCATACAGTGAGGAAAACATTGATGCTAGCGTGTTTGGTGAAATAAAATGGAAAGGAACGATCTTCGTTATGTCTGGTGATAGGGAATTAACAAAAGCATTGATGGGTTGAAAAAAACAATCAGTCTCACAATTATCAGAATATATATATATATATAGTGCTTGTTTCTGATTATATACGAAATTCCTGAATATCGAGTTTTTTTGGGTAAGATATCAAGAACCTAAGGAAGAAGAGAAACTGCAAGGTCAAAGGCGGAGGGAGGGATTGCAATCTGCTGGAATTTGTGACCAGCTCCAAGGCGGAGGGAGGGATTGCAAACTGCTGGAATTTGTGACCAAGTTTGATAGATTTCGAAGACATGTTTCTGGTTTTGATTGACAGAACAAGTTTTTGTAAGATATCAAGAACCTAATGAAGAAGAGAAAGCTCAGGGTCCAAGGCGGAGGGAGGGCGGAGGGGATTTATGACTAAGTTTGATAGATTTCGAAGACATGTTCGTGGTTTTGATTGACAGAACAATTATTCATTCATGTTCAAGGAAAACAAATCAAGTTTGAGACTGACTTACCAAAGGCTTGTCTAATCTCGAAAGCCGCTGAAGCATCCTTGGATGGAAACATGAAAAAAACTTCAGAGGACTCTGAATTACTGTCAGAATCAATGCATGTTGAAGGAATTTGAGAACTTTCCGCATGTGCTGGAGGCGATGGTGATGAAGTTTCTGTTGGAGGGTAAAAGGCCCCATAAGAGGTGCAGGTAGCAAAGGCATGCCATCTGGTTGCTACAGAGACAGTTCCTCGAGATCTATGTGTAATCTTTGCGGCTCCCAACAGGCAGAGCAATAAACCAGTGATCTGGACTGCGGAGCAAACCTGTTCAGTGACAATAAGCCAAGCTTACTACTTAGATTCAATTACTTTCCCATCACTGATAAGCTGCTATTCGGATGGTATCAAAAGCAGGAAATTCAATATTATGTCCGTTCCTTGTTATTTTGGTCCTTGTATTCTCCATACAATTAACCAAATAAATTAATTAAACATAACTGTAATAAAATTCAAAGGGAACAGGAAAATAGGGAAAATAAACTGACCACCAAGTCTCCAGCATTGAAGAAATCTATCTTCGAGTGAGAGCGTAATGTGAACAGAATAAGTGCAAACTGACTGACAGTTATTGTAAGCAAAGAAGCAAGAATGAAAATGCGAAATCGGTGACTGATAACAAAAAGCTGGTGTCTAATTCTCATGTGCTCCTTCATGATTAAATTAACATCAAAACTGTATTCTTCGAGAAACTTTCTGAAACCCTCGAATCTAAGGTTTTGTAGATGGCAAGTCAAGCGAAAGAGCATACAGACCAACAAGAACACACCAGTTCTGTAAAGCCAGGAGAAGAGAACAGCTGCAAACATGACCGAGTTGCCTAGAATCCGGCCATGGATGGAGGGAATTGAAACAGTCACAGATGAAAACCAGAGAATTTTATGGAAAAGTTCAATGCAAAAGGAAGGCAAAAGAATCCAAGCCAATAATTTAAAAGCCTTGTCGACCTCTTTCGTATATCCTTGTTGGACTTGAGGAGCATCATCACAGAGTTGGTCCAAGAACAAGAATCTTCGGAGGCCATATTTTCGCAGGTAGCGAGTAAGGCAAAGAAAAGCTATGGCAGCAAGGATGGATTCTGGAATCTGTACTACTTTATCAAACGAATAGGATTGGCCTTGCTTAACACAACGAGGGCAAATTACAAGAAACGAGCTCAGAACAGGCACAATGATTGTGAACAGAAGAAATAGTATCCATGAAAATGCTCTGCGGATTCTTGCTGATTGATCAAGCCCCCACCATGTAAGGCATGCTCTGAAGTGCCTTAGTTCATCCTCTTGACTGGAATTCAATCTATTATAGTGCTTTTGAAGCAACAGGGAGGAGGGTGTTGGAGCCTCGGCCTGACAAGAAACATTCTCGTCCTCCTCTTCTTCACATTCTACTTCTTCTTCATGAACAATATCCGCAAACCCATCCTCTAATACCTCTAAGCTCAGGCTCTCTCTTCTTGTTATAAGTGAATTGGCACTGGCACTGGCACCACAATCCTCCTTCTTACTATCCATAATTCTCTAAGTACTTTCACACTGTTTTAGAAATAAAAAGCAAAAAACCAGTATAGATTGGCTCTGGCAAACCAGCTTGGCCAGTGGAATTTATACCAGAAGTGCATGGCGTCTGCTACAGCTTTCATTTCATCAACAAATTAAATATTTAAAGTGGAATAAAACTAAAGGCTTAACATCTCTCATCGTAGCAATACAGTATGACCGACACCGATGGGGAGATAAAGTGCCCTGTTCCAGACTAGACCTCTAGTTTCTTTGAAATTCTGTAACTCTTTATTAAGCTAAAGAAGCAATGCTAGCAAAGTTATGCTAAAACATAATTGTTCCCTGTCCATTCTCTTGAAACGAAAAAGAAAATATTTATCTATTTACTTTTGAACAAGCAACGCATCGCATCGCTTCTCTCCCTTTGCTTCTGAACAAGGCAATGGACACTTCTCACTTTCTTTCGCAATGAAATAAAAGGCCACTCCCGTTCATGTCGTTTTTTGTAAGGAATCCACTTTCGCAGTTATAAACTCTAAAGAAGGAATTTTATAGACTAATCAAACCATTATTACGAACACAAAATCCTCGGAATAAATTATTACCTGTTATACACTCTACATAGTTGATTTGACAGTGTTACTATTTATATGAACGCTAATATCTGAATTTGAAGGGTTGTTCAAGCAAATTTTACATGTTCTCAGAATAAATTCAAGAATCCGCTTTTCCGGACATAATTTGACAGAGTATTCAACTATAATTATGAACTCTAAATCTACTTAATATTTGGATTCGAATGCTTATTTACGCAATTTTTTTTTTCTTGGTATAAATTCGAGAATCCACTTCTGCTGTTATAAATTCTAAACTCTCCATAGTCTAGAGAGGGAGTTTTATCAGGACTGCTCATCTATTATTATGAACGCTAAATCTACTTAATATTTAAATACGAAGGCTTATTGAAGCAAATTTTACGTTCCTTTGGATTAGTCAAGAATCCACTTTTTTATCAGGACAGTTCATCTATTATTATGAACGCTAAATCTACTTAATATTTAAATACGAAGGCTTATTGAAGCAAATTTTACGTTCCTTTGGATTAAAGTCAAGAATCCACTTCAGCAGTTATGAAGTGTAAACAAGGAATTTGACAATCTATTCAACCATTATGATGAACGCTAAATCCACTTAATATTGAATTTGAAGGTTTATTTAGGCAAATTTTACATTTTCTCGGAATAAATTCAAGAATCCACTTTCCCAGTTATAAATATGGAAGGGAAATTTGGCAGAGTATTCAACTATTATTAAGAACGCTAAATCCACTTAATATTTGAATTTGAAGGCTTACATACAGGCAATTTTTACATTTTCTTTGAATAAATTCGAGAATCCACTTTGGCCGTTATAAACTCCAGAGAGGGAGTTTGACATTGTATCCAAATATCATTATGAACTCTAAATACACTTAAATTTTGAATCTGAAGCTTATTTAGGCCAAATTTACGATTTGAAGAAAGAGAGAATTTTATCGGAGTATTCAACTATTATTCTGAACGCAACTAAATCCAATAGATATTTGAATTTGAAGGCTTGTATAATGCACAATTTACATTTTCTCAGAATAAATTCAAGAATCCACCTTGAAGAGGGAATTTGACAGTCTGGCTCCCTCGCAAATCTGTACAGTTACTCCTTTCTTTGAGAAACACTAGCTAGTTGTTTAGCGGCCGCTTTGATGAATAAAGCAAAGGTCCAACTGCATTTCTTCTTCTCAAAGTAAAGTGAGATGCCTTTTAACCTTCACCTTCCCTGTAGCACCTTAAATATACTATTATATAAAGCCATCGCTAAGAAATTCCGTTCTTTTTAAATTTGAGTGGAGTGGTATTCAGTATTCTTAATCAGCTTCTCCGGTTTTCCTATTCGAAGTCCGCTGGTTTCCCTATTCAATATAAGAGGGAATATTGGTGTACTTTAATAACGAGTTGTCCCGTCTGGGATTTTTTTACCTCTAGTTTTTACTAGTTTTTTGTCAAGAATTTTTACCGAATTTTCAAAACCTTCAAAAACACTGCTAGATCTTATAGAGTGTTGGGGGGTTTTCAATTCACCTGATTTCATTTCTGAGGTTAAAATCATTCAACAAACAACAAATCGTTCAGCAAACAACAGAAATTATAGATTTTATAGATTAAATTCACCGGATTCTGGCATAAATTCAGCCTGAAGAGTCAAAAAGTCCCCTAGTTAGACAGCTCCCTTTCATAATGCTTTTATTATGCAAATAAAACTGTTCTCAATGAGTTGTTTTTAATTAAGTTAATAGATCTATTAAATAATGTCTTGCTCTGAATTTTTTTTGAGAAATAAGGACTAAATATTTCATATAAAAATTTAGCACAACTGTTTCTATGAGTTTAAATAGAAATTTCCCTATTTTATAACATATAGAAATTTCCCTATTTTATAACATATGTTCTTGGAACTATTTATTTAATTAAGTATTTTTTAAAATTTATTTTTTCACAACATTCACATTTAAAAGTGTTAATATTCTTAATTTTTTTTATATTGTTTTGATCTTGTATTTAATATATCTTAATTTTATTTCCAATTCATATCTATTTATGCAATAGCAATGCACCTATTTATATATCTCAATTTTATTTTCAATTTATATCTATTTATGCAATAGCAATGCACCTATTTATGTATACAATATGTTACAAAAGGTACTAAGTTGAAGATTAGAAAGGTAAACTTTGTTATTATTTTGATCTTACATATAATATATTTTAATTGTATTTTCAATTCATATTTACTTATGCAATAACAATGTATCTATTTATTTATACCAGTGTTACAAGAGGTACTAACTTGAGATTATAAAGGTAAAATTAATAAAATAAGATGTGTTAAAAGCCAAAAGCTAGGGGATGCAAGGATAATGTTAAAAGCAATAACCATAACAACACACATATAATTAAGGGCATGTTTAGCACTTAATAAATGTTATTACATGTGATATTAGAATTTGTTAAAAAGAATTATTGAACTAGGTGAATAAGAATGACAAACTAGACTAAAAAAGTATATTGAACCAAGTGAACAAAATGCTCGATCACATATTATCTGGAAATCATTATTATTCACTTATCATTGGTGACCCTTCAATGCATCTAGTTGGTGAGCCATCACACCTTCTTAGGGACCATTTACATCTCAAGCTAAAGGTAGCAAATGAAAGTCTAGTTCAACTAGTTGTCACCAACGTTGTTGGAAATTGTTGGAACATATTTCCCATCAGACCTTGGTTAATAATATTTGCATAAGGTTCCAAGTGTTTAGTGTAAGTTGTTCCATGTGAAAATGGTTCTAGTTCCTAGTCTAGTGTCTTGGACAAAGAGTTTTTCCACATTTGACCCACTTAGACTAGTGGTTACGCCATAAAATCGTGTTTGTCCACTTACCCACTATTTTTCTTATTCTATGGATTCAATGCGCCCCTCTATGCTACATTTATGGGGTAGTTATTGCATTTTCGTGATTTAAGGAGATTGGGTGCTCCCTCTTGAGGATTTGGTCAATATGCTCATTAATGGTCCAAAACCAAGCCACTAAACCACCTCTAGCGCCCTCATGATGGTCCCTTTCACACTTGTTGACTCACCTAACCACTTCATAATCCATATAGGTTCATTTCACCTCATTATGGCCACTACTTGGAGTTACACTTGGCACAATGTCATAGATTGGGGGAATTAGTCAAGATAAGCCAACATTAATGTGAGTTACTCAACTCTCCATTAAGCCTCTTGATTTTGTCTCTTGAGAGCAACTATATATTGTACTCATCTCAATGAATAATACACAATGGAGGAACAATCCACTTGAGTGCCTTTACTCTTGTGTTCTACTTAATATTTGCTTGATATTTCTTCTATTTTCCAGTCTTTCTCTTTGGTAAATTCTAAGTGAAGCCTGCTAGTGAATCTACATCTAGGTTGGAATGTCACATGACTCATAACATTTTGTTGTGATGTTGTGCATTCCAAAATATCACACGGTATCATATCCTCTGGGGTTCTAGTATTTCTTCCAAAATAAATTTCAAGGTTTTGTCTGCATGTGCCTACAATAGCTTCATGAAGTTGTTCAAAATGAAGAAGAAGAAGTAGATAGAGATTCAACAAATGATCCAACTGAAGTTTCTTCCTATGTTGCTTCCTCTCTTTTCTAAGAAGTTATTTTTCATGAAGATAACATACAAGTTTCTACCATCAATACTTTTGAAGACTTATCTCTCCATTCCATGTCTTTCTCCTCTATGTATTATATTACGAATGATGAAGATGGGTTGCTAGTTGGTGATCATAGTGAGCCTTCTCTAGAATATGGGTTTTATTCACATGAGAGTATTAGTTCGAAAGATGGTCAAGGAGAAGTTTGGAAGTCAAGTGAAGATCTCGCATTGCTTCACACTCTTTTGCTTCCTATGTATTCTTACACCATGACTAGTAGAATTGCTTCAAGTTCATTTGAATATGGAGAAGCCTTAGCCATCACAATGGCACATTTGGGACTCTTGTTCCACCTTCTTGGAGCTGATTACGTCTTCTTTTGAAGTTGATGCTTCAAGAGCCTTATGATTCGCTTGGGGCCACTTATTCTCAAACACTTCAAGTCTCTTTTGGACATGGCACCCCAGTTGGTTCGAAGTTCAAGTCTGAAGAGAATCCTTCACTCTCCTATCAGTGCATTTCAGTTGTTCTACATTGTCCCGGGATTCATCATGCAACTGTACACATTCCTGAGTTGGTTGAGCACATTCTTCTTCTTCCCAAGAAGAATACTCCTCCATACATATTCATTTAGTTTGGAGTATATGGAGATTTTGGTTTCTCTTTCATGTCCATTTTTAGGGAGGATTTTCCCCATGTGGTATTGTCTCTTTCATCAGTTCATATGGATCAATAATGTAAAGGGTGACCATAAGCCTTGTTGCTTGGGCCCTCAATAATTGCTCACTAACATTTTGGCTTAAGGGGGGGTGTTGGAACGTATTTCCCATCTAGACCTTGGTTAGTAATCTTTGCATAAGGTTCCAAATGTTTAGTGTACGTTGTTCCATGTGAAAATGGTTCTAGTGTCTTGGACCAAGAGTTTGTCCACATTTGACCCACTTAGACTAGTGGTTATGCCATAAAATCTTGTTTGTTGACTTACCCGCTCTTTTCCTTGTTCTATGGAGTCAATGCGCCCCTCTATGCTACATTTATGGGGTAGTTATTGCATTTCCCTGTTTTAAGGAGACTAAGTGTTCCCTCTTGAGGAGTTGGTCAATTTTCTCATTAATAGTCCAAAACCAAGCCACTAAACCACCTCTAGCGCACTCATGATGGTTCCTTTCACACTTGTTGAATAGCCTAACCACTCCATAATCCATCTAGGTTCACTTCACCTCATTATGGCCACTACTTGGAGTTACACTTGCCACAATGTCATAGAATGGGGGAATTAGTCAAGATAAGCCAACATTAATGTGAGCTACTCAACTCTTCACTAAGCTTCTTGATTTTGTATCTTGAGAGAAACTATATATTGTACTCATCTCAATGAATAATACACAATGGAAGATCAATCCACCTGAGTGTCTTTACTCTTTTGTTCTACTTAATATTTGCTTCATATTTATTTTATTTTCCTGTCTTTCTCTTTGGGAAGTGAAGCTTTCTTTAGTGAATCTATATCTAGGTTGGAATGTCACATGACTCATAACATTTTGTTGTGATGTTGTGCATTCCAAAATCTCATAGTAATTTGGCTAGCTTTGTGTTCAAATCCTCCTAAGTTAGGTGCAATGGTGCCATAGGTTTTCCTTGGGAAAAAAAATTGAGGCTCTATTGATGGATGATAACAAGGGAAAATTTAGGAGTGGATAAAGCACCAACATCCACTGATTTGTATGCTAGCACTACTATAATACAAGGTTATAATACTATTGAATTATATCATTATAGCCCTCAAACCCCTAGTTAAGATTTTTTGTTGGCACATGTCAAGTTTTCACATCGAGGTTTAATGTCACATTTGAATCATATTAGCATCATTTTTGCATCAACATACATATGATGCTCAAAATATGAATTTTTTTTGTAAGTCATGTTTGGTTCGCATTGCAACATCCTTGCATTGTTCAAGTTGGTTGAAAGTCGAATGCATATATTTACATCGTACTGTATCAAACTAGCATATTATGCATAAATATACAACATCATGTTAGCATCGTGAGATTGTATTCAATAATTCTACAATGATGATATTTTAAATTTTATTCATTTTCATGTCTTATAGGAAAGAGTTAGTTCTTCATAAGTGTCTTAAAATGTCCCCAATCTAAAGGAATTCTAGACATCCCTCCAAAAACCTTAGTTCCATACTATTTGATCACTTGTATGTCTCTTCTCTTTCTCATTGGTCATCCCAAAAATGAATCCAAGAGGGAGCCCTTCCCCTCCTCCTAAAGAGGCGGTGACCTTTCGAGCCCTTATTTTCTCCCTTGGAAAGACATTATTAAAGCCTCAACCCTCTCAATTTATTAATAAGTTAGTTTAAATCCCTTAATTCAATATTCTAGTGGTTTCTCCCCACCACAAAGATTTAATTTTTGTTGAAATAGGCCTCATAAATCAATTCATGGGTCTCTGGTCATCTCCAAAATCAATGGATATTTGGATGCAAAAAAATTGGATCGCCATGATAAAGGGAAATCCATCTTATTATTTCTATGGATGATGGTTTTATGCCTTCCTCTCTGAGCTCAAGGATAAAATATATATAATATTTTCAAATGACCCATATTCCATGTCGTCAATGGGAATGTATCTCAATAAATGAACCTCAAATTTTGATCTCGAAATCTATTGGTTGTGTAGCTTGATTATAATATTATTGATCCAGAGGTTGTGTTTAAATGGTTGTGTTTGGATCCCAATACTTGATGGAGGGTGTGGGGGGGGATCCCCCTCCACTATTTTAGCTAGGGGGGTCCAAGGGGGCGGTGACAACTTTTTTGGAACCCCCCTGGAAAGGGTTTAGGGGAAGCACCCTCGAAGAGAATTTTTTGGAAAAATTGCCTTGTACAATGTTGTTTTTGTAGTTAATATGGACAGTTCATCATTAGGATACATACCCAAGGCTAGATATTATGTTTGTGTATTTTTTCCCTAGATGGAAACCCTATTTTAAAGAGGGAAATGTATTATGGCTATGTAGTGTGTGTGAGAGAGATTGTGAGAGTGTGAAGAGTAGGTTACAACATATGTGTTGCAGGTTGTATCCCTTCATTTTGTTGGATGAAATAAAAGAAAGGACTAGATGTTTCTCTGTAGAAGTAGCCCATATTGGGTGAACCACATATATTAATATCTCTCTTGTATTGTTCTAATAGAAGTTGATGTTCTCGTAATAATCCTAGTAATGTATTGTTCTAACAGAAGTATCTCTTGATATTTTTTTTATTTCTCTGTGATCTCATTTTCTAACAGAAGTCAATGTTCCTTTAGTAGTCCTTATAAGTGTTAGATTTCGACACCTCCCATTACACTACGAGAATGACAATTATTTGAGATCAATAGGCAATGCCCATGACAATGCACTTGGGAAACACCTTGGCAAGCTTGAAACAAAATCAAGAATGTTTGTACACACCCGCATTTGTGTGGAGATAGATCTAGAAAAAATGCCTACCTAAAGAAATAAATCTTAGCTTGGATAATTGGAATCATTTGCAATAATTGGAATATGAACACTTGCATTTCAAGTGAAAAATATGCCATGAATATGGAAAGTTTGTTAAGGAAATCAAGAAGAAAATCCTAATTGCATCCTCATCTAAAAATGAGGAATAATGGAAAATTATTCATAAAATTATGACCCAACCAGTCTACCCACAAATTGGATCCAACTACTCTAACTCATGGTCATCAAGTAGGCTCCAAGAGGTAAACTAGTGATAGTGAGAAATTAATTTGATGTGCTTTCATAGCCTAAATCTAATCCCTCGTTGTATAAAGCTATTCATTATTAGATACCCTCTCAAGATATCCCTATCCTCTGCATAAAACACACTCATGTTGCTCAATGACTAGATCTCCTACTTTTGTCAATTGATGAAATTATCCTTGAGTAACCTAATCCTACATCTTCAAAGTTACCTTAGTCTCGTACTCTTGTAGCCTCATCTCTCTTCTCTAGCTCTAGAATTGAATTTTTTGTTTCATCATATTATGTAAATACCACTATATTTTCCTAAGAAACCCTCTTCTCAACCTTGTGAAGTAATAACTAGGAAGAAAGCACAAAAAGTAGTAGAAGAAGAAGAATTTAAGGAAGAGCACTTGCTAAAGAAACTAGGAAAGAGTCACAGAGATAAAAAGGAAGAAATGGATAACAATGAAAATATTATGGAACTTCAAATATCTATAGGTAGTATGATAGGATAAGGTGGGAAGCATCTTCTCATAATAATCCTAGTAATGTCAATAGTAGCAGAACCAGGTAATAGCCACAAACCCCCCTTGAATAAATAATGACAATAGTCTTTTGTAAATGATAATGACTAAGAAGTAAGATCAAGTTTCAAGAAATAAGAGACTTCATGATAACAAAGCATCCTGATGTCCTCATAATCTAGGACACAAAATTATATGAAGTTGATATGTTTGAAGTGGGAAGGATACAATGGAAAGGAAGTGATGGTATCATAGTAAGCTCTAAAGGAGCATCAAAGCGGATCTTGTTTCATGACAATAGTTTTTTCAAGCTGTCTCACTTCAACAACACCCAGCAGTAGATATTCTTTAATCCAGTATGTCACAATTTTGGTAAGCATTTAAAAATATTCAATATATATGCCCTAATGGACTATAGAGAAAAACATGACTATTGGCAATCTAAAGAGATACAAAATAGTTTTGAGGAAAATATTATAATTGAATGTGATTTTAACATGGTTCTTGGTATCCCATCTTTGAGTGTTAAAACTAGCATTTGCACCGAGAGGTGCAAAGGAATGTCGAGACAACCAACATATGGAAAGTGAGAAACAAGCATGACCATATCCAAGAAGACTAGTCAAGAAATTTTGACATGAAAAGAAGAATCATAGAAACTAAAAAAATTCTTGGTGGGTTAAAAGATTGAAAGAATAAAATTGTGAAAACACTCTAAACATTAAGATTATAGGTAGAAGATTTATTTATAATTTGAATTGAAGGAACAAGTATTTGTTATAAAACCATAAAGTGACTTGCAGAAAGATAAACAATCAAATTGAAATGGAAAGGGAGCGGCATTATGGCATTTCGTAATCAAGGTACATCTAAAACTGCACCATATTATTTCAAAATGAAAGTGGAAACATATCCCCCAAGATCATAGTTAATAATCACATTTTTTATATCATTATTATGAAAAAAAGACCTTTATAACTATTTCATTCAAACAACAGTATATTGATAAATGGAACACTACAATTAATACCACAACAAAATGGAACACTAAAATTTCTCAAAAGATAGAGAAGAGTCCAAATCACAATGTATAATAGGCTTATTGAACTTAACACTTTTACAAAATAGCAAGTATGAGCTATCATAGCATATACAAGACGTGTCTCTTTGATTTTCAAAAATAGAGTTATGCCAGCTGGGCCTTACAATTAACATCACATTATAGTTTGGGATGGGATGTCATAGCATATTTTAGACATGCCTCTTTTCTTTTCAAAGAGAGAGCAATTCCAACTGGTCTTTACAATGAACATCACATCAAAGTTTGGCATGGCATGGAAGAAACTAATCTCCCAAAAAAAAAAAAAAAAAAAAAAAAAAAAAAAAAACAAGTCTCAAATGTGTTGTTATAATTGATGCCGTAACAACTATAAAAAGGAAAAACATGTTTGATACGAATCAAATACAAAATGAACAATAATAATCCCATGTAGGATTTAGTAGAAAAATATGGTGTTGCAAACATATCAGGCCAGCATAGGGGGTTCAGGTACATGAACATTGTATCCTCGTCCTCCGAAACGAAACTGGCCCTTTTCCTTTACCAGATTGTAAACTTGTTTCTGAATCCTCTGCTTTGAGAAATTTCTACATATGACTTGCATATAGGTGTGCATAGTTGATTGGAGCAACTACACAAGAAACACATAATGATCATATCAAACACATTTTACAAAAGACATTTCAAATGTGAATATAACAGTCATGGTATTTAATAAGATTAACACCTTAACCTGAAGAAAATGCAGTTGTTCTTTAACACATGCAGAGAAAAAAAAATCCTATTAGAATTGCAAATCAAACATCAAAAGATGAAATGCAATACAAAATTCTATAACATAGTCTGTTCTTGGAATTAAATAATTTGATGTTACAAAAAAATGAATAATTACTTTCATAATGAAAAAATGAGTTAACATAAACCCAATAGCAAAGACAGATCTATGAAGATACAAGATCAATATAGCCATGCTACTGAATGCGAATTCTGAAACATTCTTCCACAAAATGAATAAAAAACAAACTGTAATAACTGAACTGGAATAAACATATGCATCTACAAAAAATTACCATGAACTAAATAACATTTGTTCTTTAGAGCTCATAAATTAAATTTATTTTGGCAAATGCAAGGTACTTCTTCAAGAATCCTACTTATTCAAAATGTGTTGTAGGAGTGAATATTTAGTATCAAGGATTTGCAACCTCTTTGTATGAATATCGCACAGGACATCATCATCTTTATTATATTCACTAAGATCAATATAAATTCTCCACACGGGTGTTACCTATTCATTTTGGCAAAAACAATTGTATGAATTTTCTATTCTTGGAAAATGATGATCAATTAAAGGTGATTGTTCATCAAATATTTCAATACAATTACTCATTAATCTTGGGAAAACTAAAATAAAATGATTACAAGTTGAATGCATTAAACTTTTAAAGAGCATATCCAATAGTTATATGTGGAAAAGAATACACTTGTTATCCCTTACATAAAGTAAAGCAAGTTCTCGTCTTCTCTTCCCCATTTTATCCAGCAAAGACTAATATAATTCATGTATTTTTCACTAAAATAACCAACCTGAACATATATACTGCTAATTAAAAAAGCACACATTCAACTACAGATCTACGACACATACTCTGAAGCTAATACAAGCCAACAAACCCCAGCCTATTATCACAATTATGAAACCATCAAACTCTGATTCAAGATAACACACAACAAGTCATGTTGGACATCACCCCATCAACACAAAATCATAATGAAAATAGAAATGCCACTAAAAACAAACACCATAATACTTAGGAGACACAAAACAACCCTTCTATACAAGTTCAAAGACTGCATAAGCAACTCGATTAAGAGTTCCACTTGTGTAAATGCAAACTATACTAATTTGGGCACAAGATCAACAAGCAACACATGCAATCCAAATGTTGCAGCAATCATATCGTCTTATCTTAAATCTAAGTGCTTTAAACCTCAGTTCTCAAGGCTCTTGGGAGCAAGGAGAACCAAAGCTAGCAGTAGTGTTACTAAAATGCAGACTCCATGCGTAACTTTGTACAAAGATGCCCATAACTTCACAAATATGCAGGTAGTTGTTGAAAAGCAAATATTTTGTATTTCCTGTTATTTCTTTCCAGTGCTTCCACACAATTTCACACCAAGAACCCTTTCCATTTTTTCAATGATCTGCTGATTGGGAATTGCTTTCCTATATTCATACTCTTGAATAATCTGAGGTTTTTCATTGATTTGTTGTTCCAGAAAAAATTTATGTTATTTTGTTGTCATAGAAAAGTAGAACTGGAAGAAGATATGAGAAAGAAACCTTAAGGATTAATAGTGCTTGTGCAAGCTTATCTTGTGTTAACCTTTTATCTAAATGTGCTTTCTTTATGTTTTTCTTCAAATCCGTTGAAACTCTCTCATTTGGAAAAATCATAGATTAGTTCTTAAATCTTAAAATCAAAACAATGATATAAAAAACACATCTAAAACATACTGGAAATAAAATCTCATTGGTTCCAATATTGCATGTGCATTATATAGTTAACACAACTGAGGACTTTACTGAGACATGTTCTCAAATCACTAAAATCAATATATATATAGCCCCTATGGTTAACTGACGCAGTCATGAACTAGGCGTGAGATCTCTCCTCACAAATTTGGGGAGGTCGCAGGTTTGACTCTCGATCCCCTCGAAGTTAGGGTGTATAATCAGGGTCAATGGTTTCCCATGTAACCGTGCATGGGAAACCCCATAGACTTCACCACCATCAATGGATGGTAACCAGGGTAAATTTGTAAATTGACAACTTAGACTATTGTATGCTTGATCCAACAGGGACATCGCTTATTAACAATCATCTTTAACTCCAAGAATTTATTACGATTGCTGATACAGAGGAAAAATAGAAATTGAGAATTGTTCCACATGAATCCATGAAGAGGGATGCATGGATTTTTTTGCCATGTTAATGAGAAAACTCTATTGGAAACAACAAATGTGAACAACTTGTACAATTAAACATTCAAATTGAAACTAAACATAGGTTAGGTTTAGACAGGTACAAGAATGGGGTTATTTTGACGATGTGGTGTTATTTGTGGGAAAGGTGCCCAAATAACTATGTTGGGATTGTAACTCTGAAACTGCTTTTAATCCTATTCCCTTAAAAAGGGACATTTAAACTTCAATTTTTTGGTGACTTAATATTAGTCGTAAATTAAATAGAAGGGGGAATTTGAAATGGGAAGTTTGTTCTCAACTCTTTTGAGGAGGTAAATCAAATGAAATCAGTTTAATTAAATCTCATTTTCTCATGTCTACAAAGACCTTAATGCTACCTTAATGCTACGGTTGAAGCACTACAGGCTCTTTATTGGATGACTAAACATATTCAGGGTGACATGCTTTAGATTTGATCCAATTTTAAATTGCGACAATGAGCTTAATATGATGATAAGCATCAGGATGGTTTTGAAATCGATGCAATTAAGCATTAGAATCCTTTATTTTTGTATAGTGATTTATAAATTTTAGTTCAAAAAAGCATGAAGGAAAATCATTCTAAAACATCACAAACATGTGACACTGTGCACAGGCTAGTTGTCTTTGTTTGGATTTAGAAAATCCAATAAACTTGGCACGGATTTACAGTCTCCTTGGGTTGAGTGTGGTACTTCTATGTAGTAGAAGCTTCCTTACTACTACAGTTATGTGAGTAGTAAAATGAGGATGATGTTGATGGAGGTACATAAGAGGAAGACACAATATTGGAGGTAGTACATTCAATGTTGCAAGGAATCCCAATTTAAGTAAATAGATGATAACAATAAGTTGGAAAAGGATATTGAGGAGCAAGAGATAATAAATACCATTTGGGTACTAGAACCTAATAAAATCTATAGCCCTAATAGATTATTATGCTTTTTGGTATACTATAAAGTTTGAAAAGAAAATTCCAAGTTGGATAAGGAGTAGAAACAAAGTAGGTAGGCACACAAAATATTCCTTTATGTTCCTCATCCCCAAGAAATCCAACCCCCTCATATTTCTCTATATTCTATACTTTATCCCTACATAGTTTTTCATACAAAATCTTTAACAATATCAATGAAAAGGGGATGAATAAGATTGCCCTAAATAAAATGTCTAAAAATCAAAGGAGTCTCATTAAAAAAAGGTAGATATTTTACATCATCTTCTTGGTTCAAGATACAATATTGCACTCAAGAAAAACGAAAAATAGAAAGGAGTGATAATAAAGATGGATTATATGGCCGGTGCTTCTGATCAGGGACGTCAGTCCTTTTATTTTATGTTTAAAAGAACTTGGGTTTTCAAGATAGTTTTATCAACTAGATAAAATCATGTATAGGATTCTCTTGGATAACCTTTGATTAATGGTCGCATGTTCTTCTTTTTTCAAAGATAAAGGGAAAATGAAAGTGTGTTTCTTCTCTACATTATTATGGTTGATTTGTTGAGCAAGAAATTAGAACAAGAAAGAATAGTTGGATCTCTTTAGGGGATCTTGATTGTTATAAGGGTAAAAAAAAATAACCATTCCCAAATTGTATATGATACACTTCTGTTAGGCGGAGACTTGACCATCATTGAAAAATGATTCAAAGAAATCATAGAGATTTTTGCTAATTCCTTAGGAGGAAGTGTCAATAAAAGAAAGGGTAGAATTTATGGTTGGAATGACACATACCCTTATGAATTCCATCACCCAAATTTTGGAATTCCCATGATATTTGAATTGGTCCTTGTTTACATATATAGGGATTCTTGTAATGTTAGGGATCTGCCAAAATAATAGTTTGGTAAAATATTCTTCAAAAAAATCAACAAAACATGAATTAGTGGGGATCACGGTGGATTAATATGGTAGGTAGGGTGACCTTAATAAAAATATGTATTATCCTCCCTTCTCATCTACCAATGCTTTAGCATGCTCACACCATCTAGTATTATTCATTTATTTAGATTATCTTGTAGAAAGTTCATATGGCAAGGAGGTATACGGAACACATGCAAAAATCATTTAATAAAGTTGAATGATATTATATCTCCTATGGAACAAGAAGGATTAGCAGTGAAAGAGACTAAATTGTGGAACTTACCTTGCAATGGGAGAAAAACAAATTATGGAGACTTATCACAAGACAAAATATATGGTGGAAAACATTCATACATAAAAAATATACAAACGCTAATCACCTTCAAAGTCTTGATCAACCTTTGATGGACAGGAGGGGATTTTCAATTTGGAAGCTATGTAATGTATCGACATCTCTTATTCAAGGTTGTATATATTGGTTTCCACGGATCCACTATTTAATCTGCATGAGCTAAATTCTCATGTTTTGTTACCAAGTGTGTATGATGCAGGAGAATCCTCAGGTTCATGTAATAAACATCACATATTTATTTCCATTTGCATTATTTGTTTAGTTTTCTTGGTACGAGGAAATAAGTAGGTCAATATTTCTCCATGAGAGAGGAAATATGAAGCTTCAATATACTTTGCTTATAGAAGGATTTCATATTGTGTGGAATGTAAAGATCACAAGGATCTCTCTATATAACTTCTATATATATTTAAATATAAATGCAATTGATAGCATATTATGAAAGGGAAGTAATAAAAGCAATGTTATATATATAAATATAAATGCAATTGATAGCATATTATGAAAGGGAAGTAATAAAAGCAATGTTGGGAATACAAATCACTACAAGGATTATTGGAATCCCAAGTGAACTAAATAGGTGCACATAAATTATAAATTGAATGTATATACTTGAAGAAGGGTTCAATCTAATTTTATATACATGAAAAGAGGAGCACAAGTGTTAATTCATGGTTTGAAGTTTAAGACTAATAATTGTGCGTTGATCTTTTCATTCTGACATTATATGAATCTTGGAGAAACACAAACCTATAAATTATAATTCACGAGCTAACATTGCCAAACTATTCAATAACAAGTTATATTTTGTCCGTCTCCTTATGTCTAATTTTTTACTTTTCATTCTATCCATAATTAATTCTAAAACATATGCATTTGCTGAATGTTTAAGTGTGCGAGTCCTATAATTGTTGCACTTTTACAACGACAATTTAATTCTATATGTATTTCAGTAACCTACAAACCTTAGTCATTCATCACAATACTTAATATGATTGTAACAAAGTAAGCATACAGAAAATTGGAAGCATATATAGTAAATACATTGTTTTTACAACGACAATTTAATTCTATATGTATTTTAGTAACCTACAAACCTTAGTCATTCATCACAATGCTTAATATGATTGTAACAAAGTAAGCATATAGAAAATTGGAAGCATATATAGTACATACATTGTTTTGAATGAATTTGTCTCATTTGCAAAATAGTTAAACTATAAAAAGTCACCATTGAAGATACAAGACGTAGTGCCAATAATGTCAAAGATCTATCAAAAGTAAATAAATGTTGAGAATATTATATCCATTTAAAAAAAAACAAAAACCATATTAATGAACTAATATTTGTGATAATTGTAATTAGAACGTTACCACCATGTGAATCATGTAAACATGAAGAAAATTTTAAAATATGCACCAAATTGAAATGAAAAATCAATAGAATAAAATCACAAAGAACCCTTCTTATCATATCATTAATATTTGTAAAACACTGCAAGAATTATTTTTATATTTACACTTTGTATATGTATCAATAAGTGCATTATTAATGTGGGAATTAGACTAAAATACAAATTTTATAACATGTGTGCAACAACTTCCTTGTTGCAATTCTAATAGCTCAAGGCACACACCTAACAAGCTTGTGAAGGTAAACTCATTATAATTTGGTTGGTGCCCACTCCATTGAAATGATTATAGAGCAATTTTTTATCAAGTGTGCTTTTAAATGTAATATATCCCCTTCATAGGTGCACTTCTTGTAAAATAACAAGAGTCACGAGGTGGCAATGTCCCCAACATTGCTACTTGTTGTTGCAAGAGCATTTAGATTTAATTCTTGAATGTGATGGTTAGTTGCAAGAGCATTTAGAGCTAGTTCTTGAATGTGATAGTTAGTGATGTTTGGGTGGTTGAAGTTTTTTACAAGATTGTATTGTGGTATTTAATATTTAGATATTTTTTATGAGTAGGATAAGATGTTAGAATTGTGAATAATTTGGTATTAGTGATGTTTGGGTGATTGAAGTTTTTTATAAGATTATATTGTGTTGTGGTATTTAATATTTGGATATTTTTTATGAGTAGGATAAGATGTTAGAATTGTGAATAATTTTAGGAGTGATGTTAATTTTGATATAAGTTTGTATGAATATTAAAATTTAAATTATGTTTAAATTAAAGTCTGAGATGTATTAATTTACATGTAAAAAATCACACAAATTTAGGATTAATAACCTTAAAGTCATAAACTTAAAAGCGAATCAACACCACGGATTTCTTTTGAAATTTGTTTTATGTGAAGGATTAAAATTATATAAAATATCTATTTCATTTTTCACATAGTCGGGTGGGGTTAGAGTTGGATCATAATATAAGGAGGAGAATGGATGAGTTAACCTACTACAAGTGCATGAAAGCTAATTAAAAATTTATGCATGGATATTCCAGTATTCATAAAATGTGGACTTAAAATATGATACGTAAAAGGTTACTGAGATCCATAACATTTGAGAAATCCATGTATCAATAATGGTATAAAAATCCTTTTATGGATCATGGTTTATGTTAACGTGTCATTTTTGGTGCAGGGATATTTATGCAAAAGGGAAAAGAACATTACACCATACCAATGGTTTTTGAAGTCCATAAATATCTTGATATGTGTTCATGATTGATCACACTGACTCTCGACCATGAATCCAATGTTAAACGGATATTCTCTCTATTATACAGAACAAGTTCAACCTACAAGTAGAGTCTGACTGGATTCGAAATTCAATGCAAAAACCTAATAATAATTAAAAATTACTAGGTCTCCAACCATATAGCTTTATTCAGTTTCTTATTCATACTATATAAGCCTAAACCCTACAGAAATATTGATGCTTGATATCGTCAAGAGTTTGAAACGATGGTTGCTACATTGCTCGGATCTTGTTCCTCTATTAATCATCACCTGTCCAATAAATTGGAATCAATCACCCCATCTGTTATAGCGGATTTCACCACTTTAGGTGAATCACACTTTGTATGGCCTTCCCCTGTCCCGCTGCAAACTCTTTAGACCCCCTGGACCATTTTTTGTCCTTTGATGTTTCCTTGATCATCCCTAGAAACATATGAAAAATGATATACGCGGATTTTAAACCTATAGTCGCGTACATATGTGGGTTTGACCCATATAAGCACGTACATCGGGATGTGTGCATAATCCAAATCCTTTTGGAGTTTTCCTTTACATGGATCGAACTCATTTGACTCTTGGCCTTCCATATGCCTTGAGATTGCACGGATTCGACCTTTCATTATCCCTTTGAAAGCTATATAAGGAACCCCTCGGTACATTGAAGGCATAAGAGAGAATTGAGAGCAAAGAAACTATAGTCCATTGTTGCCGGAACTTATGCTTGAGTCTGCATCCCTTTGTCCCTTGGAGCACTTTTGTGTTCTTCCTAAGCTTGCCTTTTACTTGTGAGCTTGCTATCGAGAGATGGAGGATTGAAGTGGTGGAGGCCCAAGTGGGGGATTCAGTTTCTCCGGTTCGTAGATGTGCTGTTAGAGGTTGTATCTATCTTGTAATCTCTGATTTATATTAATAGAAATACCTTTTCCTGTCCAATAATGTGTATTTGAATGAACATGGTATCCATTGGAATATGTCAAATGCTTTTACATTATTGATTATATATGCTAGAATAGTTCTAACACCATGATATATAGTATGCTTGTATTGTTTACTTGTTGTTGAGGAAAGTACTATATCAAGTCAAGCTGAAGATTGGAAAGCTCAACGGGGATCTACTTCAACCGTCCGGAATAAGGTACGAGGTCTGGTCCTTTAGTGTTAGACATTTTATTTCTATTGCATATTGGAAAGGATTGATTTCCGGAGTCAAGCTGTCTGTTGTGGTACCCCAAGCCATAGGAATTTCTCTCCGTAACAGAATTGGTGACTCCGCTGGGGAGTTCCTAGTCATTTTGCCTTTGGGGGTTTTTATCGGTACAATGGGTTTGATATTATTGACTTGCTTTTGGTTTCTCCCTGTTTCTATGTCACATTTTATATTATGTTTGTCCATTGACAGTCCCCTTTATTGGTTTGGCCTTGGCCTGCTTTTTACCACTTCCTTCTCTGTATACGCGGGTTTTTGGCTAAAAGTCGCGTACATACGCAGCTGTTATTTAAACAGTCGCGTACATCCTCCCTTTTGGTTGAGTTTGATGTTGTGGGAAGTTGCTGGGTGGGTTGTGAGTGTGGTTGGGTCTTCCTTGGGTCTGATGTTGTCTGTTGGATGCTTCTTTTGTGACCAGAGACCGCTTTTTCATTGATTTTTCTTTGAAAGTAGTTTTAGTCATTTTTCCTTTTTGTTTTGCCATTAGTGCATTACTCTTTTTGTCTTGGTGTCTTGCTGGGCTTGTGTTTTATACTTGCTGCAGAGACTGAGAGTTTTAGATGACTTTTATTGCATTTTTCATTCTTTTATATTGAAAAATACAAAGTAGTTGCACTCTTAGTTGCATCTTAGATATGGATTTGAGGAGTTACTTGCATTGGATTGCTTGGATGAGAGTTGTATTTAGGATTTCATATAGGAAGGATTGCATTGGCATTCAGAAAGGAATATATATTTATGCATCTCATGTAGTGGCATACCCTATTTTTCATTTGACAAAGATTGCACTTAGCATTGTTTGTTATGGTGTGAGGCTTTTATTTCACTGCTGAGTCTTCATATCACTAGTTGCATGACCATTTCCCTTTGAGTAATTACAGCCAACTAAAATCAACGCATAATTTAAAATGAATTACACTCTTTTCTTTTCTAGGGTGCACCAACAAGCTTAGGTTTTAGGATCTTGGAATAGTTCATTGGAAGTTAATTCTCCAAGATCACTAAACAACAACATGTTTGTGTCTGTCCAGGTGAGAGTGTGAAATCCTTGGTATAACCATTGTTCTCAGGATCCTCCTCTCAAGTGGGAGTTAAGCATGAGGCAGTGTGAGTGGTTATTGATTGGGATGACCCTTAGTCATAACTGAGTAGCACTGGAGATATTTCCAGGATTGTATTCATATCTGGGGGCTCTTTCGAGAGTTTCGGGCTTTTCTACCCTGCCCATACGGTCAATCCCGCCTGCGACTGTCCGCCTGAGCATTGATTATATTGAGGTGACCTTAGTTGCCTTACCTAGGTTATCAAGGGAGTACTTTGCAGGGGTTATTCTGCGGGTGTCTTGGCCAAGTAGAGGTCAGACAGCACAGTCGCTTTATGCGTTGAAGCTGAGGGCCACTATAATTGGTTATGTACCTCCGCTTGTAGTGTGTGGGAGTTTCGAGCCTCTCCTAGGCGAGACATACCTGCTGCATTCGAGAGCTCACATATCCTCCCCTTGGTTTGCTTGTATTTTGGCTGTATATTTTCTTAGGGGTGTGCTCTTTGTGTGCTAGTTGGCTTTTGGGATCATGGTTACTTGAGTTCGGGTCCTTTTATTTTCGGCATGCCTGGTATCTTATCACCTGTACTTGGTCCTAGTACCGACCCTGGTGTCAGACTTGGGGGCATCACAGCCCCTTACCATGCTCATAGATTTGGGAATGGTCATATTCCATCCTCTACTCCATTTGTGGAGGATGTTGACTCCCTTCTCTCAGTCTTTACACCGGTGGTCACCCTCATGGGGTGGTAGTGGATGCGTGAACGTTGGGTCTACACCTTAATTTCCTTTTTATGTCTCATCGTTCACCGTATTGTTTCCTTTGGGTGCTATTGTCATGATCATTCCTCCCTATATCCTATAGTTTGGATTCTTTATTGACTATTTTGGGTTGTTTTGGACTAATATGGCTGTCATGTAGGGTCCAGTTTTTGTACACTCTCTCCAAGGTTTCGACCTGTTCGTGCCTATCTCGGGTATCATGTCTAAACTGGCATATAGGTTAGGTTCACCACCATTTGCATTTTGTATGACATTATGACCATATCATCATGACCTTAGGTACAAACCCATTCCATGGTATCACGGAACCTTCATGCTGCTGTTAGAAGTGGTACTATGTGAATGGTAGAGCTTTCCTATACATGGGTGTCCTAGTTACCTCCCTTTTGCATTTGGTACCCATGATGTGAGTCCTCACTTAGGTCTGGGAGTCCCTTTTAGTCCCGCCATGTCCTTGAGCAAGAGCTTCATACTCCTCTTGAACTTTATGCTGGCCATTTCCTCGGGACTCCCTTGTATATGTCAAGTTGTGAATGCATTATCATGAGCTTTGCCTACCTTATTGAGCTTTATGTTGGCTCCCTTGACATTGCGTTTCAGCCATATAGCCTAAGATTGTCTCATGTCTAGCCATGCAGAGCCATTTTTATATCCTTCGCAGCTTGATTTCCCTTTTTACCGGGAGGGGATTTTCCCCCGAGTGTCGATATCCTACACATGTATCCTTGCATTGATCATAGGTATGTTCCACTGCTTGGAACTAGTTTGTTTGCCTTTATGAGACTCGTCTCCTCCTAGTTTGTAACTATAAAGCTAGTTTATTCTTTTTTCAAGCTTTTCAAATAACTGAAAAAGTCCAAAAAAATAAAAAAACCAAAAAGCCGGACAAGGAAAGATGTTATCTTTGGAAACCGTCGAGTCGTGTCGCCTTCGAACATAGCACTGTATATCACATCCATTGGTTGGGTTATAGTTTGACTTTAGGAGCTGTACTCGTTTATCTGAGTTTATCTCCACCGACTGGTTAAGCTTCCAGTCCCTATGGAGCCTCTGTTGATGGCTCCTGTGTCACAGAGATGTCCCAGTTTGTATATCGAGTCTATGCTGCCTTCATTTAGTCACCATACGCTGTTATGCTCTTGTTCGAAGGAAGTTGAAGCCTGTGTCGTCCATTCCTCAGTTATCTTGACTTTGCATGTCGGCCATTCCCTATACAGTTACTGGTTCGTGCACCTTATGATCGAGTCCTTCCACATTATACATCTTCACTGAGTACCTCGTGTTGGATGATGGGGGATGCCTTAATTCCCTCCTTCCAGCGGATTTCATCCCATCGACTTCAGATCATTTATTCTGGGATTGGATTCTAGAGTCCTTTTGAGTGCCTTGAGACTTATAGTCATCAGTGGCAGGTTCTCTCGCCATCGACAGTTTCTTGGGAATACATCAATGTCCCCTGATCGATGGATCCTCTCAATTGTTCGACCTCAACACATTTGTTCACACTTGTTAGTTTGCACTCTAGTACCTTGATTCCCATTTTCATTATTGGTGGGTGATCTCGCGTCTGTTAATGGTCTACATTAATGACCGGTAATCAGATGATGGACTACTATGTTCGACCTCGACACCTCTATTCCAATAGTAGGACATGTACTCATAGCAGTTTGTGTAGAAGACTTTCCAGATTAGTGGCATCTCTTATATGCTACCTCCTTGATCATGCCTGTGTTCATGAGATTTCAGCTCTCATGACTGGATTCCCGTATATGTCAGACATTTCCAGCCACTATGGAGATCTTGATCTGTTATATATCTTCAGCCATTTTGGAGATCATGGTCCTTTGTATATCTTCATCATGGAGATTCTGATCTATGTATATTGTATGTGGCTATGACCACATATGGGACATCAAGTATTATGCCTATTCATGGCCATTGTACTCTTATGTATCCGGGACTGCTATATGTACTTGCAGTTATATGCAGAGCTGTATTAGTGTACTATGTTGATTGGGTGGCTGGTCTTCCATTTGGGATCCTTCATCACTCCACTTCTGGGATGGACTTATAATGTATTTCGGCCATCGTATGACCCCTCTAACCTCACACATTAGGGGGCATCTGTTATAGCGGGTTTCACCACTTTAGGTGAATCACACTTTGTATGGCCTTCCCCTGTCCCACTGCAGACTCTTTAGACCCCATGGACCATTTTTTGTCCTTTGATGTTTCCTTGATCATCCCTAGAAACATATGAAAAATGATATATGCGGATTTTAAACCTATAGTCGCGTACATATGCGGGTTTGACCCATATAACCACATACAGCGGGATGTGTGCATAATCCAAATCCTTTTGGAGTTTTCCTTGACATGGATCCGACTCATTTGACTCCTGGCCTTCCATATGCCTTGAGATCGCATGGGTTCAACCTTTCATTATCCCTTTGAAAGCTATATAAGGAACCCCTTGGTGCATTGAAGGCAAGAAGAGAGAATTGAGAGCAAAGAAACTATAGTCCATTATTGCCGGAACTTATGTTTGAGTCTGCATCCTTTTGTCCCTTGGAGCACTTTTGTGTTCTTCCCAAGCTTGCCTTTTACTTGTGAGTTTGCTATCGAGAGATGGAGGATTGAAGTGGTGGAGGCCCAAGTGGGGGATTCAGTTTCTCCGGTTCGCAGACATGTCGTCAAAGGTTGTATCTATCTTGTAATCTCTGATTTATATTAATAGAAATATCTTTTCCTGTCCAATAATGTGTATTTGAATGAACATGGTATCCATTGGAATATGTCAAATGCTTTTACATTATTGATTATATATGCTAGAATAGTTCTAACACCATGATATATAGTATGCTTGTATTGTTTACTTGATGTTGAGGAAAGTACTATATCAATTCAAGCTGAAGATTGGAAAGCTCAACGGGGATCTACTTCAACCATCCAGAATAAGGTACGAGGTATGGTCCTTTAGTGTTAGACATTTTATTTCTATTACATATTGGAAAGGATTGATTTATGGAGTCAAGCTGTCTATTGTGGTACCCCAAGCCATAGGAATTTCTCTCTGTAACACCATCTTCAATCTAATACCATTCGGCTCTTTCATATGCTTTCCCTAGTGCATTAAAAATGCCTCAGGCCGTCACCGAATTCGCAACAAATGCTAGCGAAGAGGACTTGCAGTGGAGGAAAAGGATATCTCTGTCAATGAGAAGAGGGAGGAACATGTATCCATAAGTGGGAAGCACACTGATTTGAAGAAAATTATGATTTTGGCCCGCAGGGATGATTTTAAGGAACCATACTTATTTAAAAGTGTATAAATGTTGGCGAATATTACCAATTCTTAAAACACCAACTATAAAATGATTGGCGATATTTTTCAAAAAATATTTTAATTTCCAAGGATTTTATATTGTTTATATAATAATTTGGCGATTTTTGGGGTGAAAAAATTTTACCCCATCAAAATTGGGTGAAACAGGGCTTCAAAAAATGCAAAATGGTGAATGTTTTTTGGGAGAAAAACATGGAAAAATAGCCCACTGGGATAAAATTCGCTCCTAAAATCATCCCCGATCTTGGGTGCCGGACCTATTGTCATAGGCCAAGCCTGTGATTTTGATTACTCTGGAACTCAGGAATGCAAGGCCCTGAAGGAAGAAGGGTATGAGGTCATTCTCATTAACTCTAATTCTGCCACTATCATGACCGATCCAGATTTGGCCGGCAGGACATATATTACTCCCATGACCCCAGAATTAGTAGAGCAAGTCCTAGAAAAGGAGAGGCCCGATGTGCTCCTGCCAACTATGGGGGGGCAGACTGCACTGAATCTGGCGGTGGCTCTAGCGGAACGAGGAGCCTTGGAGAAGTACGGTGTGGAGCTAATAGTATTCTGTAGTTACGTATTTTTTTTGAAGTGATGCGTTCGTCTCTCTCATCATCAATTGGAGTATATTACCAATTGCATTGTTCTTGCATATGTTGAAACCTTCATGCTGCTTGGATAATTGCATTAAAGCTACTACCACTAGGGATTTTTTTTAACAGAAACAAAAAAATTTCCTTAAGTGAAGAGCAGCAAAGTTTGTTGTGATATGGACTGATTCTTTCCCATCTTGTAGATGACTGTTATTGATTCTTTCCTATTCTCTCTATGATTATTTTCTATCTTGTAGATGATTGTTTCCTATTCTTTTTAGGATCTGCAGCTTGACTGTAGAATTGACAGCTCGATTGTAGGATCTGGAAATTGATCCATTGATGTATATGTACCTGTACAATTCACTGTAATAAAACATAATTATATTTCTCTTGAACTCTGTTTTGAACTTGGTATCAGAGCCAAGAAGCTTAAATCGTTAGTGCTCTCCATTGAACCATGGCCGACTCAAATTCTAAAACATCTGGGAACAAATCTGCTCCCATTATTATTCAATCTGAAGGTTTGTCGTTCAATGTAGGGATTGTACTCAATGAAACAAACTATGATTTGTGGTCTCAAATCATGGAGATGCATATTGCTGAGAAGGAGAAACTCTCTTTCATTCGTGGTAATTCACAGCCACCTACCGAGAAGGATGATGGATATGAGAAGTGGTATGCAGACAATCAAAAGGTCAAGAGATGGTTGTTGATGTCTATGTCCCCAAAAATCATGAAGTGATATATTCGCTTACCCACCGCTCGAGATATTTGGAAATCCCTTTCTAAATATTTTTATGATGGAGCAGATGAATTGCAGGTGTTTGTCTTGAATCAGAGGGCCTTCTCTGTGAAACAGAATGAAAGAACACTCTCAGTGTATTATGGAGAATTAACCAAGATATTTTGTGAGTTGGATCATTGTGATAAGGTGATTATGGAGAGTGAGAATGATGTTGAATCTTACCGAAAATCAGTTCAGCGATAAAGGGTGCATATTTTTCTTGCTAGATTAGATGGTGAATTCGAACAAATCCATGGTGAAATTTTGAGAAAGGATCCTATCCCCGAATTGGAATCATGTTATGCTTTGGTCCGCCTGAATCTGTTCGAATCGCAATGATGAATGGAGAACCAGAAAAATCTGAAGCTTTAGCCATGGTGACTCGAAATCAATCTAATCAAAACCGGTCTTCTCAAAGCCAACCTAAGAACACTGATGGTGCCAATAAATCCACCTACAAATGCACTCATTGCAATCAATCTGGTCATACCAAGAGCCACTGCTTTGAACTTGTGGGGTATCCAGAATGGTGGGATCATATCCATGATTCACGAAAGAAGAATTCCTAGAGGACCTCCAGTGCTGCGGTTGTCGAAACAAAGACAGCGGATGGTGTTGTTGGTCAAATCTTAGCATTAGCTTCAATGATAAGTAATGGTGGTAAGGTTTTAAATATTTCTACACTTGTTTCTAATAGTGCATGGATAATTGATTCCGGTGCTACAGATCATAGGACGTTTGATTCTAGATAGGCCTCACCTCTTAAACCGTCCGCACAAAAATTTGTTTCCACTACCAATGGCTCTTCGGCCCCAATTATTGGAGAAGGGTATTTACCTCTCACTGATACTTTAAATCTAGATTATGTTTTAGTTGTTTTGTCTTTGGATTATATTTTGTTGTAAGTTTCTCAAATCACCACTACCTTATTTTGTATTGTAATTTTTTGGCCTGATTTTTGTGTGTTTAAGGACATCTGAATGAGGCAAACGATTGGTTGTGGTGTTAGGCAAGGAAAATTGTAATACTTGGAATTAGTGTCAAAGAGTTCGGACAAGTTGCGTCAAGCTTTAACGGTGGATGGCTCTGAGGGGGAGAAGAAGAAATATGAAATTTGGTTATGGCATCAACATTTGGGGCATGCCTCCTTTGGTTACCTGAAGAAATTATTTCCTAGTTTATTTGAAATTTTTTATGTTTCTAGTTTCCGTTGTGATGTTTGTGAACTTGCAAAAATACATCGTGCTTCGTTTCTATTAAGTTTGAATAAAAGTCCAGTTCCTTTTATGGTCATACATTTTGATGTTTGGAGTCTGTCCAAAGTCACTACCTTTGGTGGATCACGTTGGTTTGTTACTTTTATTGACGACTGTAGCAGGATGACTTGGGTGTGCTTGATGAAGTCTAAAAGTGAAGTGAATTTGTTATTTCAATTTTTTTATAAAATGGTTCGTACTCAGTACAATGCACAAGTTCAGGTTCTCCGCAGTGACAATGGAGGTGAATATTTGAGTTCTGAACTTCAACAGTATCTGGAAGCACATGAAACTATTCATCAAACTACTTGTCCCAATACACCTTAGCAGAATAGGGTGGCTGAGAGAAAAAAATTCCACTTGTTGGAGGTTGTCCATGCTTCGTTGATAGAATCCCATGTGCTGTTATCCTGTTGGGGAGAAGCACTTACCTTTGCAACATATTTGATCAATCGGGTACCCTCTAGCATTATTGATTTCCAGACACCATCTCGGGCTCTCGCTGAAGTGGTTGTTGCTCCAGCCATCCCAAATTTATCTCCTCGCGTCTTTGGTTGTGTAGCTTTTGTACACCTCCATAAGAATCAATGCAACAAGTTGTCTCCTCGAGCGCTGCAATGTGTCTTTCTCGGATATGTTGCTTATCAAAAGGGGTACCGATGCTATCATCCTCCAACCCAACAAATGTTTATTACATTAGATGTAATTTTTCATGAAGACTCAATGTATTTTTCCTTTGAGCCTGAACTTCAGGGGGAGTACTAGAAGGAAATTTAGACTCTAGACTATGATGATCACATCTCTGAAGATGTGGTTGTTCACATCCCGAAAGTAGGGGAACTCTCTAATGTGTTGAATCAAGAAGTGGGCGAATTGGATGTGGGTGGTTTGACTTTGGATCCAAGTAGTGATGAACACCCAAAAACTGAAGTTGTGGATCCACCTTTGTCCGAGTCTCTCAGACCACAGGTAGTTGATAAACCAAACCAATTGCTTGCTAAGGCTTCTCTTGAACCATCTAGAAGACAGTTACCACAGCGTCACACCAGAGGTATTCCTAAACCCACATACGAACCCGATCTTTCTAGTAACTTTAAATACCCCATGAGTCATTATGTGTCTAACCATCATTTGTCAGAATCAAATCAGTCATTTGTAAATCAGATATCTACTGTATCTATTCTTAACAATGTGCAGGAAGCCTTAGTTGACCCAAGGTGGAAAGCCGCTATGAATGAGGATTTGAAATCCTTGTAGGAGAATAAAACCTGGGAACTTGTTGACAGTTCACCAGGAAAGAAACCAGTCAGATGTCAGTGGGTTTATACTATGAAGTACAAAGCAGATGGTGCAATTAAATGCTTTAAGGCAAGACTGGTGGCAAAAGGATACACCCAAACCTATGGGATCGATTATGTAGAGACATTTGCACTTGTAGCTAAAATCAATACAGTACGAGTCTTGTTGTCTCTTGTTGCAAACTTGGGTTGGCTATTACAACAGTTTGATGTGAAGAATGCCTTTCTACATGGCGAGTTGTCTGAAGAAGTTTACATGGAACTCCCACCAGGATGCATGATACCATAAACGCATAGTCGGAAGGTGTGCAGATTAAATAAGTCACTGTATGGGTTGAAACAGTCTTTGAGAGCATGGTTTGGAAGGTTCAGAAAATCTATGAAATCCTTTGGTTACCATCAGAAAAACTCGGATCACACTTTATTCTTGAAGAAATAGCAGGGTAGATAACTACACTTATTGTATATGTGGATGACATGGTGGTTACAAGAAATGATCTCGAAGAAAGGAAGGCTCTACAGAATTACTTGTCCAGAGAATTTGAAATGAAAGACCTCGGCCCCCTAAAATATTTCCTTGGGATCAAAGTGTCTCGATCTGATAAAGGGATTTTTCTATCTTAAAGGAAATATGCCTTAGACTTGTTACAGGAAACTGGTATGTCAGCATGTCAACCCGCTGATACACCAGTGGAAGAAGGATTGAAGTTATGTGTTGAGTCTGATCAGGTACCAGTTGATAAGGGGAGATACCAGAGACTCGTAGGAAGATTGATGTACTTAGCACACACAAGGCCGGACCTTTCCTATGCCTTGAGTATTGTTAGCCAGTTTATGCATAATCCTGGCGAGCAACACATGAATGCAATTATGCGCGTTCTGAGGTATCTGAAATCTGCTCCTGTAAAAGGAATTTCATTCACTGAAAATGAAGATTGTCAAAGCGTGGATGCATATACTGATGCTAACTGGGCTGGAGCATTTTATGAAAGGTGATCTACTTCAGGTTATTTCACCTTTGTAGGACATAACCTTGTTACATGGAGAAGCAAAAAACAGAGTGTTGTTGCCCAATCAAGTGCATAGGATGAATTTAGAGGTATGACACTTGGAGTATGTGAAGCATTGTGGCTAAGAATTCTCCTCATAGATTTGGGCTATCCATCTAGGTAGCCAATTCGACTATATTGTGGTAATAAAGAAGCATGTGATATTGCTCATAATCTGGTTCAACATGATCGAACAAAACATGTGGAGGTAGATAGATTCTTCATTCAGGAGAAGTTGGATGAGGAGATCATGGAGTTGCCTAATATTCGATCAGAGGATCAGTTGGTCGATATTCTCACCAAAGCAATTTCAAGTCGAGTCTTCTCAAAAATTTTGGCCAAGTTGGGCATGTGTGACATCTATGCACCAAATTGAGGGGGAGTGTTGCGATATGGACTAATTCTTTCCCGTCTTGTAGATGATTGTTACTGATTATTTCCTATTCTCTCTGTGATTCCTTCCTATCCTGTAGATGACTGTTTCCTATTCTTTTTAGGATCTGTAGCTTGATTATAGGATCTACAGCTTGACTATAGGATCAGCAGCTCGATTGTAGGATCTGGAAATTGATCCATTAATGTATATGTACCTGTACAATTCACTGTAATAAAACAAAATTATATTTCTCTTGAACTCTGTTTTGAACTAAGTTTAGGGCTGAGAAACCTGAAAACTTCTGGGGCTTAAGAGGTGTCCATGCTGTAGGTGATATGAATTTGCTGCCCTTCACCTGTGTTAAGAAAATAGAACATGGAACCTCCATGAATTCGGTACACATCTGAAATTTTTAGGGTTTTCTCGATGAAATCCCTGTTAAGAACCCAAAACAAACAAACATACAAAAAATCAGATACCAGTTAACTAGCAAACTGAATCATTTGGGCTAACTAACAAACTGAATACCTCTGAGTACATAGAACACCATCTCAGAATCGAGATACCTAGGCACAAAAAATGACTTGGGTTACATGCCAATCAAGACTATTTGAAGATCATGAGGCGGTTTCATTGCATCTTCTTCCAACTTTGCAGCCTAACCTATTTCTATCTTCAATATTTTCTTGGATTTCTCCAACAGAAATATGCCTTCCCCTCGAAACGTTAAGGCAGCTATGACTGGTAAAAGAAGCAAACTTGCAGAATGGCACGCCATTTTCGAGTTGTGGTCGATAGATTTAATCCAGTTCCCACCGATACACTAAATCAAACATAGATGAGCTTCTTACATAATGAACTGGTGGAGGGAAGGAGGAGGACAACGTCAAGGTAGATTTGGTACATGTATATGTATGGATAAATACACTTGGTATCCATGCATGACAAGGAGGATGACAAAGGTTTGAATTTAGGGTTTTTCATTGACACTAAGGCCTCGATTGTTGAAGTTATATTCGTGGATAGGTTCTAGGATCACATAAATATTAAAAAACAGGAAATCGTTATCCTCTATTATTGTTCCATTAAAATTTTGGTTGTATTAAAACTTTGCTGACGAGAGCCTATCATCGGGTCTTGGGGCACAAGTCCCCAGAAAAATGTCTCCTACACAAACCAATGAACATGCAAAAAAGTAGTTTTAAAAAAATATTATTTAATACACCTGAAAATTAAACTATGCAAAAACTTTATAAAACACAAAAAATTTCTCATGTGAACCCCCAATTAATAGAAGTGAGCGATTGATATATATCCCCTTGTCAGGGACATAATAATAATCATGACATAGGATGAATGTCGTATTTTAAAATCCTCATTTGTATTTGATCCATTCTAAGCATTCCTATTGGTCATGGAGTCCATTGGACTATATCTCATTTAATTATTTGTCAAACACTTTGGTATGCCTTGCAAATATATCCTTCAATATTCTCATAGTTAGAATAAATTAACCATCCACATAAATAGATGGAAGATACTAAATCAAGATTTAATAAATCATAACATAATATAGGAAGAACAAAAACATGATGATTAAATTAGGCTTTATGTCCTTGATTTACATTTCTATGGATTTTCTTAGCTTATTTTAGAACCAACAAATCAACACACTAAAGGAACACTAAACACAATGATTGAGTTGGGTTTGAAGCCCTAGATTTCCATTTTCATGGATTTGATTACCTTTTTCTAGAACCGGTAATCTCTCACACATAGGAAAAAGAATAAACATGGTGATTGAGTTGGGTTTTATGCCCTTAGCTTGTATAACCATGAATCTTATTACCTTGTTCTAGAGCTAGTAAATCAACAAACATAGGAACCACACCAAACATGGTGATTGAGTTGGGTTTATCCCTTGGACTTGCATTTCCACATATATGCTTAACTTGTTATAGAGCAAATAAATTAACACACATGACTAGAAAATAGGTCTTGGTAAAATATTAAAAAACTAGATTCTATATTGCTTATTGTCTATCCCTCATACTTCTAATAACAATTAAAAAAGAAAATTGTCCATTAAAAAATCAAAGTACTCACATATAACAACCTTAGTAATACAAAATCCTAATGTCAACTATTAGCTAGATGAACCTATATAAGGGTCGATATTTTTCAGATATACAAAATAAGTAACACTTAATTCTAAGATGTTGTAGGTTTTTAATATAATTTCACATTCATGTCTCATTCCTTTTCTTCTAACCTAATTTTTTCCATCACTTGCATCTTTGAGCTCTCAATAATGCCATTTAATTTCTATGACTTTATCTTGAGAATGGTATCTATACATTCACCCTCTAAAAGTTCACAATTGCACAAAATCAATTTGTCTAACGATAACAAATCCTCAAAATCCACAGACAACTCTTATTTCAAATATAAATACTGTACAAATCATGGCGTGCTAAGCCTTCAATAAGTTTAATTATGTTTTCACACATTTCCAATATCAAATATCTTAAACTTGCAAATTCTATGAATAATTCGAGAATCTATTAAGAAATGTAATGGCTCAAGTTGACCAACTCTTTCCATATGATTGAGTTTACAAAGTTCTTTAGGTAATTATTTCAATGAAAAACAACCATTCATTTGCAAGTTCTTATGTCATAGGAATGTGTCATCCTAGATCGTTTGTCTCGTTTGAAAAATGTAGCTTGATATATTTTCCATAACCACTTCCATAACAATTCAAAAGAAGCATCATGTCTCACCTTAACATATAAATCATATGTTCAGTTCATGGGTCAATAAAAAGATCTCAAATTAGATGAATGGAAAGACTTGTTTCAATTTGGTTATATTAAATTATTCAATACTATCCAGAATTCACATGCATAGGAAGAACATTACGTATGTTTATTGAGTTGGGTTTTATGTCTTAGAATACCATTTTATGGATCTACTTACATGGCTCAAGAGTTAATAAATCATAACATGATATAGGAAGAACAAAAAAACATGATGATTAAATTAGGTTTTGTGTCCTTGATTTACATTTCTATGGGTTTTTTTTAGCTTATTTTAGAACCAACAAATCAACACACTAAAGGAACACTAAACATGATTGAGTTGGGTTTGAAGCCCTAGATTTCCATTTTCATGGATCTGGTTACCTTTTTCTAGAACCAGTAATCTCTCACACATAGGAAGAAGAATAAATATGGTGATTGAGTTGGGTTTTATGCCCTTAGCTTGTATAACCTTGAAGCTTATTACCTTGTTCTAGAGCTAGTAAATCAACACACATAGGGACCACACCAAACATAGTTATTGAGTTGGGTTTATCCATTGGACTTGCATTTCCATTGATATGCTTAACTTGTTATAGAGCTAAAAAATTAACACACACGACTAGAAAAATAGGTCTTGGTAAAATATTAATTAAAAACTAGATGTTATCTTGCTTATTCTCTATCCCTCGTACTTCTCATAACAAATAAAAAAACAAATCGTCCATTAAAAAATCAAAGTACTCACATATAATAACCTTAGCAATACAAAATCCTAATGTCAACTATTAGCTAGATGGACCTATATAAGGATTGAGAATTTTTAGATATACAAAATAAACTCTTAATTCTAAGATGTTGTAGGTTTCTAATATAATTTCACATTCATATCTCATTCCTTTGCTTCTAACCTAATTTTTTTCATCACTCAGATATCTTTGAGCTCTCAATAATGTCATTGAAGGGAGTGAGCATGAAAACACAATAGACTACATCAAAGCCCTTTGTTGGCACCTACACAATAACCTTACTGTTTATTTTGCACTAACAAATGGTTTTATTGTCAAGACCTGGTTTTTAATAGGACATTGTTAACTTGATGGATGCGCACATGTCGACGATCCAAATCCAATAGTGGTGGGACAAAATGTTTGAGGATTTCATAATACATGAATCTTAACTATGAGGGTGGGTGACATCAAGAATTAAATAGTACATCCTCTATAGAGGATCACCCCTAGATCAATACAAAATTTTGAGGGTTGAACTCCCCATAGAACTAGTAGAGTGGCTATAGATACTTGTAGAAGCTCTTGAATATCATAATCGCCTAAGGAGGCTTATTCAGTGGACTTAAAGGGACCTAATCAAGCTGAACTATCTAGATTGTCCTCAAACCAGAGCTGTCAATTTTCGGGTAGAAAATACTCTCACTGGTTCAATTGTAGAATTCACAACAAAAAATAACCAATCGATATCCAGAGATAAAGAAGAGCTAAAAAGGGGAGCTAGAGGTAGATTATTGAAGGAAGTTCCACTATGGATTAAGACCTGGATGGTTGAATTTGGATTTCTACCTTTGAACTAGAGTAAAATGGAGTAAAACCCTCACCCTAGGGGAATGGTCAAAGTAATGTTACTACATTACAGAAGGTAGAAACTACGTGCAATGGAGGGGGGATCTAGTAATGACTCTAGGGTAGAACGAAGAGAAACAAGGGAAACAATCTGTGATTAGTGGTGGAAATCATCTGAGAAAGGGAAAAAGAAGAAGTGTGCCACTATAAGGAGAGTTGTAGAATGGAGAAAGGAATGAAGAGAGGGAAAGTGAGATACATCAAATGAAGCAGAGAGAGGAACTTGCTAGATCATGTCTAAAAGGAAGAGGAGTAGAGATATAAGATGACCCAGTAAGAGGAAGTCAAGGAGAAGGAACAAGCATGAAATAGGAATGTGAAACTCAGTCTCCAAGTAGTGAATCACCAGATCAATCACCTAAGCCAACCCTGAACGAATTTGCGAAAATAGAACCTAGGAAAGTGAACCCCCCATTGTTCCATAAGTAGATACCAAAATTAACGGTATTGGAACACCTTCGACAACCTCTTAGGAACCCTCGCATAATTTGGTATAATATTATCAACATTATGTTTTACAGTTTCCCTAGTATAGTTAGATGATCAATAGTATGAATAATTTGCAGAATAGTTCACTAGCAGGTGGAAGCAGTAACAGTTCTCAGCAAGATAACTGTAGTATTGTAGCTCAACTAGGACCTCAAGTATTTGTGTTGGTAGTATCTCTGTGTGTTGCAATGGTTGGAGTGCAAGAAAGACCACCTATAAAGTGTCTAAAATTTTAGGGTAAAGGAGAAGAAGTTGATGCAGAACAACATTGGTTCCTTTGTGAAGCTATATGGATCTCTAGAGGGACCACAATGGCATCTAAACTGGTTTAATTTCATACCACGTTACCTGGAATATCTTTATAATAGTATATGATACTGATTGAGTGATGAGATCCAAATGAACCATCCCTTATGTTAGCAGATATACATAAAATATTCTTGAATGAATTTTTGCAACCTAAGTTGGAGCAGGAAGGCATTGTAGAATTAAGTAGAATTAAGGGAAATTTGACATATGCCAAGAGAATATGCTTGGGATTACACACAATGGCTCAGATATGTACAATCCAAGCTTTCATTTCTTGTGCATGATGGCCACCATAAATAATGATTTATTCAAGGGTTATTAACCCTACTATAGAATTCCCTTGTCACAATAGGTTGTAAAATCACCTCGAAGTTCCTTGGAGTAGGCTATGGAGATTGAAACAATGGCTAATTACCTGACCACTAGAGTAGTAGAAACTTCTTCATTTACCTGAAATTTATTGCAGGTACAAAATAAGATTGTGGAATTAATTGAAAGGCTACAGGAGTTGGCCATACAAAAACCAAGTCTAGTGCATAGGATATATGTTAGAAGGTCATCATGTGTCAAAATGTCCCAGAATGAGGGGAGGACGATCCTACTAAAATGACCATTTAATGGTGGATAAAGTGGGGTTGTTCTCCAAGTTGTCGTATAAAACCATTTTCATTCCATAGGATGGCCAACGTATCCAAATCCGCCAAGCTCTTGTTTGAATGATTACTATGAGATATGAAAAGGATATGGACACCCAGTCCAAGTCTACCCAATTTATTAAAATTATTACATTGTGCCGAATAGAGCATATTATGAATTATCTGGATCCACTATACATAATACCAACAAATACAGAGCTTTAGATACATTGACAGAAATATTAGACCGCTCCATATACCAAGTAGCAGACCAACAACTAGTAAGAAGAGGCGGTGGAGGATGCGCAAGAGGATTTGGATCCAAAGGAGGAGGAGGTCACATAGGTCTAATTGAATGTTATAATTACAATAATATTGGACACCTCTCTCAATGTTTCCCTTTACCTAAGAGACCATGGTGAGTTTGTGTACAAACACTCATACTATTGAAGAATTCCTGAAACTTGTCGCAAGGTGGGAAGATTGTGCAAGACAACTAGATAATTTTATTAATTTTGAATAGTAGGAATATCACAACTTAGTTGTATGTGTTGTCACCCAAGGAGGAGCAAGAATCGAAACATATCATTGCAAACCCAATTCACCAGTTATAAGAAAAGAAGCCCCAAAAATTACAAAGTAAGTCCTAGTCCGACATAAAGAAAATTATCATGATGTTGTCCACATGTTTAAACGAATATGAGCCCCACCAACCAGGGATGTGGCATGATCATACCACTAGTATAGAAGGGATGGCACATTGAGAAATGGTGGAAGAGAAACAAGTACTAACAAGGAAAGAGATTGGGTTTCTTTATGGTTTACCTTACTAAAAGATATTTTGGAGGATGAAAGTGCCACCTATAAGTTGCACAAAACACTTTGTAAAATTCGGTGTTGTGAAGTGGATGAAGAAATTTGTGCCTTGCTGCCAGAAAGAATGGTTCAACTTGTCCTGAAATAAAGAAGGAAAAAGACTGGTCAAGGATTCCATCTATAGGCATAATTCCATGGCTATGAAATTAAGAACACGATGTTATATTTGGGGTCTAATGTAAATATAGTATAGAAATAAATATTGGGAATCAATGGGATGACCTCCCCTTGTCTATTCCCCTATTCAGTTAAGAATGGTGAACTAGTACCACATCTTTTTTATTGACCGACGAAAGGCTTGTTGAGATGGATAAGCACTCACTCTTTTGATAATGATTCCAAAGAAGCTTGGGATAATTGGAAAAATGGACAACATAAGCTCTCTTCCTGACGTTGTGAAATGATAAAGTCATTTTGATGGATTGGACTTGAAGTGCAAGATCCACCAGTATATGATGGTGTCAACGACTTAGACAAATTCCTTTAGAAAATGGATTCATGTGTTGCAGAATAATATCACATGGATGTTTTGGATATCGTACTAAGAGGAACTCCTACAAGATGGTGGGTGACACACAAGGATGATCTCCCTAATTGGAGTACCACCCATCTAGAATTAATGATCAGGTTAAACTCTTCCAAGCACGCTAACAAAGTGCCAGAAATTTATAGTGGGAAGAAAAATTCCTATGCTCACATTGATCAATGCAAACATCAGTGGGAAACAAATGGATTTCAGCCATTAGAGCAAATTTTAGGTCTAAAATGGGCCTTATAAAAAATTGTTGTGTCATGGATGAGTGTGTGATGAGTTAGATTTCTCAAACCATATGCATTTCAATATTTTGGTCAACCATTATGGTTGAGTTGGACTTATAGAATTTTATGATGCTTATATGTCATATTTTTATTTGACAATAGCTAACTTTATATAAACCTCACCTTGGTTAAAATCTTGAAAAAATCATCTCGAAATATGTTAAATATACTTGAAATAGTAAATATATAGTATTTTATATTATCACTACTTCTAAGTTTTTTAAGATATAAATCTCACATTAGTTAAGATGATAATGGAGTAATTTTGAAATAATAAAAACATTTATATAATTAATATTTTGAAAATAAAAAAATAATAATATTGAAAACCTATCCTAAATAACAAAATATGAGAGAGAGAGAAGAGTATTTCTCTATTTTGTGATAAATTTCTCTTAAACAGGGAATTGGGATCTCTTGGTACTTCTAGGGCTAAAATGCCCACCTTAAAAAATTAGTGTGGAATCTCATAAAACTCAAAACACAAAAACAAAACATGAGAGAGAAAAGAGTATTTCTCTATTTTGTGATAAATTTCTCTCTTAAACAAGGAATTGGGATCTCTTGGTACTTTTGGGGCTAAAATGGCCACCCTAAAAAATCAGTGTAGAATCTCATAAAACTCTAAACACAAAAATTGTAAATATCATTAATACCTTTCCACTAGGCAATCATTGATTGCCAAGGAAAGCATCGGGTAGAGAATAATTACTTTCACCTCAACGCCCACAAGGACCAAGCCATTGAGCAACGCGTTGAGAGACCATTCAAATAATGTGCATTATATACAATTTTAAGTATACTTCCATGTTACATGTGGGATATGCATCTGAGTTCATCAAAGGAAAATACCCAAATATGTCAGAGGTGAATGCTTGAAAAAACAGTGAAGAAATACAAGAGGAACATGAAGGTCAAATGCCCACAACTCTATACTATGTGATTGATGTTAAGGATGGAATGCATGATGTGTTGAAGACATCCCGAGGTTATTAACAAGCTGAGTGTTTAAATCAATTGTCAACTGCAAACAAGGAACTGCAGCCATATTTATCATCGGTAATTCAAAACAGGAAACATCAAATTGGATCATTATTGATTTGATGGAAAAACATATTTAAGAAAGAGATAGTTTTGGCTAAGAAAATCAAGCATCCCATATTTTCAGCCATTGATGCATTTATTAGATCCATATTTTATGGCAATCAAAGATCATCAACAAATTCCAAGGCATGGATTATGCAGTTTATACCAACTTCGAGGGTAACTGTCAATCTTTTTCTAGATTTATGGTTCATCAAATTTGGAAATTTCCAAATGTTCTCATTAAGCAACTCAGGATCAACAGGATAAGTTCAAGAACATAATACATGGAAGCAAAGATCCATATTTGGTGGAGAAGTATAAATATTTCATCTTTCCATAGGTTAAAAACAAGCACTGCAGAAAATTCGAGAGCATGTAAAGATTATCTTTAATTTTAAATTGAAAATCAATCCCAGATTTGATGGACATGTGGCAGAGCATTTCAAGACAATGATTATCAGTCAAAAATTCAACCTCAACAATTCCACATATCTTGGAACTAATTTGAGATCGAATAAGTGATAAATTAGTGATAGATAAGATTTTGTAAATGTTATATATATATATATAATCATTTGTAATGAATGGGGTTCCAGCAGAGAGGGTGAGAGTGTTGTAAGAAGGGCCGAGAGTCTAATTTATGAAAGTGTGAAGACATGCTTTGCTTATTTCATTTGTGGCCTATAATCTGAAGTGAAAATCTTATTTCTTATGAAGCAGGTTTTAGTTGTTATTTAAACTGAATACTTTGTGGTTTGGTCCAAACTAATCATAGTCTTGAAATCTTTTATAATAAAGTTTTTATTATATTTGCTCATATTGTGATATAGTAGCGCAGATTCCATGTTTGGAATGTTATTATGAGAATGGAGATTATTTTGATATGTGATGAAAAGTATGTTCTACATGTTGTAATTAGTTTTGAACTTGAATCATTAGTAATTTCCTTTTTACTTTAGGTCTGTTATTCATGCTATTTGTAGAGCTTGATGTATTCTATTGCCTTATACTTTCTATCTCTCTAATATCCTCTTGAACCCTTTATATCAGACATCCCAACCACTTATTTAAAAACCAATAATTCAACCCTAGAGCATAAGATGTGCTAGTTAGGATCGAGTTACATTCTTTGAACTGATTCTATCATAAACACTCTCTCTCGTATTTTCTTATTTAGGATTTTTTTTAATATTATTTTATTTTATTTTTTAAATATTAATTATATAAATGTTTTTATTATTTCAAAATTACTTCACTATCATCTTAATTAATGTGAGACTTAAATTGTAAAGGACTTGGATGTAGTGATAAAATAAAATAAAATAAAAATAGTGATTATTTATATTTAATATTATTGTAATTATATTTTTTCATATAATTTCAGTTCTTTTTAAGTTTTAGATTTTATTGAATATCAAAAAAGAGTGGTACATTTATATAACTAGCACATTTGCAATATTTGCAGATGGAAAAAGTTGCAGGTATCATAAACTAAACAAATGTTTAATATGTCCATTTCTAGTCTGCGTAACTTGTGCGTTGTTTGCTTATGAACCCTTGGATGATGAAGATGGTGAACAATATTCCAAACCATTTAAATCTAGTAGTTCATTAATAAAAAATAAAAATATTCAACTTCCCACCCACCCCCAAAGCTGAAATAAACACACTTACATCATAAAAAATAAATAAATTGTAATATACATTTTGAAAATTTTACCACTATATTATTTATTGTGTGTGCACAAGAATATAAACCTTCTATTATTATTTTCAACCCTCATCTATTAACTCTACACTAACCCAACATTCTTGTCAACTACAATTAATGAGATACTATATGTTGACCTTCACTAGATAACACATTTAACTTAAAACATTAATTTTATTTTTAAAATATTAATTATATAAATGTTTTTATTATTTCAAAATTACTTCACTATCAATGTGAGACTTAAATTGTAAAGGACTTGGATGTAGTGATGAAATAAAATAAAATAAAAATAATGATTATTTATATTTAATATTATTGTAATTATATTTTTTCATATAATTTTAGTTCTTTTTAAGTTTTAGATTTTATTGAATATCTAAAGAGTGGTACATTTATATAACTAGCACATTTGCAATAGTTGCAGATGGAAAAAGTGGTAGGTGTCATAAACTAAACAAATGTTTAATATGTCCATTTCTAGTCTGCGTAACTTGTGCGTTGTTTGCTTATGAACCCTTGGATGATGAAGATGGCGAAGAATATTCCAAACCATTTAAATCTAGTAGTTCATTAATAATAATAAAATAAAAATATGCAACTTCCCACCCACCCACCCCCAAAGCTGAAATAAACACACTTACATCATAAAAAATAAATAAATTGTAATATACATTTTGAAAATTTTACCACTATATTATTTATTGTGTGTGCACAAGAATATAAACCTTCTATTATTATTTTCAACCCTCATCTATTAACTCTACACTAACTCAACATTCTTTTCAACTACCATTAATGAGATACTATATGTTGACCTTCACTACATAACACATTTAACTTAATGTGGCATGGCATATTTGTAGTGTGATGTGAGGAGACCAATTTTTCAGTCCATCATTTCTTCCATGAGTACGGACCAATAGCCAAGGCTTGGTATTTGCACAAGGAAACATGATGACAAACTGGTGTTGGAAGAAGATATGCACAAAATTCTACCTAGATTTTTCATTCTCCGAAACCAACGATTATGTAACCAAAGAACTAATAGCAATGAGAGGAGTATTATTTACTAATGAATTGCATAATTTTAGAAGATAATATATATGTCATGCCCACCAATCAATTCCAGACATGACCTTCTCAATCTCAGAAGTGGCATTTCCCCTCTATTGTGCAAAGGTAGAACATGAGAATTCAGACTCGAGTGAATTAGACCACTTGTGGAAGTTAACCTTTAAGGAGTATGAAGGATCCCAAGAAGTACAACAGATGAAACCATAAGAAACTAGAGCACTCTATATGTATCCTATGAAACTATAGAAATTCAATATTGGTACAAAAGAGAGTCCAAAAGGCGGCTATCGGTGACTATTGGGGAAAACAAATAGTATCTAAGATAACTTCATTGTTGAAGGAATATGAAGATTTGTTTCCACACAACTTAACAGAACTAAAGGGAATTAAGTAGGATGTGGGTGAAATGAAGATTGCATTGAAACCAAATACCAAACCAGTGAAGCATCGACTCTATGGATTGAATTCCCGAGTGGAAAAAAAAGTTATCAGAGTTTGTAATCCAAATCAACAAGGATACAGAGGATATCAAAGTTTGTGTTGATTATCGCAGTCTAAACGTTGCATGCACCCATGATCCATTCCCAACATCATTCATCGATGAAGTCTTAGATCAAGTGGTAGGGAATCAAGCATACTCCTTCACAGATGGATTGTTGGGTTACCACAAAGTTAGAATCGCAGAAGTAGACAAGAAAAAGACAATGTTTACAACATAATGGGGTCACTTGCTTATAATTTTATGTCGTTTGTATAATTCCCCTACTTCTTTCTCAAATATTTTAATCTTAACTTCCAGGGAGTTTCTTCATCAATTTTTGTAGGTTTACATTGACAACTGGATAGTTTATAGCATGCTTAAATATCATGTTGCATAGCATTGGTTGGTTCTTGATCGCTACCTAAAAATGTGGATATCCTTGAACTTATGGAAATGCATTTTCTATGTTCCTTTAGGCAATCTGTTGGGACACATTTTCTATTGTGACAAAAATCTAGTAGACCCTACAAAGATCACAGTGATTGTGAATCTGTAGACACCTACATCAATAAAGCATTTGTAATCCACCTTGGTACATACAATATACTACAAAATATTGTATCCACAACTATGTATCGATCACCACCTCGTTGGAACAATTATTGAATAAGATTAATCTTTTAAGTGCATTAAGGATTGTGAAAAGGCATTTGCAATACTAAAAGACAAAATGGTCAACACCTTGATGTTGACGATATTTTCTCTCAAGATTCAATCTTCATGGATGAGATCATAAACCAAATTCCTATTTTTGTCTACAACTACTTTTTTTTCACATGGAAATATACAAGGAAAACCCAGCAACACTTCCCCACATTAATGGATGGTAGAGGTGGTAAACCGCTGGCCATCCTAACAGAAGGCCTAACCCCAAAGGACTGAAGGCTCGAACCCGTGACCTCTCCCCGAACCAAGAGAGTGTGAGCACGTCTTACCAATTGAGCTGACCCTTGAAGCTATGTCTACAACTACCTGCTAGACGGGATGCAACCTCATCCTCAATTCGATCCACAAAACTCATGATATCTATATGAGAACGCACTCATGCGTAATTAAACTCAAATTGATGTAATTGGAATTATGTTGGTTATAATATGTGTTTAATATCAAAGGCTTGCGAGCTGAACAATTAAAGTGATGAATGTAATCTCTTTTGATCTTGTATTAATGGATAATTAAGTTGTAGAAGTTGTGTTTCTTAATATTTGTATGATATAGTTTAAATCTCAAACTCACATACCAGAAGAAAAGGGCCCACCTCGTGGTTTGGAAAAGTTTGTTCTCTTTCATTTTGTTTAGTTATCATTCTTAATTGTGTTCATGTTTGTATTGTTTCCATTGTATAAATTATCGGTTAGATCGTGTTGACTAATGGTGTTGAAAATATATGTTTATTGATACTTCATATGTTTCTTCTACATTTTATTTGTTCANCCCTCGGGAGGGGAGCTTGTCTAGTGCACACCGTCGGATTTCTCATCCAACGGTGTGCACTGGACAGGCTCCCCTCCCGAGGGAAAGTCTGTCCAGTATATAGCCACCGCCACACAAGCATCTGGTTCTTTTCTTTTTGCATTCGTACATGAAATTGTAATTTCTTTATTATATTCAAATTAGTTCTATAGTATCTTGTTAGAATAGAATTGATATTTGGTTTGAATAATGTGCATATAGGGTAGCTTGTGTAGGTCAGCTTTGATCATTAGAAGCTCTTAAATCATGGAATTTAAATTTGTATTATATTTGAGATCTATCTTCGATATATATTTACTTCTATTGATTATATGAATACTCTATTTGTCTGTCATCATCAATTCATTTTATCAATACAGTGATGGATATTTCTCCCCTGCGAACAGGTGAGACCTCCTCTAGATCCTTTCCCTGTTCCAAGACAAACAAAGGGGGTACACCACTGTGATTTCACCCACTAGATCCAATAATGCTTTCACACACAAAATATGAAGAGAGAGGGAAGAAATATTAACACAACTTAACTTATGTGAGGTCCTTTGGTGAATATCAATCCAGGTTGTCGCAAATGTGATAGACTTGGCTCTAGCTCAACTTGCTAGTACCCTACAAACAAAGAGAAAATAAACACATTTCTTCAAACCCTTCTAACATATATAAAAATGCATGTAAATGACATAAAACATGTAGATCTAAGAAATATATATCTAAATCTAATCTGAATTAATTTAACATCACATTAAACATATATATATATAAATCATACACATTCATAAACACCATGAAGTGGAGTGGGGAGAAATGAATGTATCTATATTTCAATATCAATAAGAATGCATCAAACCATACCTTGAGTCTTGATGTATATCTCCTCCAATATTCCTACTCCAAACCTTCCTTGACTCAACCAAGATGATCACAAATAGTTGTAGGATGCACTATGGATTTCAACAACATAACAATACTAAGCAATAGTCTCCCCTTTTTGTTAAAATGGCCTCAATATATAAGTGGATGGTGGATGAAGGGAGGATGAATGTAGACTCTAAAGGACACATGGACTCGACCTGGTGTGTGAATTCCTATGCCAAAATGTGGTGGAATCTAATCATTAGAGCAATTTTGGGGTCTAAAATGGGCCTTATAAAAAAATGTACCATGGATGAGCTTGTGATAAGTCAGATTTCTCAAACCAATAGAATTTCAATATTTTGTTCAACCATTATGATTGAGTTGGACCTATGAATTCAATGATGCTTATGTGTCATATTTTTATTTGACAATAACTATCTCCATATAAATCTCACATTGGTTAATATTGAAAAAAGTTCATCTTGAAATATGATAAATATACTTGAAATAATATATATATAATATTTTATAATATCACTACTTCCAAGTCCTTTAAAATATAAATATTGCATTCATTAAAATGACTATGAAGTAGCTTTGAAATAATAAAAAGAGTTATATAATTAATCTTTTGAAAACAAAAATAAATAATATTTTTACAAAATTTCCTAAATAAGAAAATAGGAGAGAGAAAAAAGAATATTTTTTTATATTTTTGTGATAACTTTCCTCCCAAACATGGAATTGGGTTTTATTGGTGTCATTAGAAAGGTTTTTATGAGTTCTACAACTTTCTTGTTTTGAGTTTGTTGGGATTCTGCACCTATTTTCTAGGGAAATTGTTTTAGTACAGGGTTACTAAAATGACCTCCTTGGAAAATCGGCGCGGAATCTCAGAAAATCAAAAACATGAAAGTTGTATAAATCATTGAGACCTTTCCAATGGTGTCAAGAGTGTCCAATTCCAATTTTGGGAGAGATATTTATCCCTAAAACAACACAATATTTTTTTCTCTCTCCTACTTATTTAGGATATTTTTTAAATATTATTTATTATTATTTTTAAAAGATGAATTATATAACTGTTTTTATTATTTCAAAATTACTCCATAACCATTCTAATTAATGCAAGATTTATATTTAAAGGAATTGGAAGTAGTTATAGTATAAAATAAAATAAAAATGGTGATTGTATATTTTAGTATTATTGTAATTATATTTTTCCATTATAGTTTTAGTTTTTAAAAGTTTTAGATTTTATTAAATAAATAAAAAGTAGTGATACATTTATAAAATAAATTAAATTATGTGGACAAGAATCTAAACCATTCATTAATATTTTCAACCCTCATCTCTTAACTCTACACTAACCCAGCATACTAGTCAACTACCATTAATGAGATACTATAGGTTGACCTTCACTAGATAACACCTTTAACTTAGTGTGCATGGCATATTTGCAGTGTGACGTGGATTTTATTATTATTTTCCTTTGGAGGCCCATTTTAGACCCCAAATTCACTCTAATACATAGTCATGATCCTTCCAAAAACCGTGCAAGGGAATACCATCTCCCCCATAAGGTAGTGCAAGGATTGATGGCATCACTCCCCTAATGGCATGCAATGGGCAATAGTAGAGTGACCACCACTCCCCCATAGCCATGCAAGAGGTGATGATGGAAAAAATAGGCCAAGAGAAGGGTATATGAAGGTGGTTTCATCTTGCCATATATGTATGGTATCTAAGGATATCATAGGATGGAAAATAAGGGTATAGAATATTCCTCCTAAAGTGTGAGGTAAGAAGAGAAATTGATGGCCAAAACACTTTACAAATAATAATATGGAAAGGTAAGGAATTGGAAGCGAGAAACCAAAGAGGACCTACCATCAATCATCAACCAAGTATGCATATATCATCCCCTATGTAGGAATACCCATGCTTGGAAAAAGTAATACACAACATGGCCACCAAGAAAGTACATTGCAGATCCATGTAATAATATGCAAGGTCATAGTCATGAAAAACACACAGTGGATCCATGTCATAATATACAATTAGGAGGACAGGTAGCACCACTGATAGTGCTCAAATGTTCCTCATACATAGTCGTAATTGTTGATATGAACTCCAACGTATCTTGGGAGGGGAAAGAATGTTGAGTGATGTAACCCCTAAATCCAAGGTCGTCGTCTCAATGTGAATAGATGTGTTGATGTCGAACATATGAGAATCTATTTAACTACTGGTCAATGATGTTTACCATTAATAGATGCAAGGGAATATACCAATGATGATAATGGAACCCAAGACACCTGGTGCAATCTAGTGAGTGTGAATAGATGAGCTGAGGTCGAGCACTTGTAGACTCGCTCGATTAGGATTCAATGATGTTTACCCCTTCTCGAATGCAATAAAAACTTTCCACTGATGAGTGTAAGCTCTAGGGTACTATACTTTCTACATTCACTTCCTAAATACGAATTTGTCATCGATAGGAAGAAACATGTCAAAGAAAAGCCATAATTTATCCCCCATCAATTGACACGAAACATACATCAAGAGATGTGATAAAGATATATAATGTCACCAAGTATAAAAGATTGACATAGGGATGGCCGACACATAAGGTAAATGGGGCTAAATAATGGTTGAATCATGTTAACATTCCCTTGAACATATATCACCACAATTGTATGACTAGGAAAGATAGACTCAAGCACACCATCTAGACCATAGTACAACAACACAGGAGGCATCAAATCACCCTCCACAATGATTGGAAGAGTATCCAAACAGAGAAGTACTATGACTCGTGAAAATGGTAAGGATATGAGGCAAGCAGATAACCCAACTATAATACAAAGACACAAACAAGTGCGATGTTCAAGGGTGACGTACTAGACTACCACCACTTCTTGAGATAGATAATGTAATCCCTCCCCCCCCTTTTTTTTTCTTTTTATGTGTCTTCTTCACTTTTTAACGATCTTGAAAAAGAGAGAGAAGTATGCTCAATAAGGTATTTTTCATAGAAGTTTAAAGATCCCAAAAAAGTAAAATTGAAGTATTCTTCATTTTTTAACGAACTCAAAGAAATGATAGAAGAGTGCTCGATATAGTATCTTTCCCGTTAAACTGTAAACAGTCAAAAAAAGTAAACTCAAGTCCACTTTCATTTTTTTACGAAATCAAAGAAGAGAGATACCGTTGCTAGATAGAGGTTTGTTTCCATAGATGTTTTAATGAGCCAAGAAAGGTAAAGTTGATACATCCTATTTTTTTTAACGAGCTAGAAGGAGAGAAGAAAGAATGCTTGTAAGGTTACATTTTCTGGAGAATTTTAACGAGCTCAAAAAAGTAAACTCGAGACCTCATTTTTTTTAACAAGCTCGAAGGAGAGAGGAAATAATGCTCATAAATATACCTTGTCCATGGAAGTTTAGCAGTCTTGGACAAGTCAACTCAGTTACATATTTATTTTTTAAGGAGCTCAAGTAAGAGAGATAAAATTGCTCCAAAACTACGTTCTTAGTTCAATTTTAATGATCTCAAAAAAGGATAAAAGGATACTTGACGGGAGAGAATGAGTGGTACTAGAGGGTGTCAATAGGTTCCTTTGCGCGTGGAACCAACTAGGTGATACGTGGTGCAAGTGCATAATAACGAGAAAAATGGGATCATAGTATGTAATGTCCCCCAGGGCTATCAAGGTGTATGAGGGGCATATCATTATTTCTCTAAGGCTAATTAGATCATTTTAGCACAACAAATTAATTAAACAAATATTAAATTTCATTTTTCAAGATTTAATCACGACGAAGTACCTTTAATTACCAATAAATTAAAACAAAATAAATAACTATTCCAACATCTGATACAAGGGTTGGGAAATATTAATAACACATTCTAGAAACATCACATATCCATTCCAAGCCAATTCAGACATAAATTCCACCTCTAAAGTCCACTTAACTACAGTTAGCGCACAATTGACGATACTTACTATAATTTCATTTCTTTATCACTTAACCATTTTTTATCAAGTCCAATCACTAATAAACACCTGATAACATGTAAATAAGTCCTAATTACCATTTTTCAATTAATTAAACATAGTAATTATGAAAATGATTCCACAAGAACTAGTTGACTAGTCGTTGAATACTAACAGCTAGTCTTGCACAATTTCGACATGCAACCATGCCAATGAAACAAAATGTGGACCTACAGCCATTATACACATATTTAAAAATGCATTTACAACAAATTAAAGTACTTTTTCAGATCTGATCCGAGTACATAAACGAAGAATATTTCAAGTTCAACCAGTACAACTAGTTAATAAACACTACCAAGAATTCAATCAAACCAATCGTACCGAGTTCCGAGGCACATAGAGGTGAAGGTACAGATATGGAAAATATAATTCTACAGTGAAATTAAATCACCAATAATAGATCATATTTCTGCACATTCATCCTTTACCAAAAACAGATATTCGAATCTAAAAACTATTTACCAATTTCACCGCAATGTACCTAGTTTCCAATTTAAGTTTCCAAATGCCAAATAAAGAGAAATATATCACTATTTTATCTCATGGGAATCATATCATAGGTCACTTACAATCATATGGTTTTATATTTCCACACATATACATTCCATTAAACAACTCACAAAACAAGTTAATTATAATCATCTGAATTGACTAGTTATTCTGGAAATCGCTAGAATAATTCAATCCAAAGATCATAGAATAATTCAAATGCAATTCCAAATATAAATAACATGTTTTATAATTCATAACATAGGTATATCTCAATCTGAAATTTTTTCAAACCCTTCATATGCAAAGTCACAAATCTACTCAAAGCAGTTACATTGAAGGAGATAGAAATTGGAAATTGATCTAGAACTTTGGTAGACATTTCCCCAACACTACCAAGAATATTTCTCCTCAAATTATCACACAAATTTAAATATTTTTTATCATGCGTAATAATAAAATTAACAATCATGCATTTTTACAAACACTTCATGTGCTAAGTCTCCAAACTATGCCAAATAGTCCGATCGAAGACCTATTTTTTGAATAAAAGGTAGAAGTATCAAAGAGAAGTGTCTTAAACCATTATGAGGTTATTGTACCATAAAAATACACATTATATAAATAACATGGGAATAAATATCTTTTTTGTATCAGAGGTAATTTAATTTCCCTACTTGGAATTTTGGAGAAAAGTGCAATTCGGGCAATTTTTGAGCTTTCCTAGTCAAGATTGTAAGGGGTTCCAATTGACTCCAAATGGTATCAAATTTTAAATGTAAGGGTATGGTGAGACTTAAAAAATACAAAAAAATTTCTATGGACACTTTATATCATACTTTATGCCTCTACATATTGGTTTGGGGCTAAGGAGAAACAATGCAATTTTACTAGGAAATTGTGTTCAAATCCCCCCAAGGGTGAAGGACAAACTAGCTCTCCAACTCAAGTATGACCCTCCAAAATTTCATAAAAGAGTATGGGAATGATAATAAGACATAAATTTCTGTCCTCAATCATGTTTATGAATTTCTTCAAACATATTATGATTTGCAACATTTGTAGGGTAACTTTCATGGAAATTGTATTACTAGCTCGACTTTGACACATGAAAAGTAGAATATATGGTTCTAAGAGTAATATGAAACATGGATGTAATATATAGAATAAAAATTTACTCCCCAATATCATAAAACTCAGATTAAAATCCTCATACAAATATGATACAAGACTCCTTCTAGATTGAAGCCAAAGTCATGGAAACTAGTGATTCAATGACATGGGAATGCAATCTTTTCACACATGAGTTTCTTGGATTTTGAGCCACATATAATATGGAAATGAGATTACAGAGTAACACATCATATATTTCTGTCACAAAATCATAAAACTTAGAGAATATCCCTCATACAAATATGCTATAAAACTACTTTAGGATTGAAGCCAAAATCCATGAAAACTAGTGATACAATGGCATGAGAATGCAAGCTTTTCACACAGGAATTTCTTGGATTTAGAGCTGCGTAGAATATGGGAATGAAAGTACATAGAATTAAATAATATATGGCTTCTCAAAAATTATCAAACTCATATAAATTTCCTCATACAAATTTGATATAAAGTTACTTCAATATTGAAGCCAAATCCATGGAAACTAGTTATTCAAGAGCATGGGAATGTGAGCCTCTAACATATGTATTCTTGACAAGAATATGGAAACAAGAGTAAATATCCATACATAATATACCCAATATTTGGAATCAAATATCCTCAACAAAGTGCAAGCACCAATCCAACAAGTGTGCCATCAAATGAGAGTGTGGGGGGGTGGAGAAGAAGGAATGAGAGAATAGGGAGATAAATGAGAATTCGACTGTATGGACCTTAAACCTGAAACTAAAACTATTTATTTAATCTCCAGTGAGAGGTATGAATTTTATCTCCATCAACCAACTTGTAAAGGAATCCAACTCCCTCGAAATTGGTTCACAAGCAGGGAGAGTGAACACTCATCGTGCAATGGACAAGCAAAAGCTCTCCAAAATGCCAAAGGCCAATTAAAAATTATAAAAATACATTATCCTTCATCATGAAGTCATTTTATTAAATTCATTAGGCCTCTTAAGGTCAAATTTCCCTCCATGGGATTCCTCCATCTCATCTTAGTGGTTAAGTAACCCTCGTGACAGTTGTCTTCCTCTTCATGCTCCAATTCTTTCCCCAAATCGATTGGATGCCTATAAATCCAAAATTCAACATATTGGTGTCTATATTTATAATTTTCATGTCATATTTTTCATATGTCTACAATCAGGTATGAATTTTTCATAGTTTTCATATAATCTTTCATCATTTGTTGTAATAGAGTGCATGGAATCTCCTTCCAAGTGGCATACATTGTCTTTTAGTATCTTCCTCTTCCATGGGAGTTAATCTCCTTTTCCAATTCAAATTACTTGGCTCATTATATTCTATTTGACACCACATCACCCTCCAATAATGTTACATTACCCATGTGTTCGAATTTGGATGAATATCATGCCAAGTGTGCGGGGAATCTAGTCACCCAAAGGCTCCACAAGATTCCAAGTGTCTTCATGAACCCATTCCACGTTATTTTATTAGAATTTATCATTTATGTGACCCATTTAAATATGAATATGGTAAACTAAATTCTGTTTGGGTCCCATATCCCCTTATTACAAAATTTATGTATCCATGTAAACCTAGGGAACTAGTAGGTTGGTGAAACGTTATTTGCAAATAGTATTATTTCAAAATTATTTAATTGGGGACATGAAAAGTACCAAATAATTATTTCCTCAAACAAATTGTGCAAAAAATCCCAAAAATTAGTTTCATTTCCTTCATAAAATTTACTTGCATAAATAGATTTAATTTTGTGAGAAATTTCTTCCACAAATAACTCATACGTTTCATCAAACATTTCATGTGCATCCATCAATAAATCATATCATAGCCAAGTAAATTAAATAAACATGAGATAAATTATTTATCTTATCAATGCGCAACTAGAATCATTTGGACCGCGTTCCACCCAGTCTTGGCCACTGCCAATCCAGATCTCAATTTGGCAAGCCGCCATTGAGCTGAGGCCACAAATACACAACAGAGGTGCACTCAAGAATAGCTCAAGTATCAGTTTGAGAATACAAAACTCTATTCTTAACCACATACTTCCTCTTCCACCCCAATACCATGTGCAATGGTAATCCATAACCCCTAGGCCATCGAGATATCACCATTCACCATCAGGATTTATGTGCAGGTCTACGACAGAGCCAAGTAGTGGAAACAAAGGAACTATGCCAAATTTTTCTGGGATTATGCAAACATCATACAAGATCACAATACTTCAAGCATAAATTTCATTCACATAGCATATCATTTATGTTTTCCCAATCTCTCACCATCAAAGTTATGAACAACCATAATCAACAACCATCCAAAACAACCATGAAAAACAACTCCAAACCAAGGATATCAAACATGGATTTATAGACCAAAGAAGGTAATCCTAACTCAATGGGGTCAAACCAAACCAAGGTAGTCCAACTTGAGTCAATCCACGGGGGGTAATTCAAATACAAGAGGTTAAATCTAATCCAACCCAAGCAATTCGAATTTCAAGGAGAGTGACTCCAAGCCACTCCACCCCACCCAAATTCATGTGTGGACACATCATCCATGAAGAGGAACCAAAATTAGTGAGGTGAGTTGTCACACAAGCCAAGGAATATTCCCAAAATATAAAAGGGGGGGTTACACAAGGATTTACACAAGAGTTACACAAGGATTTACACAAGTATTTACACAAGGAGTTACATAATTATTTACACAAATTTTGAGGTGTTAAGGATAAAAATAGCTAGTGAGGGAACACTTGTGCAAATGGGAGTTACAAAACCAAGTGTAACCTCCACAAAGTAGTAACAATACCACTAAATGGGCTCAATCAACAATTGGTACCTACCCAAACACCAAGGAGGCCCACTAAATCATGAATTAGGCTCAATAATATCAACATAGGCTAAAATAATCAAAAGTTGGGTCTATTGTACAATGTTTGGGTGATCACCAACTAATAAAGCCACTAAGACATAAATATGGACCAAGATCAACCAAACAAGTTCTAAAGTGCTAGGAATGTCCCCGTTCCCCCTCATTGTGGATCTAGACCTCCCATACTCTTTTAGTGGTCCCCTATGTGCCAGTTGGTTTCTTTAATTAATTATTTACAAAATAATAATAATGTCTCTAGTTCCTTGAAGACCCTCTTTTCAGAACCCCGTGCCACAATAATAAACAATTACAAATTACATATTTCTGGGGCTTGACACACAGGGTATTACATAGTATCAGTTTTCTCCCTGGGTAGCATATCGCAAAAGGAAGTGAAGCAAGGTATTAGGCTAGTAAGTGAGTGATACTACAATAGCATGCACATGGTGATTGAAGAAAGCAATAGGAATCAAGTAGAATGACATAAGTCACCAAGCATATGCAAAAATATAAACAATAAAAAAATTGGGAACCCTAAGGGAAGGCTAGAATAATAATGATGAGAAAAAAAGGCTCAATCAGGTTGGATTCATGGATAAAACAGGATCCCAATCCTACCACATTAGTAGCATGGGAACCAAATAGTTATCTATGTGCTACTCTAGGGTACCCATGTGGTGAAGGAACTACCATGCGAGTTATGATGCATATGCAAAGAGAGTGGCTAATATCGCAGCTCGACGGGGTCGACCCTATGGAAAAATGAGCGGAGTGATGGTGGAACGGGTGAGAAGGGTTACTGAAAAAATGTAAATATAATCAAGATATATCTATATCTAATACAATTTACCTAAGAAAAATCAGATCCATGATAAACATCACATCAAACATATAGATCTGAATCACAAACATTTATAAACAACATGATGTGGAGGGGGGATAAATGCATATATTTATATATCATAAATAAGAAGAAGCACATCAATAGAAAACCTTATTTCTTAATGTAGGCCTCCTCCAAAATTATTTTTGCAACCTTCCTTGAATCAACCAAGATTATCACAAATTCCTATAGGATGTACTAAGGATTCCAATTGCATAACAATATTAAGCAAGAGTCTCTCCTTTCTCATAGAATGGCCTCAATATTTATATGGATGGTGAATTAAGGGAGGATAAATGTAGACTCCAAAGGACACATGGACTCTATTCGGTGTGTGATTTCCTATTCCAAAATGATGTGGAATCTAGTGATGTTCATGATCATCTTGAAAATCATCCAAAAACTATGCAAGTAAAGACCATCGCCCCGCTAAGCAAGTGCAAGGAGTGATGGCTTCACTCTCCCATATGCATGCAAGGGATGGTGGTGGAAAAAAGGGCCAAGAGAAGGTTAAAACGATGTGTTTTCATCTGAATAGATCTACAAAACCATAGATTATGGGTTCAATCCTCAGTTGAGTCACCATTTCTATTATGGATAATTATCTCTTATAGACAGGTGAGACCTCCCTTGGATCCTTTCCTTTATCCAACATAGACAGAGGGGGTATACCACTATTATTTCAGCCATTATATCCAATAATTCACCCACTAGATCCAATCATCTATTCACAGATAAAATCTGAATATAGAGGAAATAAAGATTAGCACGCCTTAACTTATGTGAGGTCCTTTGGTGAAGATCAATCCCAACTTTTCTAGATGTGATAGACTTGGATCCAACTCCACTTGCTAGTACCCTACAAACAAATAAACAAGTAACACATTTTTCAAACCCTTATAACATATATAAAAATGCATGTAAATGGCATAAAACATGTATATCTAACCAAGATATATCTAGATCTAATCCAATTTACTCAAGAAAAAGAAAATCCACCAAAAACATCACATCAAACTTCTAGATATCAATCACATACCTTCATAAACACCATGGTGTGAAGGGGGATAAATGCATATATCTATATATTGTAAATAATAAGAAGTACATTAGTCAAAACCTTGAGTCTTGATGTAAGCATCTTCCAAGATTCTTGATCCAATCCTTCCTTGACTCATAACAATAGAATGATCACAATGGCCATAGGATGCATTAGGGATTCCTACAACATAAAAATACTAATAAATAGCCTCCCTTTTCTCATAGAATGGCTTCAATATATAAGTGGATGGTGAATGAATGGGGAATGAATGTAGAATCCAAAGAACAAGTAGGCTTGAGTTGGTGTGTGATTTATTATGTCCAAATGAGTTGTAACTTGTGCACTAGTGCCTTCCCCACATGGGTACCCTATAGTAGCACCTAAATTATTATTTGGAATCCATGTTTCTCTTATGGTAGGACTAGCAGACCCTTCTAGTCCATGGATACAACATGATCGATCCTTATTTTCCTCTCTCATCATTATTATTCTAGCAATTCCCTGGGGTTCCCAAGTTTTTATTACTTATATGGTTAAACACGATTGATATTTTATGTATCGCTACTTGTTTATTTCTTATATTAGTATGCTTATGTTCCTATAGTTGCACTCACTTACTATCCTAATACCTCGCTTCAATTCTGGTTGTAGTATCCTACCTAGTGGAAAGTGCTTGTGGTACCTGATACAGATGCATAATCATTTTCTTCCCTACCTTGGGGGGTTCCCCACAGGAAATTGTACCCTGGTGTTATCATCCAAAATGGCACTTCTCCATCCAAGTATTGACATCCAATATGCTGGGACACAAAAGGACAAACAGGATTGAAGTGGATAGAACACTATAGATGTGCATGACCATTGATACATAAACACATGGCCAGCTTAATATATTTTCATTTGGATATTAGGGAGGCACACGCGAGTATTTTCATTGGAACTCACATGTCACATGTGAGTATTTGCATTGAAACTCACATGTACCTTGAACACACGAGTTTCCTTAAAGCAAGGAGCGTATCACACACACCTTTCCTCTATACATACGTGTGTGTACCTTAATTCAATGTTAAAAAATATAAATCATGATTAGTCGAGATTAGTTGAGCCTTAATCAGTAACTATTTCAATTTTCTCAACCATCCAAAACTTCGAAACCACTCTATTTTCCCATGTATAAATAGAGGTCTTGGGATGGGGCTAATCAATGAATCCTAAAGAGAGCAAAGTTATGTTGGTGGTATGCCTTTAGACATCTTGGAGCAGCAGAACTCAGTGTCCTCGGTTTGTAGAGGAGTCTTTGTTTCAGAAGCTGGGTTGTAATCTCACCATTCATTGTTTGTTAATAAAGAAAGCTCTTCTTCCAATCTTTGTATTGTTGCATTCTTGTATATGATGGATCATGAATTATTAATTATTTTATTATGAACATGTATTTCACTAACCACTAATATATATACAAGATATTGGTTGAAGAATCTATTCTTTGCAGGTGGACTAGAGAAGCCCTGGAAACTTTGGAAGAGATCGAAAGAGGAGAAGACCAAGCTTGGATCAACCGTCATAAACCAGGTTTTCCAAGTTCCTTCCTTATTCCTATTTCCATTTATACATAAGTTGATTGTTTGCAAGTGTCTTAGTAAGTTGGTAATCCTAGAAACCCTAGGTTACAAGGGTGCATTGTCCTGAACAACAGAACTGGAGAGTCCAGCTTTCTGTGGGTCCGTTCTTTAGGTCCCCTTACCAGCCTTTGCTTATTTTTTATTTTGGGTGTGATTTACTTGCTTTTTGCCTTTGATTTGTAGTTTGGATTGTTCAAAACCTTGTTGTTAGCCATTTTTCTTTGAAAAAAAAATTAGTAGCACATGCAGGTTGTCTATATAGACAGTCACGTGTTTCATTGTGCACACGCAGGTTTTCTTATGTACAGTCGCGTGACATACGCGGGTTGTCCACATAAACAGTCGCGTGTTTCTTATAGCAATTTTTCGGCTGGGTAGGGTTTGCTTCTCCCTGTCTTTTGGCCTTTTGGTTTCTTTTGACGGTTATGTTTATGACATGACTTTGTGAGTCTAAGGTATGTATGTCACATCGTTCACTTGATTTCGTCAAGTCCTTGAACTTTTATATTTGGTTTTCTTTCATTGGTGAGTGTTGGTGATCCTCCTCCTTGGTTTGTAGGGTTGGGTGCTTGTGTTCTAGGTCAATGATCAACTCCTTTGAATGCTTTATGTTTGGTACTGTTGTTTGTAGTCTGATTTGTCACTTTTCCTTTTGTGGATCTAGCAAGCTTTGTTTGATAGTTCCTCCAAGTCGGGGTTTGTTCCATTTTATTCCTTTTGGTTGGATTGGGTTACTGTGGGATATTTTGCCTCATTTCATTTTTGTATGCTTAGATTAGTCAAATTTGCTCAAGTTTGCAATAGCATGCATTATAATATTTGAAGTTATCTGAAAAGAAAAGACAAAAATATTTTGCATTAGGTTGCATGTAGTATTTCTTTTCACTATTTTTCAAAGAAAAATTCAAAAAATTCGTAAAAAGTCTTGTAGTTTTTCATGATTAGTTTTTAAGTTCATTAGCTTATATTTACAAGAAAAGAAAAAGTTGACTTAGTAGTTGTCATTTACTTTAAAAATTTACTTTTATGCATCATTTTAGCTTTCTTTTATCGAGTCTATAACACCACATAAGTTTCACACCATTGCCTCTTGACTAAAAACAACCTATTAAAAAGAACGACACAATTAAAAATTATTAGTAAGTTTCTCTTTTTTAGGTTCATTCACCAACTAGCTTAGGCTTGACTTGTGGACTAGGGAGTTTATCTATCCATAAGTGTTTAAATTCAGACGTAGTGGGCCAATCACTAGGTAAATCCTCCTCTATATTGAGTGCATATGGAAGCTCCTCTCACACAAGAGTTAAGCACAAGGCCGCGTGAGAACTTGGACTGAGGAGATAACCCTCTAATTCCTTGTTCGAACATATACCATGATTTTTACGCATCTGGGGACTTCTATCAATACCACCTCTTGGACCCCATGTGGTGCCGGTGTTGACAGGGTTTCGGGCTTTGCTAACCTGCCCATGCATACGAATCAAGATTATGACTATCCCCCCAAAATCTCAGTGTAGTTGCAGTAGCCTTTAGTCTCTTTGACATTAGGGTCCATACACAGGTATACCAAAAGGCTATTTCTAGTCTACCTTGGACGGGATTGGAAGGTAACCCCGGTAAAAGGTGTGGGAGGGCGGTTGGGTGATTCCTTCACTTGTGCCTAAGAACATCTACAGGGATGCCAAGTAACCATCTATCAGTGTTCTTTTGGGAAGCATATCTTATACCCATTTGTATGTTGGTCATTAGGAAAAAAATTTAGTGAGTGTTGTGTGGTTTGTCTGTATTTAGTCTGCCTTTAGGTGTTTGCAAGTCAAATTTTTATCCATGGAGGACCAACCTCTCCGAAGGTCAAGAAGGTTGCAAAACCTTCCTCCACCAGATACAGTGGAGCCTCTACCGCCCCCTCAAACACGGAGATTAGATACCGATGGTTCATTTGAACTAGTTGGAGTAAACAGAGTTCCAAGTGAACCAGAACTTAGGACTAGCCAGGTTGATATAACAACAGTAGAGATCGAAGACTTGCAGGCTGACGAGTTTTCAAGAAACTTTAACCCACCTCTCACTGATCTAAGCGATCATGTGATCGTCTAGGTTCTTCCATTTACTTCACCTGTTGTTGGTGTTCCTTTGAGCGGAACTATAACTAGTTCTGGAGAGGGTATGTCTACCCCCGTTTCATCCATTTTGGCTAGAGGAGTGTCACCTCCCCCGGTTGGTGCTCCTAGACCTAGTGCATCTACTGCACCTTTATCACCAAGTAGTAGAGTGGTCCAACCACTAGCTTCCTCCCAAGCAGTAGGTCCTTCTAGTGGGGTAGTCACTGGGATTCCCAGTGTACCTTTTCCTTCACCCTCTTTTATTCATACTGCTCAGAGTGGTCCTATAGGATCCTCTTCATTTGTTGAGGGATTCCCGTGGAATGGGAGGCACATTTCCCCATTCACTCCTTATGTGGGCCCTACACCCGCATATGCTGGTGTGTATTTCGGAAGCACAAACACTTTCGGTCAGGGTTTCCAAACACCAGTTTCATCTCCGTTCACAACCTCTCCCTTTTCGTTTTTTAGTGGAGGGATACCTGATCTGGTTTTTCAAACTTCGGTCTCATCTGGAGTGGCTCAAACCACATATACTGCACCACACACAAGAAATCCACTGCTTACAGGTGGAATCTGTTTCAAAGTAGTTCGACTACTTCACAACCGGCGGCTGGGGAAAACCCCACCTTTACGTTTGGGAACTAGTTGGCAAGTCCCTCTACTTCCCAAACTCATACTTATCAAGCTTCGGTTAGGCCCAAACTTCCTTTCCTGAAAACTTTAAACTTGCCAGATTTTTCCAAGTTAATGACTGACCCGGTGAGGCATAATGTCGTGTGGCCACCTTTTTCGAGCAAGTTACCCTCGTACATTCCCAAGTTTGAGGGAAAAACTGGTGAAGATCCAGGTGCCCATATCACCACTTTCACTTGTGGTGCTCTTCTAACTTATTGAACGATGACACCGTTCGGTTGAGGTTGTTCCAAAGAACTTTGACTAGTGTCACAACAAAGTGGTATATTGAACTGCCCTCTGCTGCATTTAACAGTTTTTTGGACTTAGCAAACATGTTTCTTAATCACTTCCACCTTCATTTCTGGTATGATATCGGTACAAAGCTATTGTCTACCTTTCGTCAAGACAAATCCATGTACATCTCAGATCACATCCAAGAGTGGCAAATATGGAAGGGGATTACCAAATCCACCCTGCCCCCGCGCCCCCTCCCCCGATTTTTTATTGGAGTGGTTCCTGAAATCCTTATTGTTGTATATATATAAGGAGGATGTATCCACCTCGGGGGTAACCACAGAAGAAGAGGCCATCCTCAAGGCCCAGTAGATGGATTTGATATATGCTCAGTATGGGATTTTATATGAAAACATACCTGAGGCACCGCGGTCTTCTCATAGTGTCGAGAAACCCAATCCTGGACCCCATGCCAATGGTGTGGTTGGTTTAGTTAATTCTCCCACTATAGAATCAATGGCCAAACAACTCCACGAGTTTTCAGTGAAGAAGTCTACAGTGAAGGTAGAAAAGGTTACCCCCTCTCCTCAGAATGCAAATGATTTTGCACAATATTCTCAAAAGGGAAATCAGCAACCCAGTGGGTAAAAGAAGAAAGGGAAGAAAGGTGAGGGAAATCAAAACAAGCCTAAGCCCACTAACAATGCTGATGGGGGTAAGAAAGACAAGAAGAAGGTGAAATTTCCCTATAATTTGTGCCAGGGAGATCACTTGACCCATCAATTCACTCTTATTTACCAAGCTCAGAACCTGCTCAAGAACCAACAATTGGTTGTCCTGAAGGATCCATTTCCCCAAGGGCAGAACATAGCTTCTGTTTCTAACGTAGATGGGGGAAATGCTAATACTCCCCCTAACCAAAATTATATCAACATTGTGCGATCTAGTACCCTGCTCCAGACAAGAAACAAAAACTATGAAACTCCAATCCTCTCACGATCGAGAAACCGACGAATCCAATTCCTAAAATACCAAAAGGTGTCTTTAAAAAGGAATTTCACAAGCCAAATTCTAGGGCTTCTACTAACTATTATGTAGTATAATATTTAGACCAAACTCCTTGTGTAATGTTTGCATTGGAAGTGCTACAGAGTTTTCTTGCTCAGCGAGATGCCCTCTTATCAGCTTTAGGTGCCATGGATTCCTCGAACTTGTTGGAAAAGTTCAATCTTGCGGATGTTAAGATGTGCATGACGTATCATTTGGCTTTGTCCATAGATGTCGTTCACATTGGTAAAACCATTGGACAAACAGTTGTGGACAAAGATGCTTCCACATTTGTTATGTCTCTTTCTTTTTGGAAGGCTTTGAGTTCCCCTAAGCTAGTTCTATCAAACACCTTGCTTACTGCTTTCAACGGGAGGTCTTTCTATTCGCATGTCATCCTACCATCTTTTGAGATTAAGTTGGAAGGGAAAGCAGTGTCTATTGAAGTGGAGGTGATTGATGCTCCTCTGGACTATAACTTTCTCTTAGGGAGGATTTGGACTTACATTATGTGCATGATTTCCTTGGCTATTCTTTGAGTTGTGGTCTTTCCACATGAAGGGAAGTTAGTCACTGTTGACCAACTTAATTTCACTCGAAGGGGCCGTTTGGAAACGAATGATTCCATGGTACCATTAGTTGATCAGGTCAAACCAACTATGGAGAGGTTGGGGGCTGGAATGTATTCATTGTTAATGGGAACATTTGATATCCCAACCCCGATAAATTATCTAGGTTCTACCTCTGTAGGGAAGTCTATCATGATGGTTGTCGATAGAACTGATCCTTGGGTCCTTCCTTCACATTATGAACCTGAAGTGCCCTTATCTACAGTGGAAGTGGCTTATCAAGCTATTGTAAACACCACTCCTGATTCTGTTACGACTCCTTTCATAGTCTCGGAGGAGTCGGAAGAAGCCTACCTGCATGCCTAGGAAAATAACTTTTTATATCCCAATGACTTCTTAGACATGGTGTTGCCTTTATACGAAGCCATTTTGGAAGCCATGAATGGGAGAGATAATATTTACGAATATATTCACCATAAATCCTACTTTCTTCCAGAGCTGAGTAGAATCGAAAACTTAGAGTTCCATGTGAGACTGGCAGAAGATGTTGATATACTGATCAATCCTTTTCCTAAGGAGGGAATTTTTGCCGAGGGGAATATGGAAAATATGTATGATACTATCCCTATCAATATCTCTTTGAACCCCAATGTCATCGAAAACGTGCATATCGGTGCAAACTGCTCTCCGGAGGAGATTTCTATATATGTTGTCTTATTTAAGGAGTTTCGCATCATGTTTTCCTGGTCATATGAGGAGATTCCATGCATCGATCCATCGATCATAGATCATGAAATCCAAACTTAATCTGATGCTAAACCATTGCAACAAAATCTTAGACCTTTCAATCCACATAAAGCGACAGTTATTAAAGCTAAGGTGGAAAAATTGCTGAAAACCAGGTTTATATACCCGATTGCTCTGACTAAATGGGTATCCAGTCCTGTTCCTGTGGACAAAAAACAAGGGACAACACAGGTGTGCAAGGAATTTCATGACTTAAACAAGGCATGTGCCAAGGACAATTACCCCACACCTTTCATAGATCAAATTGTTGATGCTTGTGCAGGGAGTGAAGTCTTTTCGTTTATGGATGGTTTTTTCGAGTACAATCAGATTCAAATCAAGCCGGAAGACCAACACAAAACGAATTTTATTTTTCCATGGGGTACCTTTGCATACAAGAAAATTCCCTTTGGTCTAAAAAATGAAGGGGCTACCTTTCAGCGGGCAATGAATTTTTCCTTCCATGATATTAAGAACATTGTCAAACCATACATGGATGATCTGCCTGCTCATTCACGGAAGGGGATTGACCATCCAAATCACCTGCGCTTAGTTTTCAAACAATTTATACATTATAACATGCACTTGAATCCCCACAAGTGTGTTTTTTGTGTTGAGTCAAGAAGGTTACTCAGGTTCATAGTTTCAAACAAAGGTATTCAGGTGGACCCTTTCAAATTTGAGGCCATTGTAAATCTGCCTCCTCCTCATTCTATCAGGAAACTTCAAAGCCTGCAGGGAAAATCCAATTTCGTTTGACATTTTATTGTTAATGATTCCAATATCACAAAAGGTTTCATGCACCTACTAAAACAGGACACTCCATTTGTATGGGATGAAACCGCACAACTTGCTTTCAAGGCATTAAAAAAATCTTTGTTGTCGGCTCCTTTGCTATATCCTCCATATTACTCTAAGGATTTTATATTGTATCTGGCGGCATCAAAGTTGACCATTGGAGTTGTATTAGTTCAGGAAAATGACAAGCTCTAGTAGCATGTTGTCTATTATTTAAATCGCGTGTTAGCTGGCCCTGAACTTCGATACTCTCACATCGAGAAGTTGGCTTTAGCAGTTGTTTATGTTGTGCAGAGGTTACGTCACGACATTCTATTGAGGACCACTATAGTAGTGGTAGATGTCAATCCCTTTTAGTATTTTTTGTCCCCACGCATAATCAGGGGGAAATTCAATAAATGGATAGTCATTCTCTAGGAGTTTGACTTGGATTTTCAGTCTGCCAAATTGAAAAAGTCCTTAGTTTTTGCATAACTTATTGCAGAATTTCCTTTAGAAGGGAATGTAGCGGGTGAAGAGGACTCATTCCTAGATGAGTACATTTTCCTAATTTCCACCTCTGATCCTTGGTAACACAATTTGAAGTGTCATGCATCCTCCTCAAGGGAAGAGCAATGTAATCTACGCTTACATGCAAAAAACTACCTTATCATCGGGGATACCTTGTACCGTAGAGGGGTAGATTTTGTTTAGCATTGCTACCTCACCCACGAGGAGGTCGATTGTGTCCTAAATGATTCCCATAGCAGAGCATGCATGGGTCATTTATCTGGGTTAGCAATGACCCAGAAGATTTTACATGATGGTTATTTCTGGCCCACGATATTTAAAGATTGTGTGGAAGCCGTGAAGTGTTGTCATCCTTGTCAAATTTACACCAGGAAAATGTGTTCATATCCTACTCCTATGTTTCCCATCATCACAGTAGGCCCCTTCACTAAGTTGGGGGTGGATTACATGACGTGCAACCCAATCTCGACTGGGGGGCACAAATATATCATTGTCCCTATTGATTACTTCACCAAGTGGGTAGAGGAAATGCCTACCTTTAAGGCTGACGAGGAAGATACAGCTTTCTTTATATTCAATCAGATCATTACTCGCTTCAGAATTCCAAAGGAGATTGTCACTGACCATGGCAGTCACTTTCAGAATAGCATGATGACCGAGTTGGCTACTATGCTAGGGTTTAAGCAAGAACATTCATCTTTCTTCTACCCGCAAGTGAATGGTCAACTAGAGGCAGTCAATAAGACCTTGAAAACCATCCTTAAGTGTACTATCAATGCAACTTGGTCAAATTGGCACAATATGCTATATGCTGCACTTTGGGCATACCAAAACAATGTCAAGACTGCCACGGGATTTTCACCTTTCCAAATCGTTCACAGGGTGGAAGCAGTCACTCCGATTGAATGTGAGATTCCATCGCTTAAAATTGGCATTCATGTACTTACTGACATGACCGAGTTGGAAGAACGTTTGCTACATTTGGAAAATCTAGATGAACGACATAGAGATGCATTAACAACAAACAAAGCTCATAAAAATAGGGTTAAAAACCAGTATGATAAAGCTGTCAAACCTAGTTGTTTTTCTTAGGGGGGACTTGTCTTACTCTGGGATCAAGACAAAGAACCCCTGGGGGGAGGAAAGTTCAAATATATGTGGCTAGGTCCCTATATCGTGTCAAAGGTTTTAAAGAAAGGAGCCTATGAATTAACAGATTTTGATGGAAACAAGCTGCCTGAGCCTAGGAATGGGCTCTACCTGAAGAAGTTCTATGCCTAGGCTTAGTGCTTTTTCTTGTAATTTTATTGTATGTATTTTATGTACACTAGTTTACTGGTTAGTGTTCTTATACCATACGGTGGTTGTTACAGATGCCAGCTGAGTGGTTTGTATGTTTTGCAAATGGTGCCAGTCATCATACTCGTAACCTGGCTTCAGCCGCATAGCTCATCTATTCACCCTCAGGACAGCTAGTGGCCTCTGGAGGCGCTTGCTTGGGTCCTGCTACCAATAATGTGGTTGAATATAGGGATGTTATTGAGTTATTATGGGATTCCTTGTCACATGGAATCACCCAGTTGGAGGTCAGACTTGATTCTCAACTGGTGGTTTCCCAGCTCAATGGAGCTTATCAAGTGTGAAACCCTACCTTGTTACATCAGTTTTTGCAAGTTAGATTACTTGAAAGAAATTTCAATTATATTTCATTTAACCACATTCCACGAAATCAAAATTCATTATCTAATGCATATGCGAATTACATTCTAGATTGGCACTTAACACATATTTTGTAAAATACAAACAACAGATACATTTAGAACACATGTAAATAACCAAGGAAAATATGTGTGTGTGTGTGTGTGTGTGTGTGTGTGTGCGTGTGTGTGTGCATGTGTGTGTGTTTGCGTGCATGCGTGCGTGCGTGCGTGTGTGTGTGTGTGTGCACACGCACGCGCACGTGTGTGTGTGTGTGCGCGCGCGCGCGCGCATGTGTGTGTGTGTGTGTAAAAATATGTCCATAGATAGGTCAAGTTTTGATCCTAAGATCCAGTCACAAGTGTATAAATATACAAAAAATTAGATCATAGTCCAATAAAATTCCTATGGATCTAGGCCTGATCACCACCATCACCGGCATCATCAGCATCACCATCCTCATCAGCGCCCTCTTCGGCTGTAGCAACCTATTCGGATTTCCTATAGACTAGAATGAATCTGGCTACCTTCCTCATGAGGCGTATCCAGATAGGTGGAATCCCTACCATGAACTCCTACATAACAACAGGAATTTGCTCAATCTGTATAGTTGGCACTCTATGGTTCAGCCTAGCCAACTTTCCCTCGAGTACTCTCAGCAAACCATAGTCTCCACCTGGTACAGGTTACACATACATCGTGGGGTGCCCATTGGGGAGGACAGGTCCAATATTTGCATTTTAACAACATTAAAATGGATTAAAAACTCTTATACATATGTTTATAACCTTATGATAAAAATTCATAAAAATTCAAAAACATAAAAAAAGAAAAATACTTAGCTCTCCCCACATTCGTCCAGGCAAGGGGACGAGATAATTGCCTCCTCTAAAATCTAAACCTGAGTAGGGAAACTACTCAAGTGTTGGTAACTTTCATTCCCACCATACGTAGAAATCATCATCGTACACACCCTGAACTGATCCTTCTCCACCTTGGCGAAGGAAGACTTCTCCCCACCTAGTTAGTCTAGGCTGACTAGGAGAGAAAGATAGAAGTGGCACCACAAGGCTGATAGAAGACACTTTCTCAAAGAAGAATGCTACTAATATACTCAAATACTCAAAATTATTGCGACGTCCTCTCTTATAGTCAGAGAGTTGTTTTCTCATGATCCATATTATACTCGAGCACCAATCGAACACAGTTCCCTATATGCACTCTATGGAAATTCTCATTTTGTTCCAAGTGGCAAGATGAAGTGGAGAAGATCCTGCAACCTGTACTATCGTACTCACCATAACCTATAATGAGAAGTTGGAAATATGAACAATCGAGATGCATGATCCCTTTTTCCAACTACCAGGCGTGCAGTAGGTGTCCACATAGTCTTGGACACTCAAGGGGTCACCTCCCCTACCAGTACCTTCAAGATTCAAACGCATACCCCTGTGATACAATCTCGTGATGAAATACATTTCTTCCACAGCTATCTCCAATATCTCACATTGAATATAGAAAGCACCAAGGTCATGATCCCAATAGCTAATCTAATTTTCAAGCAAGTGAAAATTGGCCCGCATTGGAGAAATGCAGAAAAAATTTAGCAACCTGCTTTGTCATAACTCATGCATAGTGGGGGTTTCGTGGAGAGCATCTCAATCCATATCCTCTTGCTAATGTTCCCTCCATTCTAAAACCATGATTAAACCTGCCCATTTTACCACCATTGACTATTAGAAACTATCAATTTCTCTTAATTTTGGTCAAAACTTAACATTTCCTATGTTGCGCAGTACATGCAACTGTCTTTTAGACAGCTCACGTGTCACACACGAGTTGCCTTTGGGAAGGTCACGTGTATAACGCGTGTAGATGATTGTATAAGTCACCTACCCGCGTTTACTTCGCAACCTCCCTAGGGAAGGCCCAAAACATTAAAAAATTGCATAAAATTGAAAATTAGAACGAATGGAATGAAAGAGAAGGGAAACTTAGCCAACCTGACACTTGTGGATTTGAAGATCGTCCACTAGTTTTTCCACACCGAGCAAATCAAGTCAGAGGTGAAATATTTCCAAATTGGGTAAAAACATGAAATGGTATGTTTTATTTCCATTTTTTTAACTATATATAGAAAATTTCAAAAAAATTTACCTATAGTCTATAGTTTAAAAATTATTTTTATGAATGAACTAATACCATCTCTTTTGTCTCAATGCAACAGGTTCAAAGTCATTAAAAGGTCGATATCCAATAATATAGGGTAGAATTTGGGTCTTTCATATGCACTTTTGCATCTATACCTTATATGTTTTTAACCCTAAGATTATCTTTTTTACCACGAACTATGGTGTTTAACCATTTTTTTACCTCGTCTACATCATTATTATTCTGTGGATAGGGCCTTATTTCCATGAGTACCCTAGTTTAGAACACTCTCTTTTCTTTTGGTACTCATGCCGCATTTGTCATAGGTTTGTGGGAGCCTTCTTAGTTATTTTTCACGACAAATTGAGCCTCATTATAGGTTTTTTTTTACTAAGCTAACCCTTTTTATAAGGCACCCTGCTCATTATGGAGTTTCTTTAGGCCCAGGTCTAACTCCTCAAAATACACTTGACTGCCGAGTAAACTTGTTTGTTCAGGCTCGTTAAGAATATGTGAATGGGCCTCCACATTGGTGGTAGGTTATCGCTTTCTCGAACCAGGTGGAATAATAAGAGAAAGGAACACTCTATTTTCTTCAGAATTGAGAAGAGAATTCTCAGGCATAGGTTTATCACTTTTCCAGACCTGAGGGACTAAACTTATGGAAAAGGAACGCCCAGTATGAGCTTAGTTTTCTCTTTTTCATGCTCTAGACTTAAACATGAAAAATATTCCGAGTGAACTTTATGTCTTTGTCATGCTTGTTAAACCCTAAAGAACAAAGAATCGAGTTTATTGTTGTAAGCCCCATTTATCGTAATCAAATGGATCTTTCTGAGTGATCTTGCCTTCCTTCACACTCGTAAAACTCAATATATATGATGCTTTTGAAGGAGCGTTGGGTAGGTGGTAATTTAACCTTTTTTAGACCTTCCCGAATAAGTACAAAAAAGGTGTGTCTTACTTATTTGGAAGCTAAGAGAATTCTTCTGTGGATTGTTTTATACTTTTCCAGCCTTAGGAGACTAAATTGTACGAAAAAGCACCCCCCTGGAGTCTTTTTCAAAGTTTTCAGACTCTCAAAATATGAAAACACCAATGAGCATGTACTAGTTTGGGCTCATAAAATCCATGAATAAGTAACTTTATCAAGCATTATTCTCTCCCCTCTTCAAGCTTGTCAAAAATGAAGAGTGACCTAAGTTGACTTTCTTGGACTCGTTACAATTTAACAGGAAATATAAGGAAGAAGTACTCTCTTTGGGTTATAAACAATGGCAGTGTTATCACTCTAGGAATCTCCTCTAGGTTGTTACTCGAGGATGCCTGGTAACTTAAACTGTTTTTTGGGTTTTTGATATGGATCAAGCCGGATAACCTATATTACCTCCCACTCTCAAGACATGCATGAGGCTCACTCAATCACAAGGCTTTTAGTTACAACTTGTTCAGTAGTTTGAAAAAAAGGTGCAGGAATGGAGAACTCACCAAGCTAGCAGACTTACACGCATAACACATGCATACAAATGGGTAAAACCTGACAAGGATGGTACTTATCAATCAAATCGCATAAACTTACCAATAGCATGACAACTATTGGCTGTTAATCAACTTGAAATCACCTAAATGCACATTCAAGCTTAAGTACAGTAATGATAAAGAAGATGGCTAAACAAATCACAACAAAAGAGCTCGTATTATGAATAAACCAGATGAGACGCTTGCTAATAGGATGGGATTATAAATCCCTAGAGTCAAACCTTTATTAATCAAAATATCACGGGCTTTATAGCCTCTTACAAAAATTATAGATCCTGAAAATCCGATCTGTTTACATAAAAAATTATTGAAAATAATAGTTTTTCCAGATTAGGGCTTCAAACCCTTGCTAACTGTTTGTTTATCTAATGCAAAGATCTAGTTCATTGGGTGATCTTTTAATTACTGAAGTGATAGCTAATAACCACCACTGCTGGTTTGCTATGAAATTATTGCCAACACCCAGTGTCTCTCCATTTACTGAAGTGGTTTTCCTCATTTAATCCGCTGGATTTTTCTTTATCTTGGCGCCGCAGATTTGGCGCTCCAAGTCTCTATTTTTCTGTCGTTTACCATTGTGGTCACTGATCGGAGTATTTTCCTTTTTTCTATTGGCACCCCAAGTCTCTTTGTTGCCACAGTTTAGGCACTCCTTAGATCACCAGCGTTGCAACGACTTTTTTCTTTTATCCAATCTGCACTCCTAATCTCAGCGCATCGACGTTCTTTATAACTAACACATCGACGATTGGGAGCCGTAGTAAATAATGCATCAAAACCTTTATCTTAACATTGCCGCAGATTCGAAGGTAAAACGAACTAAACTTAACCCTGTCGGATGTTGATTGACGATGTGTGAATTGGAGCTTTAGTCTCCTGTGCTGCCGACACTGTGGAGGAGTTTAGTCTTAAATTCATCAATCTACAGTTCTCATCTTTCCTGATCACCGATGATTTCTCCTTGTTGTGCTATCGGAATTCTTTTTTGTCAATTGATCGGAAGCCTTGTCTATTTGTCTTCTGCAGTTTCGGCCCCTTAGCTGACTATCTCCCCGAAACCTTAGTGTTTTCAAATCCCAAACTACTTTCATCACTGTCGGAGGTGAGTAGGAGTTTCCATCAGAGCCTTTAATCATTCTCTTATCCGTAGTTGCAGCTCCTTAGTGGACTATTTTGCCTCTACGTTGTTCTTATTCCTTCCAACCGCCAAAGAGTTCATCTATTGATTGATCGAAATCCTTGGTCGGTTTTCCTCCCGTCGTTGCGGCTCATTAGTGGACTATTGTGCCGACGATTAGTGTTTGCAATTTTCGCTGCGTAGTCTTTAGTTATTCCGATCGATGATGATTTTTTGTTATGCGCTATCAGAACAATTCTTGCCTAGTCACCGAAATGTTCATCACATCGCGGAACTCGTAGTCTATCTTTCCTCTACAGTTGCGGCACTGCAGTGAACTAAAACTCCACAATGTTAGTCCCTTGATCCTCTGATCGCCGAAATTTTATGTTGTGGCAGAACCCATATTCAATTGGTTTCCCGCCATTTCGGCACCCTAGTGGACTATTGTGCCGATGACTAGTGTCTTCCAACGCCGACACTGTGGAAACTCTTCAGCTTTATCTCGCCGATTTGTACTCTCTAGCCTTTTCGATGTTGTGGCTCCGCAGTGAACTATTTCGCTACCATTTAGTCTTTGGCCCCTCTGATTGCCAATGTGTTCATCTATCATCATGCTATCGGAATGTTTCTTGTCATTGATCGAAAGCCGTAGTCAATTTGCTTCCCGCCATTGCGGCTCCCTAGGGAACTAGCTCGCCGATCCTTAGTCCTTTAAAGTTTCGACTGCTGTTTTAAAATGCTCTGATGGTGTAAAAAAGTTACATCAATACGCCTATCTACCGAAGGGGTCTTCCACCTACTAATTATCTTCCATCTTTCAGTGGCTAATGAGATATTCTAATCCTCGCCCAAGCCACTGAAGCCACAACTTTGTGAAATTTGCATAAAAAATAGAGGTCTTCAAAACTGTTAGTGATCTTCATATCCTTCATTGCATCATTTAAATTCTTCATACTATCAAAAATAAATTTATTTTATTTTGGGGATAACATCTGGCTCCTACTTGGGGATGGGAACCTCCCTGTGAGGTCCCAAGAACCCCAGACCAAAATTCCTTTCCCTAAAAGCAACTAAGCAACTTAACACTATTCTTTATTGTTCCATTGGGCATGGAGTCTTATTTTGAAAGCAAAACAACCTACTATCTATTAATTTACAATCACAAGGCCCCAGAGCCTCAAATGAAATAGAGTTTTAGGAACCGCCCATTCACTGGGCCATCGAATACCTCTTCACCTTCCAGATTCAGCAATTTGAAGGTGTTATTTTCATATACCTGGTCTATAACGAAAGGGCCAATCCATAAAGAGTCAAATTTTCCATGTTTCCCCTTGTCCTGTCTGACGACATCCCATTTGAGGACCCAATATTTGACCTGGAAGTTGTCTGTATTTGCTCTTTTATCAAATATGCTCTTTATCCTCTGCCGATAAGCCTCTAATTTTTCTACAACTTGCTCCCTGATCTGTTGTAACTCCACTAAATCCATCATCCTTCTCATCATATCATTTGGTTCATCTTCCTCTTCCTGAAAGAACTTTGCCACTAGAAGGGTGAGCTGGATAGGGAAGATGGCCTCAGTGCCATAGACTAACTTGAATGGAGAGATCCCTATGGATCTTTTATCTGTCACCCTATCAGCCCATAAGGAAAACTTAAGCTTTGAATCCCAGCTTTTCTGATTTGTCTCTAGCAATTTCCTAATGATCCGGACTAATATTTTGTTGGATGACTCGGCCATGCCCTTTCCTTGTGGGTAATAGGATGTGGAGTGCACTAGTTCAATGCCCATTGATTCACATAATTTAACCAATGCCCCAGCTTTAAAGGCTTGTGCATTATCAGTTACTAACCTTACCGGGCAACCAAACCTGCTGAAGATGTTCTCATATAAGAATCTCATGATGACTTGATGAGTGGCATTTATGGTGGGTATTGCTTCTATCCATTTGGTAAAGTAGTCAGTGGCTATGAAGATCCATTTATACTATCCACAATGCCCCAGCTTTAAAGGCTTGTGCATTATCAGTTACTGACCTTACCGGGAAACCAAACCTGCTAAAGATGTTCTCATATAAGAATCGCATGATGACTTGATGAGTGGCATTTCTGGTGGGTATTGCTTCTATCCATTTGGTAAAGTAGTCAGTGGCTACTAAGATCCATTTATGCTGTCCACTGGAAGATGGATTTATTTCACCTATGAAATCCAGACCCCATTGCTAGAAAGGGACATTCACTGTAACAGGCCTAAGGGGCAAGGATTTGAGCTGTTGCTTTCCTACAAATTTTTGACATTGGTCATAGGCCCTTACAAAAGTGCATACATCAGCAAAGAGGGCTGGCCAATAGTATCTTGCTTTTAAGATCTTGTGGGCTGTGGTTTTCCAGTAGTGGTGGCCTCTACATGTACTGGAATGAAAGTGATGCATGACCTACTCTGCTTCCTCTTTATCTAGACATCTTAACAAAATTCCAGAATGATCCTTCCAATATAGCAAATTGTCAATTATGCAAAACTTAACAGATTTCAACTTAAGAGCTCGTGCTTGGTTAGAATTGAGATCAGGAGAAACTTCTAATTTAAGCAAAAATTTAATGATACCTGAGTACCACTCACAGGAATATATGTTCTCAACTACTGGTGGACTGTCATTCTGATCTTGGTTTACTTATGTTTCAGTTGCTACCATAGTCTGCACCTTTACTGATCCGATACATGTGAAATTTATTCCCATCAGCTCACAATTTTCTTTGGCCATGAGTTTGGCCAAGCCTAATCCCTTTACCAGATTGGTGGGTTTCACCTCTACATCAAACTCAATGAGTTTGGAAATCCACTTAGCTCTCTTCCCATCAATGTCAGGCTGAGTCAAAACATCCTTCATTGCAGTTGAAGAAACATATGCAATGACCTTTGCATGGAGAATGTAGATTTTGAAGTTCTTCAAAGATTTTATGAGAGCATAAGCCTGCTTCTCAATTGGTTCATACTTCATCTCAGCATCTCTCAGGGTTCTGCTGAAGAAAGCAATTGGATGGTCAAGACCTTCATCATTCTTTTGTAATAGTACAGTTGCCACTGTGTCATAAGATGCAAAAGAGAAAATGTAAAAACCGTTGGTTTAGTTGGGACTAATCAGGGTCGGGGCCTCCATGATGGCTTTCTTAATATCTTCAAAAGAATTTCTTGCTTGGTCGGTCCACTTGATTTCTGCATCCTTTTTTAACATGGCTATTGTGTGCTTTACCAACTCCAAGAAATTTGGAATAAACCTTCTGAAAAAGTTTATCTTGCCTAAAAAGGACTGAATGTCTCTTTTCGACCTTGGTAGTGATAGCTGCTGAATTGCCTCCACTCATACCGGATCGATCTTTACACCTTCAGCTAAGACTATGTGGCCTAGGAGCTTTCCTTCATTGAGTGCAAACTGGGACTTCGTGGGGTTCAGTGATATTCCATACTTTTTGCACTTCAAAAATACCTTCCTTAAATGTTGCAAGTGATCATGATGGCTGTGTGAGTAAACTGTTAAGTCATCCAAATATATCAGCACATGTTTATCTTTTATTCCTACAAAATCTAGATTCATAGCTCTCTGAAAAGTAGCCCCAGCAGTCATTATCCAAAATGGCATTTTAGCATACATGAAGGTGCCCCAGGGAGTGGTAAAGGCAGTCTTCTCTTGGTCATCTGGGTGCACAGCAACTTGGTTGTATCCAGAGAAACCATTAAGGAAGGTCATGACCATGGCCCCTGAGATTATCTGCAGTAGATGTTCCATCTTGGGCAGTGGATAGTTGTCTTTTTTGGAACACTTGTTCAAGTTTCTAAAATCCACACACAACTTAATTTCTCCATTTTTCTTTCTCATCACTACTAGATTTGCAATCCACTTGGAATATCTGATGGGGATTATGATCTTGGCTTTGAGGAGCTTGTGGATCTCTTTCTCAATCACTGGTAATAGAAGGGGGCTGATGGGTCTCAGCTTCTATTTGAAAGGAATGGTGTCCTTCTCCAAAGGAATCATGTGCTGGATGATGTTGGTGTCATACGTTTTTAGGTCACTATACTGCCATGAAAAGACATCAGCATACTCTTTTATCAAGCTGCAATATTCAAACTTCTGTTCAGTAGTCAACCCAGTGGATAGATTTATCAATTTTGGATGGCTTTGGCTGCCTATGTTCAGCTCTTGGACAGCAGGATCTAGCTCCCTTTTGGTCGGTTTGAAAGGGATGTCATTGTGATCAAACAGTTCTTCTAACGGTACTAGACCTCGGGGTATGTAATTGTTAGGCAATTGGACAATATTGTGCTCAGTCATTTTATCTTTTAACTTGAGCTGCTTGGATTCCTTCGGGTTAAGGTTTCCCTGGTCTATGTGTATGTCAGAGAATTCATCCACTAACTGAAGTAATTTACTAAGCTACCCATCATTTTCAAACACCCTCCAAAATTTTACATTGTCCGGCAGAGAGGGCCTGTACTTGATCTGAACATCATAGCTGAGCTTAGGGGGCAAGGGAGGAACAAAAAGACTTGCGGAGATAGCCAGGGAATCAGCCAAGTGATTCAAATCCCAAGGAATATATGATAGTTCAAAAACACAATTGAGTCTCTGAGTTTCCATACCTCAACCCTGTAAGCCTTCAATCTACTATTTTTCATTTGAAAAGTGTTGTTTACCTGTTGTATGATGAGGTCTGCATCCCAAAAAATATTCACGCACATGATCCCCATCTCCTTGGTCTCTTTAAATGCTAGCAGCAAGGCTTCGTACTCTGCTACGTTGTTGGTGGTTTTGAAATTGAGCTTGTAAGACAGGTGAATGTTCTCCTTTGATGGGGAGATCAAGACTATACCCGCGCTAGCTGAGTTTTTGGCGCTAGCTCCATCGAAGTACATGGTCCAAATTGTTGTTGTGATTTCTTCTGGCCGTGGACGGGTGGGCTTAGTGAGCTGAACCAATGTTTGTTGATTATCATCAATTTGCAAAATACAGGATCCGAAATCAGTGTCCACGACGTAGATTGGGTGATTCACTAAGCGGCTCTCTTTGCTTATAATATATGCTAGCTGATATTCTCTGTATAGACGCTTAGTTTCACCTCTAAACATGGGAATGGTAGCATATGAGAGATCCATCTGGAGGGTGCCGCCTAATCTTTTTCTCCACGACCGGGACAGCAAGAGGCCAAATTTTTGGGGAATATCGGCCACTATGATGTCCATCATTACGCTTTTCAAAGGCAGTTGGGTTAAGTTTACAGCAAGATCTTTGATGAGGCCCAAGCATTTTACTTTCCTGGAGTCAAAAGAGAATAAATCATGGTAGGTCTTGGTAATGCTGAGGCCAATTTCATCCATCACAGCCTTAGGCATTAGGTTGTGAGAGGCTCCTGAATCTAGCAGACAGTTATGGAGGATTTTATCATGGATGTTCAAGGATATATAGAATGGTGGGCAGGAGTCCTTTAGGTCTTCAATCACGGGGCCCAGGGTTACAATAGGCTTTTCATCTTGCAGGTTCACAAAGTCAGTGTCAATGTGCACCTTGGGCTGAAGGGAATTCAAAATAGAGGTTTTAAATGCATCATTCTTCATCAACTCGATTAAAGGGAAAGGGATTTTCAATTTTTGAATTTCAGACTCAAGGTTGAAAGAATAATGGAGCTTGTCTGGAAACCTTACCTCATGAGCTGTAGGTTTGAGTTGGACTTGATCAGGTGTGGCTGGAGGTGCTAGTTTATGCAATGCTTTGGATGAAACGACCACTTTATTTGGTAAAACAACAACCTTTCTAGTAGGTGCAGCAGACTGCTTGATAGGTACAACATTTTTCTTGAGGGGAGCAACCAACCTGGACCTCAGTTGGTAACCTTCCTGACTATAATCCTGATAGACAGCCTCTTCAGCGATCTGCTCATCAATCAGTTCTTCTTCATATTCTACCTGGGTCAGAAAAGAATAGTCCACCTCATCCTTCATGTAGTGGATATTGTCTTTAGCTTCTCCTTCGTCTTCAATGAATTATGCCTCTTCTTCTAATACAACATTCTGAAATGGAGCTTTTATCCTCTGGTCTTCCCCTTGATTTCTCTCCCTTCTGAGAATTTGAACAGGGGGATTTCCTCTTCTATAAGGAACAAAATTTGGGTTTCGAGGAGCAAAGTCACTTGGCCCCTTACCCCTCACCGGCATATGTCCTTGGTCCTTCAGTTTTGACATTTTAGCAGTCAGGTTATCCAAGATTTTGGTCATTTTTTCAATAGTGTTCTCTGATGCAGAAGACCCACCATAGTTTGTTGGTTGCTTTCTCTTGTCTACCTTCCCTTTGACCTTCTGAGATGCTATAATGTTTGACTCTACATCTAGGGTAGCATCCTGCATGATTGATAAGGAGGCAGACCTCCTTACTCTGAGAAGTAGGCAGAAGTCAGAGTCAAAGGAATTTGCATAAGTTATCATAGCTGAGGCACCGGTGGGCTTAATCTCAGTGGGGATATTGATGTACATGTTGTTGAATCTTTTGGTAAAATTGGAGACAAACTCACCATTTTCTCTTCTCAGGTTGCTGAATTCTATGATATAGTAGAGGTGGTCTCTTCTTTCTCCCCAATGTTTTAGGAAAATGTCATCTAGGGCCTCTATGCCTGCCACTGGCCTAGCAGGCAGTTCCTTAAACCACTTTCTAGCCTGGCCATCTAGGCTTTGCACAAAGACTCTGGTCCATACATCTTCTTGTTCTATATTTATATTTTCAGCATAACTATAAAAAGCCTCTAGATGTTTTCAGCAGTGAAATCCCCTTCCCCTGTAAACTTAGGCATATACTTGAGGTAATCCCCAGTAAGCATGGCTGCAAGAGGATTTGGCAAAACAAGGGGTGCATACCTAGCTACTAGGATCATTTCCATCTTGGACAATTGAGGGGTAGCCATATTGGAAATGGGTATGGACAGGGTTGTGGAAGTCAGCACTGATGAAGATATTTGTCGAGAAGGTGGTGGTATACTTATCCTAGTGGTGTCACCGGGGATTGGATCTTCACAAGCAGTAGTGCTTGAAGATGCCCAAGCCCTAGATTTTTCTTATATAAAAATTTTCTGGGAATTAATAGTTTCAGCAGAAGAAATAACAGCAAAAATAATTCTTGAAATACCTGATGTAGTGTTTTGTGTAGCACTATTGGTCTGTCTTAGTAAAGCCCTAGCTTTCCTCAAGATTTCTTCTAGATCTGAAACGGGTGTTGCTGGTGGCCCCTTTGGGTTTTCTCTTGTACTTGGTATTTTTGAAGCCACCTTATATCAATGGAGTCACCATATAGATGATTACAACCATAATAATGTCCAATCCTTGTCTATCATCAAAGTATGGATCTATGTCGTCTCCCAAGGAAGCTGAGCTTCAATCTCCTCTCCCCGGCAATGGCGCCACTTTGTTATCACTCCAGGAAACTCCTCTAGGTTGTTGCTCGAGGATGCCTGGTAACTTAAACTATTTTTTGGGTTTTTGATATGGATCAAGCTGGATAACCTATATAACCTCCCACTCTCAAGACATGCATGAGGCTCACTCAATCACAAGGCTTTTAGTTAGAACTTGTTCAGTAGTTTGACAAAAAGGTGCAGGAATGGAGAACTCACCAAGCTAGCAGACTTACACACATAACACATGCATACAAATGGCTAAAACCTGACAAGGATGGTAATTATCAATCAAATTTCATAAACTTACCAATAGGATGACAACTATTGACTTTTAATCAACTTGAAATCACCTAAATGCACATTCAGGCTTAAGTACAGTAATGATAAAGAAGATGGTTGAACAAATCACATCAAAAGAGCTCGTATTATGAATAAACCAAATGAGACGCTTGCTAATAGGATAGTCTTATAAATCCCCAGATTCAAACCTTTATTAATCAAAAAATCATGGGCTTTATAGCCTCTTACAAAAATTACAGATCCTAAAAATCCGATTTGTTTACATCAAAAATAATTGAAAGTCATAGTTTTTCCAGATTAGGGCTTCAAACCCTTGCTAACTGTTTGTTTATCTAATGCAAAGATCTAGTTCATTGGGCGATATTTTAATGACTGAAGTGATAGCTGATAACCACCACTGTTGGTTTGCTATGAAATTACCGCCAACAGCCAGTGTCTCTGCATTTACTGAAGTGATTTTCCTCATTTAATCCGCTGGATTTTTATTTATCTTGTCGTCGCAGATTCAGCGCTCCAAGTCTCTATTTTTTCACCATTTACCGCCTTGGTCGCTAATCGGAGGCTTTTTCCTCTGTTCTATCGGCACCCCAAGTCTCTTTGTTGTCAGAGTGTCGACACTCCTTATATCACCAGAGTTGTGATGGCTTCTTCTTTTATCCAATATGCGCTCTTAATCTCAGCACATTGGCGTTCTTTATAACTAACACATCGGTTATCAGGAGCGGTAGTAAATAATGCATCAGAACCTTTATCTTAACGTTGCCGCAAATTCGGAGGTAAAACAAACTAAATTTAACCCTGCCGAAATTTGATTGACGATGTGTGAATTGGAGCTTTAGTCTCCTGTGTTTCCAACACTGCGGAGGATTTTAGTCTTAAATTCGTCGATCTGTAGTTCTCAGCTATCTCGATCGCCGATGATTTCGTCTTGTTGTGCTATCGGAATTCTTTTCTGTCAATTGATCGGAAGCCTTGTCTGTTTGTCTTCCGCAATTTCGGCCCCTTAGCTGACTATCTCACTGATACCTTAGTGTTTTCAAATCCCGAACTACTTTCATCGCTATTGAAAGTCAGTAGGAGTTTCCATTTGAGCCTTTAATCATTCTCTTATTCACAGTTGTGGCTCCTTAGTGGACTATTTTTCCGCTACGTTGTTCTTAGTCCTTCCAACCACCAAAGAGTTCATCTATTGATTGATCAGAAGCCTTAGTCAATTTTCCTCCCGCCGTTGCAGCTCATTAGTGGATTATTGTGCCGACGATTAGTGTTTGCAATTTCCACCGCGTCGTCTTTAGTTATTCCGATCGGTGATTATTTTCTGTTATGCACTATCGGAATGATTCTTTCCTGATCATTGAAATGTTCATCACATCGCAAAACCCATAGTCTATATTTCCTCTGCAGTTTCGGCGCCGCAGTGAACTACAACTCCGCAACGTTAGTCCCTTGATCCTCCAATCGCTGAAATTTTATGTTGTGGTGGAACCCGCATTTAGTTGGTTTCCCGCCGTTTTGGCACCCTAGTGGACTATTGTGCTGAAGACTAGTGTCTTTCGATGCCGACACTGTGGAAACTCTTCAGCTTTAGCCTTTCCAACGTTGTGGCTCCGCAGTGAACTATTTCGCTGCCGGTTAGTCTTTAGCCCCTCCGATCGTCGATGTGTTCATCTATCGTCGTGCTATCAGAATGTTTCTTGTCATCGATTGAAAGTCGTAGTCAGTTTGCTTCCCGTCGCTGTGGCTCCCTAGGGAACTAGCTCGTCGATTGTTAGTCCTTTAAAGTTTCAACTGCTGTTTTAAAATGCTCCGATGGAGTAAAAAAGTTACAGCAATATGCCTATCTGCCGAAGGGGTCTTCCACCTGCTAATTATCTTCCATATTTCGATGGCTAATGAGATGTTCTGATCCTCACCCAAGCCACAACTTTATGAAATTTGCATAAAAAATAGAGGTCTTCAAAGCTGTTAGTGATCTTCAATGTTCATATCCCTCATTGCATCATTTAAATTCTTCATACTATGAAAAATAAATTTATTTTATTTTGGGAGATAACAGGCAGTATGTCGTCCTTGAACATAGCACTCTCTAAACTTTTCGATACTCATGTTTCAGTTTACACTTTAATCTCAGCTATTACTTTGATTTTCTTACTCCTCCAATTATCCTTTATACATGGGGAATCTGATCATGTCTCCTACATGACAGATAATTCTAGTTGTCCTATCTGCAAGTTAAAAGCTTCCTTGGGTCATCTCTGTGTCATGCTCAATGTTCAAGGATCTATCCCTTCATCTGATTTTGCTCCTGATTCCATCATTATCCTATCTGATATCACTTGTGTCTACCTCCCATATCTAGTTCCTACACACTCTTGTGATCTGTTGGAGGGTCCATTGCCTTCCTCATCAAAGTAAAATTTCTCATCAGCACTTCCTAAAGACGAAGACCTAGAGTTTTGATGATGGTGCCTTAGGATTCATTACCATTATTGATGAATTCCATTGCTTTAGTTGTCAGTTTCACTCATTGTCTAACATTCTGTTGAGTTTCTTCCATGTTCGACTTTAGCACATCTATTCACATGGTATAAATTGTACTGGTTCCTTTGGATTTTGGCGAAGACCTTAGGTTCACATCTATAACCTAAGTTGTGCAAGATTATGTTATGTTTAGCTACATAGTTTCAAGATTTTGAAGACTCATCATTGTATATTGTGGCTTCAATCCACCTTTGTAATATATGTGGTCTTGTACCTGTATCATATGATGTAATAAAATATTTTAAAGGAGCTAGTGTTCTAGTAAATTGAACATGGAATCCTCAGATATGATTTTGTATATGACATCGATATGTATTTGTTTCAGGTACTTCCTCTTCTGCCTTGGACACTTGAGTTTTCCAAGATTAAAATATTGTAATGTATTTCAGCCATTGTTTCCCCCTAACCTCACACATTAGGAGGCATCTTTTATCAACCAAAATGGCACTTCTCCATCTGAGTACTGACATCCAATATGTCAGGACACAAAAGGAAAAACATGATTGAAGTGGCCAGAACACTATAGATGTGCATGACCATTGATACATAAACACCTGAACAACTTAATATATTTTCATTTGTAGATTAGGGAGGCACGCGCGAGTATTTGCATTTCAACTCACATGTCACACATGAGTATTTTCATTGCAACTCACATGTACCTTAAACACGTGAGTTTCCTTAAATTAAGGAGTGTGTCACATGCTCCTTTCCTATATACATACTCATGTGTACCTTAATTCAATGTTAAAAATATAAATCATGATTAGTCGAGAGTAGTTGAGCCTTAATCAATAACTATATCAATTGTCTCAACCATCCTAACCTTCAAAACCACTCTATTTTCCCATGTATAAATAGAGGTCTTGGGATGGGGCTAGCCAATCAATTCTAAAGAGAGCAAATTTATGCCGGTGGTATGCCTTTAGACATCTTGGAGTAGCAGAACTCAGTGTCCTCAGTTTGCAAAGGAGTCATTGTTTCAGAAGCTGGGTTGTAACCTCACCATTCTCTGCTTGTTAATAAAGAAATGTATTCTTCCAATCTTTGTATTGTTGCATTCTTGTATATGATGGATCATTAATTTTTAATTATTTTATTATGAACATGTATTTCACTAACCACTAATATATATACAATATATTGCTTGAAGAATTTTTTATTTGTAGGTGGAGTAGAGAAGCCCTGGAGGCTTTGGAAGAGATCGAAAGAGGAGAAGACCAAGCTTGGATCAACCATCATAAACCAAGTTTCCCAAGTTCCTTCCTTATTCCTATTTACATTTCTACATAATTTGATTGTTTTCAAGTGTCTTAGTAAATTGGTAACCCCAGAAACCCTAGGTTACAAGGGTGCATTGTCTTGAAAAACACCAGGGGGGTTCCCCACAGGAATTTGTACCCTAGGAGGTTCCTCGCGGGAACTTGTACTCTTGTGGGGTTCATAAATTTATTTTTCCTCTTCGTTGTTGGCTTGAGACCCCACCTCCAGAAGAGTCATTTATACAATTGGCTTGCATTTTTATTGACTATATTTTGGCTAAGGGTGTGTTTTTAGTTTTATGTTGTAGTTTATTGTAGGCTTGTTATTTTTATTTTATAATTTCATCTTCCACCGTGTCCAACCTACCAGTTCATCACTCTAGATGTATTAGGGGCCTTTATCCTATCGAGGAACAACCACCACCCATTAGGAGGAAAATCACCTCTCAATTAGAAGTTACTGAAAAAAATAATTTTTGAAAGTGATTCGATACATACTGATCAACTTGAAGTTGAATTTATGGATGAGCATATGTTTTCCCACACATTAACCCCCATTTAATGAATCCTTTCAACCCCATACTTGTGCAAGCTCAACCTTTCAGTGGTTATCATTTTTCATTGTTTAGTCACTAGGTGTTGACAATAAGGTTGAGTGATGCAACCCATAAACCCAAGGTATTCATCTCAAATCACGATGGTGTTATTATATAACATGTGAATAGATGTGATGATGTCGAATGTGTTAGAATCCATTTGATTACTATTCATGATGTTTACCATTAACAGACACGAGGGAATCCACCAAGTATTATAACAGACTCCAAGACACCTTGTACATTCTAGCATGTGAATAGATGAGTTGATGTTGAACACTTGTAGAATTGATAAATAAGGAGTAAATTATGTTTACCCCTTATCTAATATAAGGAAAACTTTCCATTAATGACTACAATATCTAGGGTAATATGGTTTCTAGACTCACTTCCTAGATAGGGAGTTCACATCAATAGGAAGGAACATGTCATAGATATTGAATGCATCCCACATCCATTAACATGAAATAGACATCAAAAGATATGATAAATAGACTAACACAGGGATGGATGACACACGAGGCCAATGGGGTTGTAGAATGGCCAACTCAGGATGGCATTCCCTTGAGCACATAGCATGACAACTATGTGACCATGAACCATAGACTCAAGAACACCATATAGACCATAGTGAATGGGAATAGGAGGGATCAAAAAACCATCCATAGTTATTGGAAGAGAAATCAATCAAAGAAGTATTGTGACCCATGAAATTGCTAAGGATCTAAAGCAAGAAGATAACCCAATAGTAAGGAAAAGACGCAAACAGGTTCCATGTTCAAGGGTGATGTATAGGATTGTTGCCACTTCTTGGGATAGATAATGTAACCCCCCCCCCCATTTTTCTCTTTTTAAGTACCTTATTAATTTTTAACGAGATCAAAAAAGAGATAGAAGTATGCTTGATAATATCTTTTTCGTAGGATTTTTAACAAACCCTAAAATGTAAATTCGAATTCTTCTTCATTTTTTTACAAGCTCGAAGAAAGGATAGAAGGGTGCTCAATATAAAGTATTTACCATTAAATTTTAATGAGTTTGAAAAAGTAAACTCAATTCCATATTCATTTTTTAACGAGATCAAAGAAGAGAGATAACATTTCTTGATATAGGCCCATTTCCGTAGAATTTTAACAAGCTTGACAAGGTAAACTCGATAACTCCTTTTTTTTAACATGCTCAAAAGAGAGAAGAAATATTTCTCATAAGTGTAATTTTTTTGTAAAATTTTAACGAGCCCAGGAAATTGAACTTGAGGCCTCCTATTATTTCTAACGAGCTTTAAGGAGGGATGAAATAATGCTCTAAAATGTACCTTGTCCATAAAAGTTTAACAAGGTTGTACAAGTCAACTTGGTTCCATCTTTATGTTTAACAAGGTTGTACAAGTCAAGCTTGAAAAAGGATAAAAGGATACTCGGTGAGAGATAAAAAGTGGTACTAGAGGGTGTTAATAGGTTCCTTTTCACAAGGAACCAACTAGGTGATAGGTGGCGCAAGTGCGGAATCATGAACAAAAGGGGACCACTCATAGAAGCAATTCTCTCACTAGGTAGGATACTACAATAAGAAGTGAAGAGAGGTATCAGGATAGTAGTAGATTTCAACTACGATGGCATAAGTACAGGGAGAAAATCAAGTAGTAAGTAGCATGGCATAAGCAACCAAGCGTGCATGACCATATACACAATAAAAACTTGGAAACCCCAAGGGAAGGCTAGAATAATAATAATGAGAGAGGGAAATGAGGCTCAATAATGTTGGATTAATGGACTAAAGGGGATCCTGGTCCTACCATAACAACAACATGGGCACCAAATAATAATCTAGGTGCTACTCTAGGGTACCCATGTGTGGAGGTAACTACCACATGAGTTACGATGCATATGCAAATGGATTGGCTAATGTCGCAGCTCGATGGGGCCAATCCTATGGCGCAATGATGGGAATAATGGTGGATTTATAATATGCAATATATAGGGGGGGACTCTATCCCTATATGCCATGGGTATAAATTACGTACCATAAGTGGATGTTTCAAAAAAATCTTATGTCTCACTCATCAAATCCTGGAAAAAAATCTCCAAATCTATATCCAAAACACATGTCAATAGCCCAAAAAGATAGAAATAGGAACAAAGACACCTATGCAATGTTTTTGAATTTTAAATTTTTTTAATGTTTTTTGGTTTTTCATGTTTTGTAATGGACCATGACACAACATACACATGAAATAGAACCATGACATAGGTTTTCCATCATAATCATCTGAATCATATGCACCCTGAGGTAGCACATGTTTAACTTTGTAGGGACGGTGCCATAAGGGATCTATAGTTGAAATGAGGGTTTGAATAACATTCTCCACATTTTCATAATCGAGAAAAAAAGATGCTCTATGGTACTTCTCCTCCAATGGATATTCATGAGTATCCATGAATTCCATAAGGGCCTCATCCAAATGTAAGACATTGTCAAAAATATCATGTGAAATTGGTGAAGAATCATCCCAAGTGGGTAAGGGATCAAGATAGACAACTAGGTGAGGATCTGAATCAGGATCAGGATTTGGATCAAGATCAACAATCGGGTGAGGATCTAAATCAACATCGAGGATCAAAAATTGGGTGAGGATAAAGAGGTCACTTGATTTCTTGAGAGGGAATATCTACCACAGTGAGCAACATGGTATCTCCATAAGAATCAACCTCTATAGGTTCAAGTACAATCCAAGGATCAAACGAACCAAGGAAAATGTTAAGCATGGAAGTGATCATGCAAATATGAGCTTCAATTTTGGAGGTATTAGGTTCAAGGAAGGGGAAAGAAGCCATCAAATATGAATTTTTATACAAACCAACTCCCACACTCTCATATGCTTTCATGGAATCACAAACAAAAGGAACAATACTGGTGGGATTGAGGCATGTATCTGGCGTGTAGTAAGAAAGTTGGTCTATAGTGACTATATTCCCTTGGTGGGGAATATAGTATTCAAAATACTAATGAGACTACCTCCTTCATGGCATAAAACCAACTATTCCCCAACAATAGATTATAATCTAAGGGAGCATGGATTACCTCAACATCGACTGTGGAAATTTTGCCCCCTAGTTCAATTGGTAAGGAAACAAGGATTCCAAGAAGTATAAATGTTCAGCTGTCAAATTCCTTTAACGTAGTGGAATATTGAACAATATCATGGGATCCTGTCATACACCAACATGATATAGACATAACACAAATACAGGATCCTTCGTCAATAATAGTGCAAAGATATTATTCTCGTGTAAGACTACTTTAATATAAAAAGCAATATGGTGGGAGATCCTTTTTTGGATACTTTACATGTCAAAGGTGAAAAAACTCGATTCATTGGGATAAATCTCACTAATATATGACAACAACAACTTATGTTACACAGGAAAACATTGCAATACTTCAAGAGGATACATGGCACAAGGGGTCTGAGCTAAATCTTCCACAATATTATAATTGTGTGCAATGCAAACAATGGGATTATGTGTCTCTCATCGAATTACCCCCTTCGGATAGCGAAAGACTGTGTCAAGAATAAGATTCTCTATTTGAAGAGGGTCATTAGTTTGGGATGATGAGAATGATTCCTTTTTAGGAGAACTGGTCTAAGGTTTCTCATATGTATGATTGCAAGTGGTTAAGGAGATAGTTTTGTCACATAAAAAGACATTAGCATTTGGTTTCCCATCCTCTTGATGATGATGACTTGATCCATTTGAAGTGATCATTTGTTGATGCTACTATTGGGTAGGGAAAGGATTAATCAAAACAACAAGTTTTGGGGTAGATATTTTATGAGTGATAAACTCATTAGCCTCTTTTAAGTGTGGACATAAATGGGTCATATGGTCACTACCATAAATATTGCAAGGTAACTTGGGTTTCCTTTCCTTCTTATTTCCCCCGACATTAGGTGGTGGGGATTGCTATGTTCCTGACTCATTAGAAGCATTATTTTCTTTGTGTTTATTCTTTTTAACCTCATATTATTGATACTTTCTGAGTTGTGAAGATAATTTAATATTAACCTCAGAATTTTGAGCAGGAACAGTAGATGGTTTGGTAGCAGGTGCAATAGAAGTGCGTGCATTAGTAATAGCAAGTTAATTAAGTTTCCCTCTTAACTAAATTGCTATGGCAGTGGAGATAAAACCAACTACATCATCAACATGTGGTCTATGGGGTGGTCTTTATGGATTATTTTATGGTCCAAGAGCCTATAGAATAATTTCATATAAGGTGCTCGATTATGAACATATCAAATCCAAATGTTGGTCCTAACATATCACTCGTTCCTCAGTTACATGCCCAACCATAGAAACGTGACAATAAATTGGAGGTTAAAGTGATTTCTTTTAACCAATCTACTAATAACTGGTTAGGAATGGTATCTTTTAGAATCCTCCTATGTTTCCTCCATTCATGAATGTGATCAGAGATATGCATGGTGGTGTTTTGGGGTAATGATGTCAAAATAATAATTCTTGTTTCATAATTGATATACATTTGGAAGAGTGTTAAAAATTCCATTTATAATGTATATAAGCTTGTGTAGGAGGTGCTAGGACATTCAATATACCATTTAGAAGCACTCATGGTTAGGGTGCGAGGGAAAATAAGTAGTTTGACATTATCATCCAACATAGAGTTAGACACACCATAGATGGTAATTCGTTATGTGTGTGGATAGATCATCCCTTGTTTTAACATCAAAATTTGGGATATAAGATGGAATATAATTTGGAACCATTTTCCATAAGGGATTATGCAATATGGGATCATTTGTCAACCTTATTAAGTCTAGTAAAGTAAGAGTAGCCAAGAAATTAAACTATTCGTGTGCAATATGGGATCATTTGTCAACCTTCTTAAGTCTAGTAAAGTAAGAGTAGCCAAGAAATTAAACTATGTGTTGGCAAACGAATTTTGTGTCAAAGGTAGTTGGTCATTAAGGCTTGTTGGACCATGAGTTCCTCCTATATATTGTCCTCGAGAAGTGTAAGATATTGGGAAGGCATTAATTCCCCCAAGAAATTGGTTACCCCCATGGGAAGGATTTCCCCTAGTAAATTAGCTCCCTCCATAGGATTGGTTCCACCAAACAAAAGCATTGTTCCCTTAGATGGAAATACCCCAGGACATTTAACTACCACTAGGATAAGGAACTCCCCAGACAAAAGCGTTTCTCCCATGGAAGGGGAATCTTCCAAGGAATTACTACCCCCAATGAATGGGAAACCACTAGAAACACTCTCGCTAATATTGAAAGGTATACCACCAAAAATGGGGTTTCTTTCATTAAAAAGAACACTACTAGGGATGGTCGACCCTCCAATAGGTTGATGACTACTTAAGACTTGGCCCCCTTGGGAAGGAGGTGTAGATATTTCCCCTATAAATGTATTCCACCCAAAGTAAATTCAGAATTAGGAATAACCTGGCTACCAGTAGAGATACTAGCAGTGGGTTAAGAACTACCACTAATGTTAAGAGAAGAATTTGTTCCCCCAAAAAAAATGAAAGGAATAGGTGGGTTGTTGAAAAGCTGCAATAGGTTGTGGAACCCTAGATTGACCTATGGGTGTAACAATGGGTATGGAAGGTGTTCCACAAAGGGGAAAATGTAGATGTGTTGGATGAGGTATCGGGAGCACTTACTCCACTTGTATATGGTTGGGGAGAGTTTACCGAATTTCCTCCTTAGACAACAAGGGAAGATAGAGCGGTTTGTTCCAAAGATGAGGACATACTAGTATGATACATCATTTGATTAAATAATGAAAAAATATCACCACTCAAAGGTCAAACTTGCACAAGTACATGGTGGAAAGGAATCGTTAAAGGAGGGATAAAGTGTGGGACAACACCCTCATCCATGAATTCAACATCAACTTAATCGTTATGTACCAAATGGCTTTTGGAAATAATGTTTTTGTTAACCTCTACTTGAGAGGTGATTCGCCTCATAATAGGAGTCGGTTCTTCCTTGACAAGAGAAAGGCCCCTAATATGTCTAGATTGGTGAACTGGTAGGTTGGCCATGGTGAAAGAGGAAATTATAAAAAACAAACAAAAATAACAATTCGATGGACAACTACAACATAAAACCAAAAACAGATCCCTAGCCCAAATCTAGGAAATCAATAAGAAAAGTAATTGAATAAATTGGCTCTTTCGAGGGTGTTGTCTCAAGCCACCAATGAAGAGGCAAGAGACAGTTATGGTAATCCCTCTTAACCCTCAAATACAAGTTCCAAGTTCACATGGGGCACACCCCAAGGTATAGGAAGTAGATAATTATGTGTCTATATCATGTACCACAAGAAATTCCCACTTATAGTCACTTGTGCAGAAACCTAGGAATAGCAACTAAGTTTATCGCTTCACAAAACAACAACCAAGTGGAATAGTCATAATTCAAGTTCAAACATGTTGGTAGGGAATGTAATAAACAAGTCTCAAACCCAAATCCCATCTAGAAGGTGTCACCTCGAGGACTTTCCAACTATACGAAACCCCAATACATGCAAGAACCCACTAATTACATAGAGAGGTAATATACACCACATGCACCTAGGATGACCTCGTGCTTTACTCTTGTTCTAAAAGATATTTCCCAACAAGCGACATTCGCTACTAATAGTTTTTTGTTCTTTTGTGACTCTGGTAGTATTTTATGGCCTTGGAGAGTCTTGTCCAATCCGAGTCCAAGGCCATACACTCTAAAATAATGTGGGTTTTCTATACCAAATAAATTCATAATCAATTTTAATTAAGTGCTTCCTTTTAAGGTCGTTTATTACTCAAGCAAGGTAAATGGAATGAGACTTGGTGATGCTAGATACTCTTGACTCTTCAAATAGAAAGGATGATAGAAATGATAATGCACTCGTTTTCATTCAATGAACACTTTTATATGAGAGGGAAGATATCTCTTTTACTTTTTTAACATTAAAAATCCAGCACATAAATATCCCAATAAGACATCAAAGCATCCCACATGCATATCTCATCATATGCAATATCCACATGCAATTCGATCAAACCTATGCAAGCACATAACACAAGAATCTATTAACATGCTAAATGTGGAAATTTTTTTATTTTTTTATTTGTTTTCAAATTTAAAACAAATAAACAATAATAAAATGCATGCAATGCAAAACTTCAAACAATGACAACCAAATCAGCAAAACAAAACAATGATCACTAATAAAACTAGTAACCATAGGTACTCATTACAAACATCCCAATACTTGGTATAAATTATGTGATAATTAAATAAAAATGGTTCCCATTCTATATATGACTCAAATAGAGATGAATAAACAACATAAGAGATTAAAACAGTCCTCCAAAATCACCACCAAACTAAAGGGACTGAATTAGAAATCAAAATACTAATTCAAGGTCTTAGAAGACGCGCTACATGAATGTTGTATAAAATAAACCAAATAACTCAAATAAATATAAGATACATGATTTTATAATTACACATATGTTATGGACATCAATACATAGGTCTGAGACAATCCCAAAACATATATGATCAAATTTCACTCAAAACTCATCAAAAAGTCATTTTTAGAGCATCGTCGCTCTGTCTAAACTAGCAGGGAGCGATGGAAACCTTACCATATCCCTATATAATGATACAATGGGTGATGGAATCCATATAATCACTTTGGTTCTCACATTTAGGAGTGTTGGCTCTCATAATGGCTCAAAATTGAAAATTTGGATTAGATTTGAGTGGTTTTAAGGGTTGGGAAGGTCAAAAACTTATACAATAAGACTCTAAAGATCAATGAATGACTTAGGAATTAAAATAATTCAAAGGATAAAAAAGTAAGGAAAGTATAAACAAACTTTCCTTGGTGGATTCGTTAGTTCTATTATGGAGAATTCTCCGCTGTAGACAAGTAAGACCTCCCTTGGATTATTTCCTTGATCCAAGACAGAGAGATGGTGTAGAACACTATGATTTCACCCACTAGATCCAATATTTCATTCACACATAATATATGAAGATAGAGTGAATAATTATTAACAGACCTTTACTTATGTGAGGTCCTTTAGAGAAGATCAATCCCAGTTGCTGGAGATCTGATAGACTTGGACCCATATCCACTTGCTATTACCCTACACACAAAGAGACAAGCAACACCTTTCTTCAACCCATTATAACATATATAAAAATTCATGTAAATGACATAAAATATGTATATATAAGCAAGATATATCTATATCTAATATGATTTACTCAAGAAAAATCCTTATCCACCATAAACATCACATTAAACATATAGATTTGAACCACATTCACAAATACAATGATGTGGAGGGGGGGTAAATGCATATATCAATATATCAATATCAATAAGAATACATTAAATCATACCTTGAGTCTTGATGTAGATATCCTCGAAGATTTCTGCTCCAAACCTCCCTTGACTCAACCAAGATGATCACAAAAGGTTGCAGGATGTACTAGGATTCCAACAGCATAACAATACTAAGGAAGGATCTCCCCTTTCTCATAGAATGTCCTCAATATATAGGAGGATGGTAGATGAACGGAGGATGAATATAGACTCCAAAGGACACATGGACTTGAGTTGGTGTGTGAATTCCTATTCCAAAATGAGGTGGAATCTAATCATAGTCATTATCCTTTTGAAACTCATCCAAAAACCATATAAAGGAAGAACATAATCCCCCTAATTCAATGCAAGAAGTGATGGAATCACTCCCCTATAGACATGAAATGGGTGATGGAAGAGTTACCATCACTCCCCCATAGGCATGCAAGGGATGATGGATATTAAGGTGGTTTTAGATGGGAAGATGTGTATGATCTTTAAGGAATTGTGTGATTGAACAATGAAAAAGGATCACCTCTAAAAGTTTTAACTTGCACAATTATGGGTGTGAATGGATTGGTTAAATGGGGGTTAAAGTGTGGGACAACACCCTCATCCACAAATTCAAACTCAACTTGATTGGTATGTATCAAATCACTTTTGAAAACAATGTTTTCAGTAACCTCTAATTGAGAGGTGATTCACCTCCTAATAGGTGGTGGTTCTTCCTCAACAAGAGAAAGGTCCCTAATACATCTAGATTGGAAAATTGGTAGGTTATACAAGGTGAAATACGAAATTATAAAATAAAAATAACTATCCTATGACCAGCTACAACATAAAACCAAAAACACACCCATATCCAAAATCTAGGAAATCAATAGGAAAACCGATTGGATAAAATGACTCTTCTAGAGGTCAGGTCTCAATCCACCAACAAAGAGGAAATATACCATTACTAAATCCCTTCTAACCCCCTTGAATCCAAGGTACAAGTGCTCGTAGACCCCCACAAGGTAGAGGAAGCAGATGATTATGTGTTTGTCTTAGGTACCACAATCACTTCCCACTTGCAGTCACATGTGTAGGAACCTAGGAATAGCAACTAAGTTTACCACTTAGAAAAATGATTACGAGGTGGAAAATTCCTAATTCAAGTTCAAAAATGTTGTCAGGGAATGTAAGACACGAGTCTCATACCCGATTCCCAACCAGAAGGTGTCACCTCAAGGACTTTCCAACAAAAAGGAATCCCAATACATGCAAGAAACCACTAAGTACATCGAGAGGGTATATCTCCCAAATGAACCTATATTGACCTCGTTCTTGACTCTTATGTTACAAGAGCTTTCTCGGCAAGTGTCTTTCGCTACTAATGAAATTTTGCTCTTTAGTGATTCTATTCCTTATCTTTTCTTGATCGGGAAGAAGATATGAACTATGATACTCCTCTTCCCAATTGTTTTCATTAATATCCATGACTTCCATAATGGCATCATCCAAAGGTGTACATCATCTAAAAAATTACTTATACAAAAGAGGTGAATAATTGTCCCAAGATTTCAAGGGATCATAATCAACAATTGGGTGATGATTTGAATTAGGATCAAGATTGGCAATTGGGTGAGGATCGATATATGGATCATGATCAACAATTGGATGAGCATTTGAGTCAATGTTGAGATAAAAAACTAGGTGAGGATCATGATCAACATCGAGATCAACAAATATGTGAGAATCAATTCCAATAGAGGCTAACAATATTGCTTGAGACGCAATCTCCACTGTTGATAGCGGTATAGAATCTCCAAAAGCATAAAATTTGGTTGATTTAGGTACTACGCAAGTGTTAAAACATTATTTGTCACACTGTTTGGATCACTAGGAACCTTTACCAACTTTCAGTTGTTGAGACACTTTTTATTTTCTCATAATTTATTATTATTTAATAATAATAATAATTAATTAAGTTATTGAGAAACCTCATTATTTTATCCATAGAAAAAATAGGCATTCTAGAACCATTGGTGAGTTGTGAAGATATTAGCTTCATGTGTTGGATCCTTCATGCAATGATCTAACATTGTTAAGCTCAAGGTTTCCACATTCATCCCCTCTACCTTCACCATCGATCCATATAATTAAGTTTCTCCAAGGGAGAAAAGGAGGAAAATTTGAGAGTGCCCTTACTCTACCAAAACTATAGAGACTTTTATGCATATTTTCCCACATTGTGATTAGAGTGAAAAAGGAAGTATCTTTGGGGGGGTCTTGCATCAAGATTCAAGGTATATTTGATGTATTACTTCTTGTTTATTATATATAGATATGTGCATTTATCTTTCCCCCCCCCACCCTCCCCCGCGTAATCTTGTCTTATGAATGTGTATGTTTCAGATTTATGCAGTTAATGTGATGTTCATGGTGAAAATAATTTATCTTGAACATATCAGATTGGATCTAGGTTAGATTTGGTTGGATCTATATGATTAGACTAGATCTAGATTGAATCTATTTTTTTATATCATTTACATGCATTCTTATATATGTTACAAGTTTTTGAAGGGAGGCTTTTGTTGTCTATTTGTGTGGAGGACATTAGCAAGTGGAGCTAGAGAAAAGCCTATCAGATCTGCAACAGTTAGGGACCATCTTCACTAATAGACTCCATATGAACTAGGAGTGTTCATTCTTCTTCCTTATCTTCTCATGCTCTTGTGTGTGAATGAATATTTGGATCTTGGAATAGAAATCATAGTGGTATACCCCTCAGTTTATCTTGGATCTAGGGATCAAATTATGTTGTGTATATTTCTCTCTTGTAGACTAGTGAGAACTCCCATGGAATTGATATACTTGTAAGACGTCTCTAGAAATATCCACAACAGAATTTCTCAGAATTTCTAGAATTGGAAATCTATTATAGAATTATTTATCACCCCTTTCGGATCACTAGGAACCTTTACCAACTTTAAGTTATTGAGACACTTTTATTTTCTCATAACATATTATTATTTAATAATAATAATAATATATTAAGTTGTTGAGAAACCTCATTATTTTCACCATTGTAAAAATAGACTTTCTAGAACCATTGTTGAGTTGTGAGGAGGTTATCTTCATGTGTTGGATCCTGCATGTTATGAGCCAACATTGCTAAGCCCTAGGTGTCCACATTCATCCTCTATACCTTCACCATCCTTCCATATAATGAAGGTCCTTCAAGGGAGAAAAGCTGGAAAAATTGAGTGTCCTTACTTTCCGAAAATTGTAGAGAGACTTTTATGCATCTTTTCCCACATTGTGATTAGAGTGAAAGAGGAAGGATTGGAAAAATCAGCATGGAGGAGTATTGCATTAATATTCAAGGTGTATTTGTTGTATTCCTTCTTGTTTATTGATATATAGATATATGTATTTCCTTCCCCCACCATCATCTTGTCTTATGAATGTGTATGTTTTAGATTATTCATTTGATGTGATCTTTATGGTGGATCTTATCCACCTTGAATAGATCAGATTGGATCTAGATTATATTTGTCTTGGATCTATATGATTAGACTAGATCTTTCTTGAATCCATTTTTTTATGTCATTTACAAGAATTCTTATATATGTTACAAGGGTTTGAAGGAAATTTTTGTTGTCTATTTTCATGTTCAAAATTAGCAAGTGGAGCTGGATCAAAGTATATCAAATCCGCATCAACTAGGGAACATATTCACCAATGAATTCCATATAAACCAGGTGTGTTCATTATTCTTCCTTTTGTTCTCGTATTCCTATGTATGAATGAATATGTGGACCTTAGATAGAAATCATAGTGGTCTACACCTCATTTTGTCTTGGATCTAGGGATCAAATTCTGTTATGGATATTTCTCTCTTGCATACAAGTGACAACTCCCTTGGATTTGATATACTTGTAAGACTCCTCCATAAATATAAACATAATTTCTTGGAATTGACAATACGTTATAGCACTATTTGTCACCCCCTTGGGATCACTAGGAACCTTTACCAACTTTAAGTTGTTGAGACACTTTTATTTTCTCATAACTTGTAATTATTTAATAATAATAATAATAATTTATTAAGTCTTGATAAATGTAATTATTTTATCCAATGGAAAAAATAGGACTTCTAGAACCATTGGTGAGGTGTGAAGAGATTAGATTAATTTGTTGGATCTTATATGTTATGAGCTAACATTGCTAAGCCCTAGGTTTCAACATTGATCCCATCTACCTTAACCATCCATCCATGTAATGAAGGTCCTCCAAGTGTGTAAAGGAAGAAAATTTGGGAGTGCCCTTACTCTGCCAAAATTGTAGAGAGCCTTTTATGCATCTTTTTCCACATTATGATTAGAGTGAAAGAGGAAGTATTGGAGCAAGTATATTGGAGGGTTCTTGCATAAATATTCAAGGTATATTTGATGTATTACTTCTTGTTTATTTATATTTAGATATATGCATTTATTTCTCCCGAACATAATTTTTTCTTATGAATGTGTATGTTTCAGATTTATGCATTTGATGCGATGTAATTTATGGTGGATATGATATACCTTGAATAGATCGGATTGGATCTAGATTAGATTTGGAATACATCTATATGCTTAGGTAAGATCTAGCTTGAATCTATTTTTTATATCATTTACATGCATTCTTATATATGTTAGGAGGGTTTGAAGGAAGGTTTGTTTTGTTTATTTGTGTGTAGGGCATTAGCAAGTAGAGCTGGAGCAAAGTCTATCATATCTGCAACATGTAGGGACCATATTCACCAACAGAATCCATCTGAACTAGGTGTGTTCATTCTTCTTTCTTCTCTTCTCATATTATTGAGTGTGAATGAATATTTGGATCTTGGGATAGATATCATAGTGTTCTGCCCATTATTATGTCTTAGATATAGGGATCAAATTTTGTTTTGGATATTTTTCTCTTGCGAAAAAGTAAGACCTCCCTTAGTTTTTATATACTCACAAGACTCCTACAGAAATCTTCACAATAGAATTTCTCAAAATTTCCAGAATTGGAAATATATTATAGCATTATTTGTCACCCCCTTGGGATCACTAGGAACCTTTAACAACTTTAAGTTGTTGAGTCACTTTTATCTTCTCATAACTTATTATTATTTAATAATAATTTATTAAGTTATTGAGAAACCTCATTATTTTCTCCATTAGAAAAATATACTTTCTATAACCATTGATGAGTTATGGGGAGATTAGCTTCATGTGTTGGATCCTACATGTTATGAGCTAACATTGTTAAACCCTAAGTGTCCACATGCATCCCCTCTACCTTGACCACCCATCCATATAATGAAGGTCCTCCAAGGGAGAAAGGGAGAAAAATTGTGAGTACCCTTACTCTAACAAAATTGTAGAGACACATTTATGCATCTTTTCCCACATTATGATTAGAGTGAAAGAGAAAGGATTGGAGCAAGTAGTCTTGCATCAAGATTCAAGGTATATTTGATTTATTACTTCTTATTTATTGATATATAGATATGTGCATTTATTCCCCCCCCCCACATCATGTTCTCTTATTAATGTATATGTTTCATATTTATGCATCATATTTATGCATTTTATGTGATGTTTATGGTGGATCTGATCTACCTTGATTAGATCATATTGGATATAGATTAAATTTGGCTTGGATCTATATGCCTAGATTAGATCTAGCTTGAATATATTTGTTTATATAATTTACATGCATTCTTATATATGTTAAAAGGGTTTAAAGGAAGGTTGTCCTTGTACTTTTGTTTCAATGGAATTAGCAGGTGGAGTTGGAGCAAATTCTATTAGATCGGCAGCAAATAGGGACGATATTCACCAACATACTCCATATGAACTAGGTGTGTTCATTATTCTTCCTTCTCTTATCATATTCTTGTGTTTGAATGCGTATTTGGATATTGGGATAGAAACCATAGTGGTATACCCCTCAATATGTCTTGGATATATGGATTAAATCCAAGGGAGTTCCCATTTGTTCACAAGAAAGAAATATCCACAAAATAATTAATGATCGTATTGTGGAAGAATTCTTCAATTCTTCCATCGATCCTTTATTTTATTCAATACATTCCATCTCTATGATTGATTTTGGATTTTGAATTGGTTTTCCTCCATTCAATTAGATCTGGGGATATTATATGCTTTGAAAATCCTATATTTGATTTAGATCTAAACCAAGTTTTAGATATGGTTTTTCCATCTTTTTATTTTTATAGGATTTGAGTGCATATTTTGTAATGGTTGTAGCATATAGGCTATTAATCGGAAAGATGTGAAATAATATATCAAATCAAACCCCAAAAAAATTCCTATCAAATGGCATTGATCTGGTCTAAATTTGATCACTCCTGAAAAGATATCCTCTCTACAATCTTTTCGCTCGTGAAAAAAAAATCCTAAAAAATTCAAAGTTTAAAACTAAGATACCTTTCTCTCTCAGACTCCGATTTGAGTGATGTTTTTTGAAATTTTTTATTTTTATGAGAATAATATTCACATGCAGTATGTTTCTTGAAATACTTCTTACAAAAATAAATTAGACTGAGTGTTGCAACCCTTTTTTTCTTCCTTTTATCTTTACAAAACAAAAATCATTGTTTTTTTTACATTATCACTTTGTTATATTGGGTTTTGGGAGTGCTCGGCATGAGTGAAAGTAGTGGAATTCTTGCTTAAAGAACATTGTTTCTACTTGTTAACCTAATTGGAACTATTAGAATATATTATTTGCATGCATTTTATTCTTTCTTGCTTGTTTTGTATTCAAAAACAAAAAGAATTCAACTTTTGCATGTCCTTTTGGTTGACTTGGGATTGCTTGCTTTCCTTTGAATAAAAATTTTGTGTGGAGTGTATGAGATTTCATTTTCAAATTAGGAGTGTTGGTTTATCTTGCATAAATTGAGATTATTAGTGGCGGCATTTTTTCATTCGAAAAATCAGATGAACTCTCTTCCATCCCATAAGTAGATGTTCATCGAATTAAAAGGAAACATTTCATTCTTATGCATTTGTTTGGTTCAAGACTCTTTCACATCACCAAGTTTCATTTGATTTTCCTTGTTTGAGTAATCAATAACCCTAAAATAAAGTTCTTAATTAAAATCAATTAGAATTTTTTATTTGGTTTAGTAAACATTAGCTTAAGGTGTAGGGCCCTGGATTGGGATTGGAGAGGACACTCTCCAAGGCCAATAAAAGCAACTAGAATCATTAAAGAGTGAAAATACATTATGATAAATGTATGCTTGCTAAAAATTGTCTTCTAACACAAGATTCAAGTATGAGGTCAAGATAGATACACTTGGGATATATCCCACTTAGTGTGCTTTGTGGGTTCTTTCCTGTATTGGAGTTTCATTAAGTTGGAAAATACTTGGGGTGACACCTTCCGGTGGGATTCAGGTATGAGAATTTTGTCTAACATTACCTACACAAGCATATAACTTGACTTACAATTTCTACACGCATTTTCTATTTCCTAAAGTGGAAACCATATTTGTTATTCATAGGTATCTACACGGGTGATTGTAAGTGGGAAGTGCTTGTGTTACTTGAGACTAACAATAATCATCTACTTTCTCTATATTGGCAGGTTCCCTATGGAAACTTGGACCTTGGTTTCAATGGATTAAGAGGGTCTAGGGTAATTGTTTCTCACCTCTTTATTGGTGGCTTGATACCTCAACTTCGAAATAATTATTTTACCCTATTGGTTTTCCTGTTGGAAGTCTGGATTTCTTTCTAGGGGTCTGTTATGGATTTACATTATACTTGGACTTAGGATTATTACTTTATATTGTATAATTATATTATTCATCATGGCCAATCTACTGACTCGTCAATCTCGATGTATACAGGGCCTCTCTCCTATCGAGGAGGAACCACCACCTATCTAAAAGTGAGTCACCTATCCCATGGAGGAAAGTAAAACCATTAGTTCAAAAATTGATTCAGTTCATACCAATCAAGCTATATTTGAATTGTGTACAAGGGTTTTGTACCATTCTTTAATCCCCCTTCGACCAATCCTTTCGTCCCTATACTTGACTAAGTTTGACCTTTTCCTGGTGCTCCATTTTCACTATTCAGCCACATGATGTATAGGACTAGTATGTCCTTGTTTATGGACCAAACCACTCCATATTCCATGGGTAACCAAGGGGTAAATTTAGTAAACTCTCTGCAACCATCCATAAAAAAAGTAAATACTCCATCTACCTCTCCCAACACATCTACGTTTTCCCTATGGGGAACACTTACCATAGCTATGGTCACAGCCGTTGGTCATTCCAATATTCCAAAACTTGTTGCATATACACACAAAATCCAATTATACCTTTATTTTTAGTTGGGAGGGGATCTCTTTTTTAACACCAATGGTACTTCTCAACCCACCACTAGAATTTCCACTAGTAGCTCGGCCATTCCTAAATTTGGATTTCCTTTCGGATGGAATACATCTATATAGGAAAGCTCAATCCCTCCTTCACAGGGGAGGGGAATATTTGGAAGTAATCAAGCCATGGGAGGGTTAAATAAACCTAGTTCAGTTCCTTTTACTAGGATCGTGCCAATTTCTGATAGTTTACCTTTCTATAATAGAGGTCATGTTTCTAGTAGTTTCCCATATTTTGGGGCCAGTAATGTACCTAGTGGATTCCCATTCACTACGGGAAACACTTATGTAGGAGGAGTTCCCTATCCTAGTGATAGTTAAATTCCATGGGGTAGTTCTTATTATTAGAAAAATATTTTCATTGGGTGAAACCAAAGTTACATGGAATTCACATGGGTAACCATTTCAAACAAACTTACATGGAAGTCACAAGAAGTTACATGGAATGTTAGCACCCTGTAATTTGCCTATGGTTGCGGTAGGAAGTCACAAGGGTAACCATTTCAAACCAACTTTAGACTGCATTCTATCCAATGCATTCAGAGAGGGCTCTCTCATTGTCATGGTAGCATTCACATATGCATATGGCTTTAAACAAGCATGCAGAAGGCTAGATTTCTGCTGGTAACGGCGTGGTTTGTAAATTAAAAGATTGAAAGGCAGACAAATAATAAAACCATTGGGCGATGGAGTCACAGTCTGAAACATTTAAAGACGTTGCAGCAGATGATGAAAAATGAATCTATCTTCTGTATTATGAGGCAAGGTAAGCACAGCATTCATTTAAATATCTTTAGGCGGTGGTAGTAGAAAGGAGAAAATCCCAGCACGACAAGGGACACCTATCGATGGATGAGTCCCTTGCAACACCTTTAGCAGAATAACATAATGAGGTAAATGGTAGAGATGGAGCATCTAACTATGGATGAATTCCATAACAACCATTACAAACACATAATGAATGCTATATATGATGAAAAGAGTGCTTAAAGAAATGAATTCTTCTCGTACAACTAGAAATCATTTTTGCAGAAAATAACACATATGAAAAATGGCATAACAGAGAACACAAACTAAATACAGACACCATGATGAATCTCATAACCGCAGAGAATCATTTTCATTACTACTCCCAAAAATGTTTGGGAGCTACAATACCGGTGCTGAGGCCTCAAAAATGAAAGTCAATCCAACCCCTTCCTCCTCTGAGGAAGTTCTATTTATAATGTAAATTACCCCGGGGGTACGTCCCGAAATAGGGTATCAAAATCAGTTACAAAATGGGGATTGAATCCCGAATCATTATAACGAATCTTAGCAGACTTCCAGGAATGGAAAAATCATCATGATTGATGCTTACAAAGGGAATTACAGTGTGACAACTATATTTAATCAACATAGCATGTGATGCATGGGATGTAGGCTCGCTTGCTCTGACAGCGATGTTGTAGCGCTTCACTAACGGTTTGATTCCTCTTGTGCATGTTCTGATGTATAGGCTTGAATTTTTCCTAATCATTTTCATACTTCTGACCCTTATGCCATTTATGTATTCTAGAAACATGTTATGCCTATATTCATCGCTGGCGAGAAGGTTTATGGTATCCCCATCACCTGGTAACGTTGTTATTTGTGTAAATCTAGAGAAGACAGCCCTATCTTTCAACAGTACTAAATCCTTAATGGGATTTTCATTCTTGGCGGCTTCTTCTATTGGGACCATATCCTTCCTACAAGGCATTCCAAAACAACACTTCTCGAGGCTCATCATCATCCTAGATGAAGTTGGCAATAAGAGTCCATGGCAATGATGATGAATACCTCTGCTCCTTTCTCCCCACGTCTAAACATTCGTTCAGACCGCCCACCCCTAGAAATGGATACTCTGTATCATGGCAATGGATTCCATGGCCTTGTTTAGAGTTTTCAACGGAATGCTTTTAGGACCGGGAACTCCAAGCGTTGTTCTTGCAGCAGTGTTTCAATTTATCAAGACAGCATGGTCTTTACCAGCATCAAAAAATATTTCTAGTGCAGTGAACATATTTACCTCGATGGCTAGAGATGTTAACGCGTGAATGACCAGTGGGGTTGGGTTTCCATGCAGCGTTTATTGACCAATAAAGCACACTGGATAAAGGATATCCCAAGCACAAAAAACATAGCAAGTCCCATATCAAAACCCCCAAGATCCTCAGCAAAGTAATAGTACCCATCCCACTCATCAATGACATTCATTTTCTATGTATCTTAGAATGGGTCGCATGGTGGCATTATAACGAGTTGGGCAGTTGAGCTCAGCTATGAGCTTGTCAAATATTCACATGTCATCTTCAAGTGGCATGATGACAACATGGATGATCATGTGGGCTCCTAATCCAATTCCCTCATGCGTAGATGCCAACTATGTCACCCCTTTTCATTGTGACCTCCCAATATTATTGGTCAAAGTGACCTTCGGCCTCACCTGTAAATAGCCTTAGGACCTCTCATGACGTGTGAATTTGACATTTTGCATATCATTGATTCCTCCTCATGTTACCATGGTACCTTTTGGTTTTCAGTGCCCCCTACCTCATTTCCGTATGGTGTGGAAAAGCGATACCTACCTTCTACTGCCAACTTCTCTAGGAGATATCCCTTATTGCACGTGTCTAGAAGCAAGGCTAGGGATTCCAAGATGTGACCTACATCATCGATACTCCATGTCTTGGCCTCCATTTCCTAGTTCTTTTCCTCCTTATCTCACCTAGCATATTCGGACAACGGAATAGATCACGGACGTAGATATCCTTCATGAGCGTTCTCGACCGTCTGACAATGCAGATTATACCCTGTTTCCCCTCTAGCTTGACCACCCATCCATATAATTAATGTCCTCCAAGGGATAAAAGGATAAAAATTGTGAGTTCCCTTACTCTAACAAATTTGTAGAGACACATTTATGCATCTTTTCTCACATTATGATTAGAGTGAAAGAGAAAGGATTGGAGCAAGTAGTCTTGAATCAATATTCAAGGTATATTTGATTTATTAATTCTTGATATGTATGCATTTATTTCCCACCCACATCATGTTCTCTTGTGAATGTATATGTTTCAGATTTATGCATTTTATGTGATGTTTATGGTGGATCTGATCTACCTTGATTAGATCATATTGGATCTAGATTAAATTTGGCTTGGATCTACATGCTTAGATTAGATCTAGCTTAAATCCATTTGTTTATATCATTTACATGCATTCTTATATATGTTAGAAGGGTTTGAAGGAAGGTTTCCCTTGTACTTTTGTGTAAATGGAATTACAAAGTGCAGTTGGAGCAAATTCTATTAGATCGGCAGCATCTAGGGACGATCTTCACCAACAGACTCCATATGAACTGGGTGTGTTCATTCTTCTTCCTTCTCTTCTCACTGATTCTTGTGTTTGAATGCGTAATTGGATATTGGGATAGAAACCATAGTGCTCTACCCTTGTTCTATCTTGTATATATGGATTAAATCAAAGGGAGTTCCCATTTGTTCGCAAGAATGAAATCTCCACAAAATAATTGACAATCGTACTGTGGAAGAATTCTTCAATTCTTCCTTCGATCCCTTATTTTATTCAATCCATTCCATATCTTTGATTGATTTTGGATTTTTGATTGATTTTCCTCCATTCAATTAATTCTAGGGATATTATATGCTTTGAAAAACCTATATCTGATTTAGATCTAAACCAAGTTTTAGATATGGTCTTGCTATCTTTTTATTTTTATAGGATTTGAGTGCATATTTTGTAACGGTTGTAGCATATAGGTTATTAATCGGAAAGATGTGAAATAATATATCAAATCAAACCCCAAAAAAATTCCTATCAAATGGCATTGATCTGGTCTAAATTTGATCACTCTTGAAAAGATATCCTCTCTGCAATCTTTTCGCCCATGATAAAAAATCCTAAAAAAATGCAAAGTTTAAAACTAAGATACCTTTCTCTCTTAGACTCTGATTTGAGTGATGTTTTTTGAAATTTTGTATTTTTATGAGAAGAATATTCACATGCAATATGTTTCTTGAAATACTTCTTAGAAAAAGAAATTAGACTAAGTGTTGCAACCCTTTTTTTCTTCCTTTTATGTTTACAAAACAAAAATCATTGTTTTTTTTAACATTATCACTTTGTTATATTGGGTTTTGGGAGTGCTTGGCATGAGTGAAAGTAGTGGAATTATTGCTTAAAGAACATTGTTTCTACTTGTTAACCTGATTGGAACTATTAGAATATATTAGTTGCATGCATTTTATTCTTTCTTGCTATTTTGTATTAAAAAACAAAAAGAATTCAACTTTTGCATGTCCTTTTGGCTGACTTGGGATCACTTGATTTCCTTTGAATAAAAATTTTGTGTGGAGTGTATGAGATTTCATTTTCAAATTAGAATTTTTGGTTTATCTTGCATAAATTGGGATTATTAGTGGCTGCACTTTTGCATTCGAAAAATCAAACAAACTCTCTTCCATTCCATAAGTAGATTTTCATCAAATTAAAAGGAAATGTTTCATTCTTATGCATTTGTTTGGTTCAAGAGTCTCTCACGTCACCAAGTTTCATTTAATTTTCCTTTTTTGAGTAATCAATAACCCTAAAATAAAGTGCTTAATTAAAATCAATTAGAAATTTTTATTTGGTTTAGTATACATTAGCTTAGGGTGTAGGGCCTTGGATTGGGATTGGAGAGGACACTCTCCAAGGCCAAAAAAAAGCAACTAGAATAATTAAAGAGTGAAAATACATTACGAGAAATGCATGCTTGCTAAAAATTATCTTCTAACACAAGATTCAAATATGAGGTCAATCTAGATACACTTGGGAGATATCCCATCTTAGTGTGCTTAGTGGGTTCTTGCATGTATTGGAGTTTCGTTAAGTTGGACAGTACTTGGGGTGACACCTTCTAGTGGGATTCAGGTATGAGAATTTTGTCTAAAATTACCTACTCGCACATCTAAACTTGACTTACAACTTCTACACACAGTTGTCGTTTCCTAAAGTGGAAACCATATTTTTTATTCCTATGTATCTACACAGGTGATTGTAAGTGGGAAGTGCTTGTGTTACTTGAGACTGACGATAATAATCTACTTTCTCTATCTTGGTAGGTTCCCTATAGGAACTTGGACCTTGGATTCAATGGATTAAGAGGGGATAGAATAATTGTTTCTCACTTCTTTATTGGTGGCTTAATACCTCAACTTCGGAAGACTTATTTTACCCTATTGGTTTTCCTACTAGAAGTCTGGATTTTTTTCTAGGGGTGTGTGTGGTTTTACATTATACTTGGCCTTAGGATTATTACTTTATATTGTATAATTATATTATTCATCATGGACAATATATTGACTCATCAATCTCGATGTATACAGGGCCTCTCTCCTATCGATTAGGAACCACCACCTATTCGAAGGTAAGTCACCTCTCCCATGGAGGAAAGTAAAACTGTTAGTTCAGAAAGTGATTCAGTTTATACCAATCAAGCTAAATTTAAAGTTGTGGAAAAGGGTTTTGTACCATGATTTAACCCCCCTTTGACCAATCATTTCATCCCTATACTTGACTAAGTTTGACCTTTTCCCGGTGCTCCATTTTAACTATTTATCCACACGATGTATAGGACTAGTAAGTCCTTGTTTATGGACCAACCCACTCCATATTCCATGGGTAACCAAGGGGTAAATTTAGTAAAATCTCTGTAACCATCCACAAAAAAATTAAATACTCCATCTACCTCTCCCAACACATCTACATTTTTCCTATGGGAAACACTCCCTTTGACCAATCCTTTCATCCCTATACTTGACTAATTTTGACCTTTTCCTGGTGCTCCACTTTAACTATTCAGCCACACGATGTATAGGACTAGTATGTCCTTTTTTATGAACCAACCCACTCCATATTCCATGGGTAACTAAGGGGTAAATGTATTAAAATATATGCAACCATCCACAAAAAAAGTAAATACTCCATCTACCTCTCCCAACACATCTACATTTTCCCTATGGGGAACACTTACCATAGCTATGGTCACAGTCGTTGGTCATTCCAATATTCCAAAACTTGTTGCATATACACACAAAATCCAATTATACCTTTATTTTTAGTTGGGAGGGGATCTCTTTTTTAACAACAATGGTACTTCTCAACCCACCACTAGAATTTCCACTGGTATCTTGGCCATTCCTAAATTTGGAGTTCCTTTTCGATGGAATACATCTCTAGAGGAAAGCTCAATCCCTCCTTCACAGGGGACGGGAATCTTTGGAATTAATCAAGCCATGGGAGGGTTAAATAAACCTAGTTCAGTTCCTTTTACTAGGATCATACCAATTTCTGATAGTTTACCTTTTCATAATAGAGGTCATGTTTCTAGTAGTTTTCCATATGTTGGGGCCAGTAATGTACCTAGAGGATTCCCATTCACTATGGAAAACACTTATGTAGGAGGAGTTCCCTATCCTAGTGATAGTCAAATTCCATGGGGTAGTTATTATTATTAGAACAATATTTTCATTGGGTGAAACCAATGTTACATGGAATTCACAGCGGTAACCATTTCAAACCAACTTCATGGAAGTCACAAGAAGTTGCATGGAATGTTAGCACCCTGTAATTTTCCTATGGTTGTGGTAGGAAGTCATAGGGGTAACCATTTCAAACCAAATTTAGACTGCATTTTATCCAATGCAGTCAAAGAGGTCTCTCTCATTGTCATGGTAGCATTCACATATACATATGACTTTAAACAAGCATGCAGAAGGCTAGATTTCTGTTGGTAATGGGGTGGTTTGTAAATTAAAAGATTGAAAGATAGACAAATAATAAAAACCATTGGGTGATGGAATCTCAGTCTGAAACATTTAAGGACATTAGAGCAGATGATGAAAAATGAATTTCTCTTATCTATTATCAGGAAAAGTAAGTGCAGCATTCAGTTAAATATATTTAAGTGGTGGTAGTAGAAAGGAGAAAATCCCAACACGACAAGGGGCACCTATCGATGGATGAGTCCCTTGCAACACCTTTAGTAGAATAACATAATGAGGTAAATGGCAGAGATGGAGCATCAAACTATGGATGAATTCCATAACAACCATTACAAACACATAATGAATTATACATATGACAAAAAGAGCGCTTAAAGAAACAAATTCTTCTCGCACAAATAGAAAACATTTTTGCAGAAAATAACACATATGAAAAATGGCATAACAGAGAACACAAACTAAATACACATGACACCGTGATGAATCTCATAACTGCAGAGAATCATTTTCATTACTACTATCAAAAATGTTTGTAGAGCTACAATACTGGCGCTGGGGCCTCAAAAATGAAAGTCAATCCAACCATGTCCTCCTTTAAGGAAGTTCTATTTATAATGTAAAATACCCCCAAGGTACGTCCCAAAACAGGGTATCAAAATCGGTTACAAAGTGGGGATCAAATCCCAAATCATTATAATGAATGATAACAGACTTCTAGGAATGGAAAACTCGTCATGATTGATGCTTACAAAGGGAAGTATGTTGTGACAATTATATTTAATCAAAATAGAAGGTGGTGCATGGGATGCAGGCTCGCTTACTCCGACAGTAACGTTGTAGCACTTCACTAACGGTTTAATTCCTCTTGTGCACATTCTGATGTACAGGCTTGAATTGGTCCTGTGAATTTTCATGCTTCTGAACCTTATGCCCTTTATGTATTCCAAAAACATGTTCTTCTTGTATTCATCGCTGGCAGGAAGGTTTATGTTCCTTCTATGTTTGGCCCTTTGGTCTGTATCCCCATTTCCTGGTAACGATGTTATTTGCATAGAGATGCAGACTACATCCCTATCTTTCGACAGTAAATCCTTAATGGGATTTTCATTCTTGTCGGCTTCTTCTACCGGTACCTGATCCTTCTGTTAGAATTTTATCATTCAAGCTAGCATTATGTTAGGATCTTTAACTAAGAGAATAACAAGTACAGCAATCAAACACAAGAGACAATGAACACAATTTTTTTCCTTGGGGAAAAGATAAATGGAGAAAACCCCATAACTTCCTCAGGGATAGAATCAACACCAAAATTAAAACCCCAAAATAGTAAGATGATTTCCCGACAGCAGTAGTCTCTTTCTTTCTAGCCCCAGCAACTTCTTCTCCCTTAGTTATTTGCTACAACTGAGTGTGAGTGAGTGTGTGTTAAATAGAGAGGCTCACTCTCTATTTATACTAATTCCCGACTTGACAATAACTCACTAGAGCTGACTTCACCAGGAGAGTCTAATAACCCTAGGGCCCCGGAACTGCAGGGAATTTAACCCTTGATCAATAGAAGGGTTACCCACAATGACTTGACATGACTTGTTTACATTATAGAAACTCCCGATCAGAACATCGGGGCATGACATGACTCAATTACATTACAAACACATCCCGGAATAAACATCGGGGAACTATACATAAGATATACAAGTGAATACATTTCGAAGTTACAATTACATCAACACTCCCTCTTAACTAGGAAGTTATTCTCTCGACACAATTTATCAACACAAGTATTCTTCTCTGTATCATCTGGATCATCATCGAGTTCTCGTCATCTACAAGTCATCTTCATCTTCAGGTCATCTTCATATTCAAGTCAACTTCATCTAGATCTGGATCATCACTCGATATGGATCATCATCACTGGATCTAGATCATCACGTGATCTGGATCATCTCTGCTGGATCAACATCACTGGATATGGATCATCACTTGATTTGGATCATCACTGCTGGATCATTATCAATGGATCTGGATCATCACTAGGTCAACATCACTATTGCTATCTCATGATTCTTCTCATCATAGGAAGTTATACAGAGACAGCCCTTTTTCATGTTGGTTGCAGGCCTAGCCTCCATGTAGGTATTCTTCAGCGCTTATATCTGACCCTAAATCAGAATGGCCCACAAATCACTTACATATGACCTTGACTCATCAGAAAGGCACACCCAGTACTCACATCTGACCATGAGAGGAACACATCCACCATCATGTCAAAATGGCCCATCCCTCACATCTACCATGGAAGGAACTTAATCCTCTCAGCATGTTAGAATGGCCCAGCCCTTACATCTAACCATGGAAGGAACTTAATCTTCTCACCACGTCAGAATGGCACAGCCCTTACATTTGACCATGGAAGGAACTTAATCCTCTCACCATGTCAAAATGTCACAGCCCTTACATCTGACCTTGACTCGTCAGAAAGGCTCTCAGTCCCAGACTGAGGGTTCCTAGTAACTGACCAGGTGCCTCCATTCAGAGAATGGCAACAGCCCTTATATCTGATCAAGTGGGAACATATCCCTCAATCACATCAAAATGGCCCTACACTTATATTTGATCATGTGAGACTACATCCCACAGTCATATCAGAATGGCCCTCGGTCCTAGACTGAGTATTTCTGGTAATTGACCAAGTACCTCCATTCAGAGAATGGCAACAGCCCTTATATCTGATCATGTAGGAACCAATCCTATAGTCATATCAGAATGGCTCAGCACTCATATCTAAAGTGGAAGGAACCAATCCTCTCACCATGACAGAATGGCTCAGCCCTTACATCTGACCATGGAAGGAACCTAATCCTCTCACCATGTCAGAATGGCTCACGGACTCATCACTTCCCCTTGGAGGGAACCTCGATTTGGACAACACCAAGCTTCTCCCTGAAGTACTCAAACTTCACTCTAGCTAATGGCTTCGTCAACACATTAGCTATATGTTCGTCTGTCACAACATACTAGAGATTCGCTACTCCTCTCTGCACCATATCCCTAATATAGTGATACTTGATCTTGATATGCTTCGACTTGTCATGGAACACCGGGTTCTCCGTCAACTTCACACAACTATGGTTGTCGCAATATATACAAGTAGCATCTAACTGGAGATCAAATAAATCAGACATTAGCTTCCTCAGTCATACTACCTCACAACTAGTTGAACAAGCTGCAACATACTCTGCTTCAGCTGTACTCAGTGCCACATGGGATTTCTTCCTGCTAAACCAAGAGATCACACTTGATCCCATACTAAAGCAACACCCTGAAGTGCTCTTCCTATCTATGGCACTGCATGCCCAATCTAAATCAACATAACCCTCCAAGTTAATATTCTGATTCACCTCATACTTGAGCCCATAATCAACTGTACCCTTCAGGTACCTCAAAATATGCTTTACAGCAATCAAGTGAACATGTCTTGGATCTATCAGGAACTGGCTCAAGGTGTTCACAGCAAAGAAAATATCTAGTCTTTTGTTTTTCAGGTACATCAAGGACCCAATCATCTGACGATACATCGCAGCATCAACCGTTTCTAATGAAACATCACTCAATATCTTTAGGTTTGATTCCATAGGTGTGGTCATGTCCTTGCATTCCATCATCCCGAATCTCTTCAGGATCTCTACCATATATTTCCCTTGCCCCAGGGAAATTCCATCTACATTTTGCCACACCTCCATGCCTAGAAAATAATGCATCATACCCAAGTACTTCATTTCAAACTCAGCAGCAAGCTTCCTCTTTGTATCAACAATCAACCCATCCATACCTGTTACAAACAAATCTTCTACATACATTAGGAGCATCACTGGGTCGCCATATTCAACCTTGCAGTAAAGGTTGGAATCTGCTTTACTCCTGGTAAATCCCAAACTAGATAGAAAGTTGTTAATTCGGTCGTATAATGTCCTGGGTGCCTGTTTCAAACCATATCAAGCTTTCTTCAATATACACACATGAGACTCCCTATCATGTGTCTCAAAACCTAGTGGTTGTTCCACATATACTTCCTCTTCCACTACACCATTCAAGAAAGCAGTCTTGACATCCATTTGGTGTATCTTCCATTTCATTACTGCAGCCAGAGAAAGTACTGATCTGATGGAAGTGTATCTAGATACAGGTGAAAAATTTTCTTCATAATCTATTCCTTCTTTCTAGGAGAATCCACGAGCCACAAATCTTGCTTTATATTTTTCTATGCTGCCATCTGCAGCATGCTTGATCTTGTAGATCCATTTGGAAGTTACAATAGACTTCCCTTCTGGTCTTGGGACAACATACCAAACATCATTCTTCATGATCGATTGATACTCTTCGATCATAGCATCCTTCCATTCTTTCCTTTATGTCGCTTCTTCATAGTTGGAAGGTTCTTTATTGATGAAATCACATAGTAAGGCTACATACCCTGAGCAGGATCTGGTCCTCTTTCTTTCTCTATGATTCTCTTCTGGAGCCCCGTATTTTTCTGTACCTTGGATAGCTTCTCGTACCCAAGCAGGTTTCCTCTTATGAGGATTCTTCTCCTGAGGTGGATCTACATGTTCTTGAGATTCTTCTAATTCTTGATCTTCTACTTGAATTTCTTCGTTCATGGTTGTGTCATGAATTCTGGGTGCTTCTGTTTCTTTAGGTTCTTCAGCAGGCCTCTTTCTAGATTTGTTGTAAGCTGAGTCTTCATCAAATTTTATGTCCCTACTGATGTCGATCTTCTTGAATCCTGGGAAGTATATTCTGTAAGCCTTCGAGCTTTCAGAGTATCCCACAAATATACCCTTCTTCCCTGAAGGATCTAACTTTGTCCTCTTTTCTTTTGGAATGTGTATGTACACTGGACAACCGAATATTCCGAGATGGCTGACTTCTGGTTTCTTGCCGAAAAATACTTCTTCAGGTGTCTTGTCCTCGAGTACTTTGTGTGGAGTACGGTTCTGTACATACACCATTGTTCTGGCAGCTTCTGCCCATAGATGCATGGGAATATATTGATCATGAAGCATAGCCCTTGCAGCTTCCATGATCGTTATATTCCTCCTTTCTGCAACTCCATTCTGTTGTGGATTATATGTAGTGGTTAACTCCCTCTTAATCCCTGAATCTTTGCATAACTCTTTGAATTCATTTGATGTGAATTCTCCACCATTATCTGATCGAAAATTCTTGATCTTCTTTTCAGTGTGGTTATCAATCAAGGCTTTGAATTCCTTGAACTTGTTGAATAATTCATCTTCTTCATGAAGTAAATCCATGTCTTCCTAGAAAAATCATCAATAAAAGAAACATAGTATACATACCCGCTTAATGAACTTGATGGCATTGGACCGCATACATCGGAGTGAATGATTTCCAAGATTCCTTTTGCCTTGCTCTCACTACTTGGAAATGTCTTCTTTGAGTTCTTTCCTTTTGCACATCCTTTGCAGAGTCCATCATGTTTTGCCTGAATTTCTGGAAGACCTTCAATAGCTTTTCTTGCAAGTGGCAATGCTCTGTAGTGCACATGTGCAAGCCTTCTATGCCAAAGTTCATTGGGATCTACTATGTCATGGACCAAATCTTGTTCTGAATGGCCCTTCAATTTGTATATGCCTCCCTCTTGTTCCCCAATCACTACTGCATCATCAAAAGTATTTCCCTTTGGCCACATGAGAACTTGGCCATCCACAAATGAAACCCTCATGCCTTTTGCATCTAATGCAAATATGGAGAGGAGGTTCTTCTTAAGTCTCGATACAAACAATACATCCTTCATCTTCATATACTTTCCAGAGTCTAGCTTATAGGAGGATTCCCCACTACCTTTTATTGGATACTGGTAGTCATCTCTGAGTTTCACGTTGTGGGGTGATTCACGTTCTGATAGTATTACAAAAGACTCTTTGAATCCTATCATATGATTGGAAGCCCCACTGTCTATAATCCAATCATTGCTTCCATGTGTGATGTTTCCCGTGAGAAAGAAAATCAAAACATATTCTTCATCACTTGAAGAATCATCACTTTCTTGCTTGTTTCTCTTTGTGGAAGGTTCATCGTCTTCTACAGCATGAGCATGATGTCTTCTCTTGTTGTTTTTCTTCTTGTGAGAGTTTATTTTGTTTCTAGGACAATCTTGGCATAGTCTCCTATTTCATCACAAGTATAACATTTGAGTTGAGTTTTCCTGGAGGAAGAGTGCTTACCTTTAGAACGATGATGATGGTGCCTTCTGTTTTTCTTGGATTGAACTATGAGAGCTTGATCTTCACTTCCCATCTTTTCTTATCGATCTGCTATCCGAGCTTCTTCTTGTGAGCATTCTTCCCATAGTCTGTTGAACTTGACTAACTTCTTTCTAGCACAGATCCCTTGAATGATAGAGTCCCGTGTCCTAGGGAGACCATTCAGGGTGGTCATTAAAATCTCTGCATTCTCCACTTCTTCATCCACTGCTTCAAGTTGTTCTTTGATCTAGGAGACCCTTGTGAAGTAAGACTGTATGGTCTTCACATTCTAAATCTTCACATTATTCAACTGGTTCCTCAAGGTCATTTTCCAGTTTATGTTCTTTCCTTCAAACAATTTGGTTAGGGCATCAAACATAGCTTTACGTGTCTTTAGGGAGGACACCTATGCCATGAGGTGATCCTTGTTTGAATCAGCAATAATCCTCTTAGCCATAACCAACTTCTTCTTGTGTAAGGCCTTAGCCTCATCTCCCTCTGGAACTGGAACCTCCTCATTGATGTAGGAGTCCAACTCATTTCATTTTCTTCCAGGAACAGGGAGATCCTATACTTCCAAACTCTGAAGTTATCAGCTCCCTCAAGCTTTTCATCAAGCTTGGTATAGTGATACATCTTAACTGAGAACCTCAAATGGAAATACAAAAGATTTATATCTCCCGATCAGAACATCGGGGCATGACATGACTCAATTACATTACAAACACAACCCAAAATAAACATTGGGGAATAATACATAAGATATACAAGTGAATACATTCTAAAGTTACAATTGCATCAACACCTTCCTACAAGGCATGCCAGCGCAACACTTTTCGAGGATCATCATCATCCTAGATGAAGTTGGAAATATGATTCCATGACCATGATGATGAATACCTCCACTCCTTTCTTCCCACATTTGAACATCCGTTCAGACCTCCCACCCCTAGCAATGGATACTCTGTATCATGGAAATGGAGTCCACGACTTTGTCTGGAGGCTTCGACAGAATGATTTTAGGACCGCGAACTCCAGGAGTTGTTCCCACAGCAGCGTTGCAATTTATCAGGATAGCATGGTCTTTACCAGCATCAAAAAACCTTTCTAGTGCAGTGAACATCTTTACCTCGATGGCTGGAGCTGTTCATGCGTGACAGCCCAGTGGAGTAGGGTTTCCAAACAGCGTTTATCGACCAGTAAAGCGCACCGGATAAAGGATATTCCAAGTAGAAAAAACATAGCAGGTCCCATATTGGAACCCCTAGGATATTCAGCAATGTAATAGTATCCATCCCACTCGTTAAAGGCATTCATTTTCTCTATAGAACGGGTCACATGGTGGCATTATAACGAGCTATGCGGTTGAGCTCAGCTATGAGCCTGTAAAATATTCACATGCCATCTTCAAGTGGCATGATGAGAACACAGATGATCACGTGGGCTCCTAATCCATCTCCCTCATGCGAAGATTCCAACTATGCCGCCCCTTTTCATTGTGACCTCCCGATATTATTGGTTGAAGTGACCTTTGGCCTCACCTGTAAACACCATTAGGACCTCTCATGACGCGTGGATTTGACATTTTGCATCTCATTGATTCCTTCTCATGCTAACATGGTACCTTTTGGTTTTCAGTTCCCCCTGCCTCATTGTCGTACAGTGTGGAAAATCCATACTCAATCTATTTCCAACTTGTCTCAGATCTCTCCCTTATTGCACGTGTCTGGAAGCAAGGCTAGGGATTCCAGGATGTGACCTACGTCGTCGATACTCCTTGTCTTGACCTCCATTTCACGGTTCTTTTCCTCCTTATCTCACCTGGTGTCTTCAGATAGTGGAACATATCACGATCATAGATCTCCTTCATGAGGGTTCTCGACTATCCGACTATGCGGTTTCTACCCTATTTCACACTCCGTCCGTTGGCTAACCTTCACGTATGTTTCTATCATGAAACAAATCAGGGATGTCGATTCATTATTCTTCCAAATCTCCATCGTCAAACATGTGGGTCCCTACAAGACTTCGCATTGTCTCATCCCCTTAAATGTCATGTGTATTCCTACTGTGAAATAATCCAAGACCATTGATCGGATCTTGGTCACATCGTCATCATTCAAAACCACAGGGCCCTCCACCCTTTCATAGCCCCACCCTGTCTTATCCATCGGGCAAGTTCGGGTGGTGAAAGCGCATCTTTGTCGCAGATATGGTCCACTCAAAATCAAGGTCGTTGGAAAAGAGAGTGACCTACGGATTTTGCATGCCTTCATGGTTTAACTCATGCGTATATTTTCCACTACAAAAACCTCATCCTCTGAAGATCTAAGCTACCTGCACATCCGGCGGCTGCTTTTACTCATCATTTAACCCTGCTCTGCCCATGTCAAGCTGACAGATCATGGGAAACCCAATTCTACTCTCGGGCCAAGGATAAGCCTCCTTAGCGACGTCGAAATCATCAAATATAGAGAGTTTCTACCTATACCCCCTTCTGCAAGGCAATTACTGCAGGCGCCTATCCAAAATTTAGTACAAGTGCTAACACTGGCTCCAACTCGGGGATCCTATCCTCCCTGTGAGGTAGAAAAGAACCTGTGTAGATCATGTGCTTGATCCATTTGGCTGGTGTTAATTAATTCCTGGGGACCCCTCAGGGTGCTCTAAAAAAAACTAAACAAATAAAAAATAAAACAAAATAATTGCTCAAAGGAAATGATCTCCATGCCGAGCTTATTCATTTCTACCTACCCTACCTACTAAGCATGAATTCCCAGTCAGGTTATATCTTACTTCTAGTGAATCCAATCAAGTTGGTGGTTCCATATGTTTATTATGTCCTCATGCTTGATCGAAAACAATAATGGCAAGCTAAATGGTAAGAGGCTATGGTTGAAGATATGATTTTTACTAGACATAGCTAACTCACCACTCTCATTGTTAAGCTTCTCCACACATCTAGCCATTGGGTCATGACAGTCCTTTGAAAATTCTTCTATACACCTGTCATGACCAAAATGCTCCAAGTATTTAGCCACTGGATCATAAAACCCATGACTGCTTTCCACTTCTCCTGGCCTTTGTTGGCTCCATGATCGCTGCTCCAACTGTAACTGCCCCTGCATAATGTCAAGTTTTTCTTCAAAATACTCATGCAAGGGAAGCTCATGACCACCTATACCTAATACCTCAGTTTCCCCATTCCAAATGCCAGAATCCAAACCCTGCTCTTCCTCATGCATTTCAAAGGGAATATATTCTATGAAATCAAGTGAAATGCACTCCTCCTGATCTAAATATCCTGTACTGGAAGGGTAGGAAGAGATGTCCCATTTGGGACCTTCATCCTCTGAGTAGTCATCCTCATACTTACCATACAATGGAGGCTTGAAAACTTCCTCAAAACCCTCATAGACAGGGCTTGCAATAGGTAGGCTACTTCCTTCACCAAATAAATTATAATATTCCTCTTGTGCAACCCTGGGTTGCTCCTTCGTGTGCTTATAAAGGGGAAATATAGGATGCACTATAGATTCCGCTTATTCACCCCATTCACCATCCATCCTCAAACATGACATGACATCATTCTTCACCCCCATTTTATGTGCTTGATTAGGAACCTTTATATTTGTTTCAGAAATTCAAATGAGGCAAAGCATAATGGAAGGAAGTTACATTCCTCTTGCTGAATGTATTCTTCATGGGGAGAAGGATTTGGAGATGGAGGATAGTTTAGTTGTTTGTCCTCTCCGTTTTCCACCATCAGAGGAGGCCTCATATGTTCATGCGGATCTTCAGGAGCAGTTTGGTCTTGCTCAACACACGAGGGTCCTCTTAATTCTTGATTGTGTATGGGAGAGGGGTTGAGGTCCATCATGAATCTCTCCTCCCACCTCTCCATGGCTTCCATCATCTCATTCATCCTAGCCTCTGGTGTGTTAGAGGGAGGAAGTTGGGTGAGATCTTCATTCTTTCTTCTTTCTTCATCTTTTTTCCCATTCTCCCTAGCATCAATCAAGTTCATTTCTACCTCTATGGCATCATTTATCGTGTCTTCTAGAGAAACTGACCTTATTTCGCTCATCCACAAGGTGAATTCACTATCAAAAGCTTGAGCATACTAGAGTTGGGCAACACCAGGAAGAGGTTTGAACTCAGAAGGGATAGCGTTATATATTTTCATGAATCTGTCAAAGAATTCCTGGACAGACTCGCTCTCTTCCCTCCTCATGGAATAGAACTGGGACAAGTACCTCCTGGGGTATTTCTTTTCTGCCCATTTTTACTTTAAGGAATATTCAAAATCCTGATAGTTCATAATGGAGTTTCCTGGAAGGATAGTGAACCATATTCTTGCCTCTCCATCCAGGATTTGAGAAAACCATCTAACCTTAACGTCTTTATGGTCCACTTCTTCAAGGTCAACCCAGTCTACAAACCATCCCAAATTCTCCTCAGCTGAATACCCCCTCTTACCAGTATATTGTTTAATCCTTTGGGCGTACCCCTGGGGAAGTTCATCAAGGACTACAGGGAGAAGTATGGGGGGAAACCGTGTAGCCTTTGATAGGGCTTTAGTAGGTATTTCAGGAGGGACTATAGAAATGAATGATGAAGTATCTTGGAGCTCTGAAGTGGGGGGGGGTAAGGTCGCAGTGACATATGGTCCTTTGACCGTAGAGTTTAATGCAGCCCATTTAGAGAAGGGAAGAGGGCGTTCCAAATCAGAGGAGGGTTGGAGATCCCTGTCTAGGGGTTGAGAAAGGGGCACAAAGTTGGAAGTAACATCACAAGTCTCATAGGGATGGTAATTTTCCTTGTGGGGCTCGAATGCAGGCTTTTGGTCTAAATCATATATATAAGGAAAAGGGGATTTCTCGATCCTTAAAGAAGGATATACATGGGTCGACCTAGGTATTAAATTGAGCACATAGATCTGTGGACAAACACACAAATCACAGGATAGATCACACAATTTATTCAGTTATTGAAGAATGAAACAGTGCAAAAATGGCTTGCAGTTGTGAATGCTTTTCATTAAGCAAAGATTAATTAGATAATAATTACAATGAAGTACAATGGCTAAATAGCCACAAGAAAATCGAATCCACATGAGGAAATTTGAATTGATTACACTCTACTTGACTGTAGGTAACTAAGACCTTGTCTAAATCATTATCGGAGGACTCAATGGTTAACTGACCTTGTCTAAACCATCACCGGAGTTCATCGAAGTTCTAAAACACAAATCAAGTGTTACATTCAGTGTTGACTAAGGATAACTAACTGTGGTAGGTGAGAAATGCACCCCTCCTACATGCAGCCATGCAAACCTAGTGCTAACTGAATGTAGAGGACTAGAACTTAATGTAACTGACTCCTAACTTAGCTTGACTAGTCACCAACTCAACTCAACTGACCTTGGTTGGTTTCGGCACTCCTAATAGCTCCTAAATTGTAGGGATTGGTCTAGGAGGATCCTAAACTGATGCATGCAAGTTCAATCAGTGGTAGTAGGCCTTAATTAGTGTTCCCCACACTTTAGTAATTGAAACATGTGCCCCAATTAGGCCAAGTGGACCCAATGGTGCTAGTGACTAAAAATAGACTGGATGGACTCCCGATTTAGACATGACTCCTGATTTAGACATATGACCAAATTGGAAAAGGGAGGATCAATAATGCTAATACCCCCCTGAATGCTAACTTGGACAATCTATGGGCCCTGGTAACTAAGACCATAGGTCATCCATTACATCAAGTAAAATAAAGTAACTGCTTAATACAAGGAGCTAGGGCAAAAACCACATGGGAAAAAACCCCCCCCTCTATCTAAGCAGGTAGAATCAGGTCTCCAATTTGAAAAACTTGAAAATATGTTGCTGCAATCTTCATCTCTATGAGGTATCAAAGCAGCATGCATGGTGTGTTGTGCACAGGTTTTATGGGGCCTGGCATGTAGACTTCTCCTTCTTCTCCAAAAATGATGATGGAAGGAAGGAGGAATGTAACCTTTGTCTCTTACTGGATGAAGAGGTGTATGATCATATCCATTCTTATGAATGTAGTGAGACTGATCCCTTGCCATATAGCATCTTACAGGGAATTTACTGCATCTATCTGAAGGAGGCAAGATTTCATGGCATAGAGCAAGGGTCTTTCCTTTCTGAGTGTTAGGTGAGATTCCAGTCATCTTCCTAGCTTCCAGTTTGGAAGTAGGGACTAAATATAGATCTGAATCACCCTGAGTCTCAATCTCATAAACTGATAAAGATGGATCTGCAATACTAGTAGAAGCCGCAAAAGAAGTAGATGCAATGATTTTACCTTCCCTTACAAGTGGCTGTTGAGAGTGCACTGGTTCTGAAGGAGGCATGAAATCTGAGAACTCATATTCTTTTGAGGCATGATTTGCAACACCCTTCTCTATGATGTTCCCAGTAGAGATATATGTGATCTCCACTGAGTCAAGACCAAAGATCACTCGCTTTGGAGATCCAGTATGGGTCATCTGGTAGACAGATAACAGGTTTGAAGCTAGGGAGGGAACAAATAGCACATATTTGAACCTTCCATGTTCAAGATTGATAGAGCCCTTCCCTTTTGTTTCAACTTTACTGTTATTTCCCATATGAATAGTAGGACCATCAAAGGACTGAAAAGAACAAAATGATTCTATGGATGCATCCGTATGATTGGAAGTTCTAGAATCAATGAGAAGACATGGGCTGATGAGTAGCTAGCATTCAGTGCATGGCCTTTCCTTTAGTATTCTTCATCTTCTTCTTCAGAGTCATCCTTCCTTGTGCTAGTAGGTGGAGAAATGTTATGTTTATTCAATAGAAGAGCCATTTCATCAAGTTGTCTTCTCATACGAGAGCTTTCTGAATGAAAGCCCCTTCCATGGTAAGAGCAGAGGACCTTGCCTTTGCCATTCTTCTTGCTTCTCTTCAATCCTGAAGGCTCCTTTGACTACTCTTTCTTCATGGGAGACTCATCTCTTTGCTTCCCTTTGTCATTTGCTACCTTATCTCCTCTTTCAACCAGAGCTTGATCTTTGGAAGATCGAATGATCCCCATTTGGATCAATTTATCATTCTCGGAAGTGAGAGATTGGATGAAAGCATCAAGAGTGGGCATCTTCCAATTTGGAGTAGTGAGCCTTACTGTTTGGAAGGTCGATACAAAGACTGAGTAGTCTGCATTGAGCTTTGTGAGAATGGCAAGGATGAGCTGATCTTCATCCTTCTCCACTTTGCATTGCTTCAACTAATATATCAGGTTCTTGAACTTCGTGAAGAATTCATTCAATGATTCGAAGTTGGATGGATTAAGAGTGATCAAATCATTGTCTAGCTGATGGACCCTCATCTCATCCTGATTATCAAATAAGGAGAAAATCTTGTCCCAAATATCCTTAGGAGTCTTCAATCCTTGGATGTCGAATCGAATATCTCGAGAGACTAAGGAGAATAAGTATCCATGAGCTTCATCAAGCATGTTCCAGTACTTTTCTTTGTCATGATTCAAAACTGGCACTGCCTCTTTTTCTTCTGTGAGTCTGAAGAGCTTCTTGGTGCGGATCAAAACCCCCATGTCATCCTTCCACTGGTGATAGTTGAAGGGAGTGAGAGGCTCTACTGGATGAACCATTTTGAATGTAGTAAGAAGGACTGAGTTGTTGTAGCAAATGCAGTGAGAAGAAAGGCCTACTTGTAGCAAATGTTGTGAGAAGAGCTGATAACCTATAACACAATAAAACATACAAAGTAAGGTCAAGAGTCTACACTTTTGGATATTCCTTCACACCCAGCATAGTTGATCAAGCAATCTTGATCAACAATTTCCTAACTTGGGATATTAAGTGGTAAATTCTTTGCTTCTGGTGCAGTACTGGAAGGAGCAATTTTGCTCAAAAAAAATGATTCAACTAGAGATCTGAGGAGGAGAGGTTTCTTATCCATCGAGGCTCTGATACCATATTAAATTGAGCACATAGATATGTGGACAAACACACAACTCACAGGATAGATCACACAATTTACTCAGTTATTGAAGAATGAAACAGTGCAAAAATGGCTTGCAGCTGTGAATGCTTTTCATTAATCAAAGAGTAATTAGATAATAATTACAATGAATTACAATGGCTAAATAGCCACAAGAAATTTGAATCCACATGAGGAAATTAAAATTGATTACACTCTACTTGACGGTAGGTAACTAAGACCTTGTCTAAATCATTATCGAAGGACTCAATGGTTAACTAACCTTGTCTAAACCATCACCGGAGTTCATCGGAGTTCTAAAAAACAACTCAAGTATTACATTCAGTGTTGACTAAGGATAACTGACTGAGGTAGGTGAGAAATGCGCCCCTCCTGCATGCATCCATGCAAACCTAGCACTAACTGAATGTACAGGACTAGAACTGAATGTAGCTGACTCCTAACTTAGCTTGACTAGTCACCAACTCAACTCAACTGACCTTGGTTGGTTTCAGCACTCCCAGTGGCTCCTAAATTCTAGGGATTGGTATAGGAGGCTCCTAAACTGATGCATGAAAGTGAAATCAGTGGCAGTAGGCCTTAATTAGTGTTCCCCACACTTTAGTAACTGAAACATGTGCGCCAATTAGGCCAAGTGGACCCAATGGTGTAGTGACTAAAAATAGACTGGATGGACTCTCGATTTAGACATGACTTCTGATTTAGACATATGACCAAATTAGACAAGGGAGGATTAATAATCCTAATACTAGGGTCTTGTCCTGAGCATGACAGATATTGGAAAACTATTTTTGCCATCCCAACAAAAGACAAGAAAATATGTACCAAGAAGGACAATATATCTTGGAGAAAAACAGTCGAACACCTCATTTTTCACCATGCCCTTCCAGGATTTTCTATATTGGGCTCATTGTCCCCAGTGGAGTTGCCATGGAACCTCTAAAGCTATTTGCAACTTTTGGGTGGTCGATGTTCCCAGTGGAGCCGCCTTCCAAGGCTTTCAGTGGAGTCGTCAAAGCAAATACAACCAATATGTGTCTAGGACCGACTGCTCAACCAAGTCGTAGAACTAAGTAATGTCATTTTTCCTAGGGATGATTTGTTCTTTTAGTCCCTAGAAATGAAGCCAAGATGTTAGAGCCCTATAATTTTCCTATGGTTGCGGTAGGAATTCACAGGGGTAACCATTTAAAACCAACTTTCGAATGCATTCTAGCCAATGCAGTCAGAGAGGGCTCTCTCATTGTCACAGTAGCATTCACATATGCATATGGCTTTAAACAAGCATGCAGAAGGCTATAATTTTCTTGGTAACAGCGTGGTTTGTAAATTAAAAGATTGAAATACAGACAAATAATAAAACCATTGGGAGATGGAGTCACAATCTAAAACATTTAAGGACATTACAACAAATGATGAAAAATGAATTTCTCTTCTGTATTATGAGGCAAAGTAAGCACATCATTTAGTTAAATATCTTGAAGCGGTGCTAGTAGAAAGGAGAAAATCCCAACACGACAAGGGGCACCTATCGATGGATGAGTATGTTTCAATGCCATTAGAAGAATAACATAATGATGGAAATGGAATAGATGGAGTATCTAACTGTGGATGAATTCCATAACAACCATTACAAACACATAACGAATGGTAAATCTGACGAAAAGAGCGCTTAAAGAAATGAATTCTCGTACAACTAAAATATTTTTTGCAGAAAATAACACATCAAAAATGGCATAATAGAGAACACAAACTAAATACAGACACCGTGATGAATCTCATAACCGTAGAGAATCATTTTCATTACTACTCCCAAAAAAATTTGCCGAGCTACAATAGCGGCGCTAAGGCCTCAAAAATGAAATTCAATCCAACCCCATCCTCCTCCAAAGAAGTTCGATTTATAATGTAAATTACCCTCGAGGTATGTCCCAAAATAGGGTATCAAAATCGGTTACAAAATGGGGATCAAATACTGAATCATTATAATGAATCCTAACAGACTTCTAGGAATGGAAAACTCATCATGATTGATTCTTACATAGGGAAGTATGTTGTGACAACTATATTTAATCAAAATAGCACGCGGTGCATGCAATGTAGGCTCGCTTGCTCCAGCAACGACATTGTAGCACTTCATTAACAGTTTAATTCCTCTTGAGCATGTTCTGATGTACAGGCTTGATTTGGTCCTGATACTTTTCAATATTCCAACCCTTATTCCCTTTCTGTATTCCAGAAACATGTTCTGCCTGTATTCAGCACTGGTAGGAAGGTTTATGTTCCTTCTTTGTTTGGCCCTCTGTCCGATATCCTCATCCCCTGGTAAGGTTGTTATTTGCATAAACCTGGAGAAGACAGCCCTATCTTTCGACAGTACTAAATCCTTAATGGGCTTGTCATTCTTGTCATCTTCTTCTACTGGGACTAGATCCTTTCTACAAGGCATGCTAGCGCAACACTTCCCGAGGCTCATCATCATCCTAGATGAAGTGGGAAATATGAGTCAATGACAATGATCATGAATTCCTATGCTCCTTTCTTCCCACATCTGAACATCCATTCAGATTGCCCACCCCTAGCAATGGATACTTTGTATCACAACAATGGAGTCCATGGCCTTGTCTGGAGGTTTCGATAGAATGCTTTTAGGACCGGGAACTCCAGGAGTTTTTCTCGTAGCGGTGTTGCAATTTATGAGGACAGCATGGTCTTTACCAGCATTAGAAAACCTTTCTAGTGTAGTGAACATATTTTCCTCGATGGATGGAGTTGTTAACTCGTGAAGGCCCACCGGGGCCGAGTTTCCAAGCAGCGTTTATCGACCAATAAAGCGCATTGGATAAAGGATCTCCCAAGCACAAAAACTGTAATAGGTCCCATATTAAAACCCCTAGGATCCTTAGAAGAGTAATAGTATCCATCCCACTCATCAACAACATTCATTTTCTATGTATCTTAGAATAGGTCGGATGGTGGCATTATAAGGAGTTGGGTGGTTGAGCTCAGCTATGAGCTTGTCAAATATTCACATGCCATCTTCAAGTGGCATGATGAAAACATGGATGATCACATGGGCTCCTAATCAAATTCTCTCATGCGAATATTCCAGCTACAGCGCCCCTTTTCATTGTGACCTCCTGATATTATTAGCCGAAGTAACCTTCGGCCTCGCCTAAAAACAGACTTAGGACCTCTCTTAACGCATGGATTTGAAATTCAGAATCTCATTGATTCCTCCTCGTGCTAACATGGTACCTTTTGGTTTTCAGTGCCCCCTGCCTCATTGTCATATGGCATGAAAAATCCATACCTACCCTCTACTTCCAACTTGTCTCGAATATCGTCCTGATTGCATGTGTCTAGCAGCAAGTCTAGGGATTCTAGGATGTGACCTACACCGTCGATACTCCTTGTATTAACCTCCATTTCATATTTTGTTTCCTCCTTATCTCACCTAATGTCTTTGGACAACAAAACAGATCACGGTCGTAGATTTCCTTCATGAGTTTTATCGATCGTTTGACTATCTGGCCTCCATCGTGTTTCGCACTCTGCTAAAAATCCAGGCCATTGGAAAAGAGAGTGACCTACGGATTTTGTGTGCCTTCATGGTTTAACTCCTGCATATATTTTCCACTGTAAAAACCTCAGCCTCCAAAGATATGAGCTACCTGCCCATCTGGTGGCTACTTCTGCTCATCATTTAACCCTGCTCTGCCCGTGTCAAGCTGACGCATCATGGGAAACCTAATTCTACTCTCAAGCCAAGGATAAGCCTCCTTAGTGACCTTGAAATCATCAGAAACAGAGAATTTCCTCCTATACCCCCTTCTGCAAGGAAATTACTGCAGGCACCTATCCAAATTTAGCACAAGTGATAACAAGTAGTTTACCATTTGTTGGGGCCAATAATGTACCTAGTGGATTCCCATTCATTGCAGGAAACAGTTATGTGGGAGGAGTTCACTATCCTAGTGATAGTCAAATTCCATGGGGTAGGTATTCTTATTAGAACAATCTTTTCATTTGGTGAAACCAATGTTACATGGAACATTAGTTTACTGGGGGAAATCCTTCCTATGGGGATAATCAATTTCCTAGGGGAATCCATGCTTTACCAACTTCATATGATTCTGGAGGTCAGTATATGGGTGGACCTTATCATCCAAGTGGGCTTAATTCCCAATTACCTTTGTCCCAAAATCCATTTTCCAACACAGAATTTACCATTCTTAGCTACTCTAGATTTACCATATTTGTTAAGGTTAATGACTGATCTCATTCAGCATCACCCTTCATGGTCAGAGATCCCATCCAACATTCCTAAGTTAGACAATAAAACGTGGAATGTCCCATTCACACATGTCACAACTTACGATTTGTGGTGTGTCTCTAACTCCATGTTGGATGACAATGTAAAATTTCATATTTTTCCCTGTACCCTAACTGGAAGTGCTTCTAAATGGTACATTGAGATACCTAGCATTTTTTACATGAGCTTCAATGCATTAGTAGTGGAATCTCTTATGAATTTCCAAATACCCATATGTTACTATAAAAGAACTGATATTTTGAACTCATTGCATCAAAATACCACCACGCATATATGTAAGCGCATCCATGGATGGAAGCAAAGGCAAAGGCTTATCAAAGTTACCATTCTTGACCAGTTATTAGTGGATTGGTTTACAAAATCCCTTTAACCTCCCATTGCACATGATGTCAATATGGCTTGGGATGTAACTAAGGAAGAAGCTATACATCATGTCCAACATTTGGATTGGATCTATTCACAATCAAGTACCATATATGACATAATTTTGCATGCTCCTCGACCGTCAACTGATCCATCAAGACCAACCCCAGGACCACATGTTGATGGCATTGTTGCCTCTTTCTCCACCACTTCAATCAACCAGTTGAGTGGAAAACTATGTCAACTTTCCATTTCTAATTCACCCACTCCAAGTGTGTCTTCTACCAAACACTCTAGTGTTTCATCCCAAACCTCTGAGGTGAACACGGTACAATCACAAACACAAAAATATCACTAGTTTGGGGATAAAAAGAAGAGAAATAAGGCTAAAAATCCTTCTAATGAGTCTAGAACCCAACAATCCCCACTGCCTAACGTTGGGGGCAATAAAAAGGAAAGGAATCCTAAATTACCTTGTAATATATGTGGAGGCGATCATATGACCCATTTTTTTCCATGCTTAAAAGAATTCAATTAGTTCATTGGTCATTAAGGATCCACCCCACCACCTATTGTTTAGATACATCCTTTTCCTCCCCAACAACAACATCAACAAATGATTGTTGCAAATCCTCCTCTTCCATAAGAGGGTAATGGAGGACATCCTCCTTCAAGGGATGGACCGACAAATTCCAATGTCTTTTTATGTGAGGAAAAAATCGTCTTAACCACTCAAAACCATACTTATTAGAAACCTACTACCATTTCTCCTAAAAAGGACTCAAATTCTTCCTCTCAACCCAATCACCCTCTCCAAATAGAGAATATTTCTCTTAAAATAGCCATTTTACCTCCTAAGGGGCTACTTCGACAAGCAATGCATAATTCCAATGCTAAAGTTGCTCACAAGTACAATATTGCTGAAAATTTAGCTCAGGCCCCTTATGTTATGTCTATTAAATTGAGCACATATATCTATGGACAAACACACAACTCACAAAATAGATCACACAATTTACTCAACAATTGAAGAATGAAACAGTGCAAAAATGGCTTGCAGCTGTGAATGCTTTCATTAATCAAATGATAATTACAATGAAGTACAATGGCTTTAATAGCCACATGAAATTTGAATCCACATGAGGAAATTTGAATTGATAGACTCTACTTGACTGTAGATAACTAAGACCTTGTCTAAATCACTATTGAAGGACTCAATAGTTAACTGACCTTGTCTAAACCATAACTGGAGTTCATCGGAGCTCTAAAACACAACTCAAGTGTTACATTCAGTGTTGACTAGGGATAACTGACTGTGGTAGGTGAGAAATGCGCCCCTCCTGAGTGCAGTCATGTAAACCTAGTGCTAATTGAATGTAGACGACTAGAACTTAATGTAACTGACTCCTGACTTAGCTTAACTAGTCATCAACTGAACTGAATTGACCTTGGTTGGTTTCGGCACTCCCAGTGGATCCTAAATTGTAGGGATTGGTCTAGGAGGATCCTAAACTAATGCAATTAAGTGCAATCAGTGGAAATAAGCCTCAATTAGTGTTCCCCACGCTTTAGTAACTGAAACATGTGCCCCAATTAGGCCAAGTGGACCCAATGGTGCTAATGACTAAAAATAGACTGGATGGACTCTCGATTTAGACATGACTCCTGATTTAGACATATGACCAAGTTAGACAAGGGAGGATTAATAATCCTAACACCCCCCCTAAATGCTAACTTGGACAATCTGTGGGCCCTGGTAACTAAGACCATAGGTCACCTATTACATCAAGTAAAATAAAGTAACTGCTTAATAAAAGGAGCTGGGGCAAAAACCACATGGAAAAAAATCCCCCCCTCTATCTAAGTAGGTAGAATGAGGTCTCAAGTTTGAAAAACTTGAAAATATGTTTCTGTAATCTTCATCTCTGTGAGGTAGTGAAGCAGTATGCATGGTGTGTTGTGCTGTAATGTCCCCGGTTTCGACCCTGTTTGCATGATGTATATATCGTAATTAATCGTGGTGAGGAGCTCAAGGCAAAATCCCCATCATCGATTTGTGTGTGTATGTTTCAGCAATAGGAATAGTTGCCGATGGTATATCGTGCTATTTGGCACATTGTAATGTGGCATCATGTAAATACGCACATCAAATAAAACTGAAACCACAACCAGCTACGGCAGTGCAACGTTGAATGAAAAGGGCGTGATTCCAAAGGATAAGGGGTGGGGGATGTCAAACCTTGGTTATGGGGGAAAAACCCATATGTTACCACCTTGTGTGTTTGCCACCTTTTTCCTTGTTTGAATTGCCTTGTCTTACCCAACCCCACCAACCTCTTCAATGGCTTGGTTTTGTTGTTGGGGGAAGTTATGGCTGGTGGTTGAGGCAGTTATTGCCTTTGGGAGTGGGGTGGCAGGACTGTCAGTCCTTTTTCCACACCCACACTCCACCCACAACTGCATTCTTCCCATCGTGATTTCCTCTCTTGGGGGGTTCATTCCTGCATTGTCTGTTGGTCTCACGCAGAGGGACATGCTGTTCGTCCTCACGCAGGCTGTGAGTCTTACTCTATGTTCCTCACGCACCAGTCGTGGCTCTTCTTTGGTTGTGCACGCAGCGAGCAGGTAGAATGGCCTCAAGGGGCCGATTTCCACTGGTATGTGTCATAGCCGTGGCTTTAATCCATGTTTTCTGCTTGCTGTTGATTTTCACCCACGATTTGGGTTGCTGTCATTCTTCCATGACTATTGGATGCTGCTGAGTCGTTTTTCCCCTGTTGTGAGCCGTGCTCACTGAATTCATTTTGGGACTGTGGTCTTTCCTACGTTTTGTTGGCTGTGGTGTCCAATTTCGTTTTGGACCACTGTGTGTTCGTGGTGAGCCGTTTTCTGTTGGGGTCTGCGTTTGAGTTTCCATGGTTATGCTGGGAACGTTGTTTATTAACCTCCATGGGCTATGATTGGTTTCCATCACTCATTGTGAGTGTGGGTTGCTGAATTTCCTTGGTTTTGGTTGCTGTGGATGCAATCATCTTTTGGGTGTTGTGGCTGAGTTGTTTTGGCCACGTTAGGGCCAAGAACAACTCAGCAGTGTGGTTGGATTTGAGCTGTGTCTCACCCTTGGCTTGGGATCTTTTCCTGGTTGTTTTGCCTTCTTCACCGGGCTGTGAAGGGTTGTTGGGCTGCTGGTATGCAGTGGTTGTCCCTTGGGTGGCGCTGGCTTGGCCGCTTGTTGAAGGCCTGTTAAACCCAGCGGTATTTGGTTTGGTTGTTTTGTGTCCCCTTGGCTATGTATAAGCCTGCAATTGACCCTTATCCTTGAGGAATCATGCCCAGCTCGGGGGTGGCAGCGTTGCTGAGAGATTGATGAGCAAGCTGGCCTATGGTTGGGTGGAACGTTGCAGCGACGTAGCTGGTTGCGGGATTCTTCATCAACAGATAAGTGCTGCTAGCCTACCTCTGCAATTATATTGATGTTAAATGAATAATGACAAACATGATGAATGTTGGGTGTATGTAAATGATTGCTTCCGCTGTATGATTGAGGAATTGTGTATTCTGTTATACATGTTGTTTAAGCTTTTAATTCTCAGCATTGATTCATGATCATGGGTTGTTTGCCGTTTCTTTGTTGCGATTGGCCTATTCGTCGTGTCCTCTTCACCGGTCGGGGGCATGGGGACGTGACAGAGTGGTATCAGAGCAAATGTTGCAGCAATGGGCCTCTATGGGCCAAGAAAGAGCCGCTGATAGAGGGCAGAATTACCCTCTATGTCCAGCAGAACAGCAGTCAGCAAACAAATTCAGAAAACGGTCTAAGTGTTGAGCGGTCGGACCACTGGAGGAAGTGGAATTCCGCCGTTGCGGAAGGATTGGTGAAGTCTCCTGTCTGACGTTGTGGATGGCGAAGGGGTTCGACATCCGATGTGAGATTCATTTGATCACCGACGCCACAGAAAGGCTTAAAATTCAGCTAAGTATGGAACAGTCGGGCCATTGGAGAAATTGACTTCCGTCGTTGCGGAAGAACTGGAGGAGTGGACATCCGTAGTTGCGGACGAACTGGTGAAGTTCTCCATCCACCATTGCGGACGGTGAAGCAATTTCGCGTCCGATGTGAGAGTCATCCGACTACCGACGAAGAAGAAATTTTGGAAAATTGAAAATTTGTCTAAGTGTCGGAACGATCGGAAGGGAGAGTGGTCCGACGTCTGACGACTTGAAAGTCCTCCGACGTCCGACGTTCAAGTGGTTCTAACTGCCAAATCGGAAGAACTGGCGAAGTGGGCGTTCGCCGTTGCAGACGAATTGGTGAAGTTTTCCATCCGCCGTTGCGGAAGCCCAAACGATTAAGTCTTCCGACGGAAAAGTCCTCCGATCGTTGACGCGTCAAAAGGTTGAGGCTCGAAGTTGGTTCATGAATCGGAAGGATTCGGACTTTGGCGAGCCGCCGTTGCGGAAGCCAAAGTCATTTGGCTTCCGATTCAAGAGTCAACCGACGTCCGACGTGAAGGTTGTTCTCCGTAAGTGCCGATCGGGAGAAGTTAAGGTATGGCAAGCCGCCGTTGCGGAAGGTTGGAACTTCCGGGGAGCCGATTCGGAGGAAGCGAGATTGTTTCGGGAGCCGATTCGGAGGAAGCGATATTGTTTCGGGAGCCGATTCGGAGGAAGCGAGATTGTTCCAGGAGCCGATTCGGCGGAAGCAAGATTGTTCCGGGAGCCGATTCGGCGGAAGAGAGATTGTTCCGGGAGCCGATTTGGCGAAAGAAGGAAAGGGAAATTTTTAATTTCCATGGGATTCCATAGCAGATTTCGACTATTTTAAGAGGGATTTTTCCACTGTTTTTCAGTGAATTTCAGGGCTGAAAAAGAGAAAAATGGCAGCGATCTAATGCACCAAATTGCGCGAAAATCATAGATTTACAAAAAAAACGAGGGCGCTGCCCTCGACCCGCCCTGCAGTGGCGCAGGGAAGCCACAAGGGGGCAAGCCCCCTTGACCCCCGTCGTTCCCTCAGGAAGTTGTCTTGTGAAAATAAAATCCTATGGTCTGGGAAATTTAGTCAAACCCAAAATTCATAAAAGATGAATGAGGCAATGCAGCTGTGTGTAAAATGCAAAGATTAGTGAAAGTCTTCATTCTTGGAAGTGGCGTGGTTTTCACATCCAAGGTCGGAATGACGCATGTGAATAGGCGTTGGAAAGCTTATCCAGTGGAGAACAAGGATAAGTGACTGGAATCTAAGCATGGAGCAGCAAAGTGCTAATGATGGCCGCTGTTATCAAATGGACAATCTGGACAGTTGCATGCCCAGGGGCAGCAAGGACTATGAAGTCAACCAGCTGCTGTGTGGAAAAGGAATTCCATGAGAAGATGAGGGATTTCAAAGGGAAGTTTTCATTAAACCCTATATTGCTGATTTTAACTACATTTCCTAAGTTTATGCTCGAAATGCATGAGAATATGTATTGCATGCATAGGATATCGCATGATTGGTAAAAATATTGGGAAATATATATATGTATAATGAACCACTAATGATAATCATTGTTTTGATATTGGCAATTAGTGGCAAAACCAACGATGACATGGACCTGGATGAATATGTTGCTGATGCTGACAGATGTGACCAGCAACCCTATGAAGAAAAGGATAAGGCAACGAGTCCATAACAAAAGTTGGTGCGCAAATTCTGCAATCTCCTGTAAGGACCAACCAAATTGGTCATGGAAAGGGTGTAAGTACGACCCATGCAGGTAAGAGTTTGCTTATGACAAATTCCATGGATTGGTCCAGGTAAGAGACCTCATACCACGTGAATATTGGAATGTAGACAGGTGTCATGTCTATATATGTTGATGATATTGATTATAGTAATGCATCCTATATGAGGTAGTCATGGTTAGGCCATGGTATGGTTGAATGCATAGTGTTCCTGAATCAATGCAAGGTAGCGTTGAATGGACATACATTAAGAAGATTTTATGAATCTTGTTGTTATGCATTGAATGTATGCATATGAAGGGTGTGAGTGACTGATTGCCTAAGTAAAGGTGCAAATGTTGTGATGCATTGCATGAAGGCATTGAGATGAATGCATGAGATATTATGGAGAACTAATGGCTAAAATGATGAATTAATGATAATTCTGGAACTGTTTCGAAAGCTGTTATGAATGCAGGATAGTCATGATCAATTGGCTGCCAGAAATGCTCTATTGAAGAGCAAGGTGGTATGAATGATACGCTTGTGAAGTAAGGGTATCTAAACCTTCATTTGATTGCATGAATGATATGATTATACCTTGCAATGTTAGCATGACAATGATTGCAGGAAGTAAATGAGTTTTGGTATATATTGATGTGACTAACAGCGGGAAGTATTTGAATTTTATAAATTCCGAGAATGCTTCAAGTGATGGAAAGGTTATATGCATCTAGACTTACCAAGTGTTTGGTTGTTTGAAGCTTATGTTTCAGGTAGATTACTTCAAGCATGGCATTGAGAGGTAAGACCCTGACCAATGCCAGAATCTACCATGTGAAAGAGCTTATTAAGTTTGAATTGTGAATTTCAAATATTGCTGACAACTAATAGTCACTAGTGGCTTGCATAAGCTTGTGTTTGGATGTTGAAGCTTATGTTTCAGGTAGATTATTTTAAGCATGGCAGTGAGAGGTAATACCCTAACCAATGCCAGAATCTACCATTTATGAGAAGAAGTCTCATGGTTGTGAAAATTAGTTGGTACGGGTTATTAAATTCGAATTGTGGATTTCGGATTTAAGAGGTACTAATGACTACTAATCATTGTTGGCTTGTATGAGATTGTGTCAGGAGGGACGCATGGTAAGTGGGTAATCATGTTATGATAGTAAGCATAAAATTATAATGAGCATAGTGGTGCTGCTTACAAGAAACCCACAATTGAGCAAGTCAATTTCTGTAATAGAGTTGCAAATTCTTATTGAATTTGATTGCTAATGTCGTTGCTTGGTTATGGAACGATCAATTTGGATTGTAGTATCAGGTAATGATTGACTGTTTGGCTATTTGATGAATGTGGTAGGGGTACACGTTGCAGGAAGATCATGTGTGATGGCCTGCAAGAGCCAAACATCATGGGAATGTTTTTCCCTGGAAATGGGTTTCGGGTGAAACGCCATTTGAAATTTTGAAATGTCTCATCTGCACTGCATGTTTGGTAGTAACATGAGTGAGATGGTATAAGTTATGTCGGTAAGACATGTGTGGATACGAACTATGTCGGGAGCAGGGATGGGAGCTTGGTTGGTTAAACCTGGTGATTGGAAACCACACAGACAGAGCTAGAGGGCTGACTTTCTTCTCCACAACCCCGGGATAGCACTGGAAGGGAATGCAGGGCCTGAGGGACTGAGTAGCAGAGAAGGGATTGATTCCTTATGTTGGGTGTGTGTGGGCATCTTAGAAGTCAGGCTAGTTCTGGTGTAGGTATTCCTAGCTCTGCAGCGAGCTCACCAGCTTAGAATTCAGCCTTTCCCAACTCCTTGACGGTGCCTAACAGATACAAAGGCATACTGCGACAGCAAATGGATAAGTGTTCTGTAACCCTTGCTATGAATATGCATGTTTAATTATTAAATTTCCATATGTAGAACATGTTTGATTTATTTCCATGATGACCGATTGCTTGAGTATGCATAGGGCCTGCATGGCACACACCGGGAATGGGTGCACACTTTTCCGATGTCGAGTCATGAAGGGGTTTTCAATATTGATTACACTCTAGGGAGTGGACGCACTCCTGGTGTCTCAATACTTGATAGTGAATGATATGAAATGTGATTACAGTTTTTGAAGCAATGATGCTGATGAGTTTTCTTGTATTGCTTGTGTTGCTTGTGTTGACAGGCTAAAGGTAAAGGTAAATGGTTGATATAAGTGTATGTTGGTATAAGTGTATGTCGATATAAGTGTATGGTTGGTATAAGTGTATGGTTGGTATAAGTGTATGTGTCATTGTTGACATGAGTGTATAATGGGTTGTGATGTGCCTAAGGATCCATAGTAGATCCTAGACCTGGAAATGGTCATGATAAAGTTCCAAGCCCAGTTGACATGGTTATGTACTGGTTGGACATTGATTATTTGATGTTGAGGAAAAGCCTACGTGCTGACCTAACATCTAAGTCCATAGGCGATCCCAAGGCTTGCAAAGCGAAGCAAGATCCTGTGGACGAACGAGGAAATGTTCAATACAGATAAGTATTGGATTATTTTGCTTATGAATATACATGTGTATATGATTTGGTTACGATGTTTTAAGCTCTTGCTTAGAAATAAAACTGATGAGAATAAACTAAACATGTGAATCTATTCAATGTTGGATATAGGTATCGTTGGAGGCAAGGACTATAAGCGCATCCTAGGGGTGCATGTGGACATGTGGTTGTCCTGGAAAGCTCGGAATGAGCGGTAATGAAAAAGGTGCTAGTAGGACGAGGGAGTCCTAGCAGCCGAGACAAACCATGTGGAGAGACTCCATGGTTTAGAGGTCTGGAATGGACCAAAGACACTAAGTGTCATGACCAAGAAGGATTGGTCCAGCATTCACGGTGAAGTGAAAGAGGCTGAGAGCATGAAAAGCCACTATGATGGTGTGGGTTCCAGGATGGAACAAAACAAAGAGGAGAAAAACTCTTACTGCTCTCTCTTGCCTTTTGATTT